>VZTB01003970.1:354162-377964 GCA_013397245.1 Thryothorus ludovicianus | reverse complement strand
CGCGGAGGGGGACGTGAGTTTTTTAATGGAGACCCTCTGAAAAGTAACCTGCAGGGGTGTCGGGGGGAGAGGGACAGGCGCCCTCCCCGGCTCTGCTGCTGCTTCCGTGCGAGAGCCCCGCGGGGACGCGGTGGAAGCAGGTGGCTGGGAGAGGGGCTGCTCCAGGGGCTGCTTTTTTTAAGGCTCAGATGGGGGTGTTAGGCTCGGCGCGGGGGCTGCTTGCTTTCCTCCTATTCTCACAACTGTTTCAACCCCAAAGCTTCTCCCCTGCCTCACCTGCTTTGTCCCTCTGGCAGCAGCAGCAACTTCTCACCTGTCTCAGTTTGAAAGCAATAAGGGGGGAAAAAAGACAGGGGAAAAAAAAAAAAAAAGAGCCTAGCCCAAAGCCCACTCGCCCCACCAATCCAGGCAAAAGGAATCCCCGGCAGCTTTCCCGTCTCTCACCTGTTTCAGCCCTAAAGCAGCAGCTGTGTCCTCCCTTCCCTCCCCCGGCTCAGCCCTGAACCAGCAGCAGGAGCAGCCGCTTCCCTCTCGCCCTCGCCCGGAGTTCAGGATTCCATTGTCCCCCACACTGCATTTGGTGACATCACTGACACACAAAGAAGGGGCACTTCGTGATGTCATCAACGCATGCTGGGAGAGAAAACAAAATTCTGGGCTTGGCAGCGACAGCACTAACACACAGACGCACACAGATACACACACAGACCTTTCAATTTTCCGGAGGTAAAAGTATTAGCGATTTTTTTCCCCCAGTCCCCTGATGGGGAGCCCGTCTGCGGGAAAAGGCGTGTTGTATTCGCTAGTGTGTTGTAATCGCGAGGCGATTTACTCATTGCTCCGAAACCTCTGCTGTCCGTCTCTCGCTCCCTGTCCCCCCAACGGAGAAAAGTGATTTGGCTGGAGCGACCCAGCGCCCCCGGCCAGGCGCGGGGAGCAGCCCCGGTGGGCAGCCGCGGCTCTTGCTGGAGGTGTCGGACCCACTCGTGAAGGGACAATGGGGACCAGCATTCACACCGACCTTACCCGGGGCACATTTGGCTCGGTGCCGCCAGTTTCCACAGCCTATCGAGGGATCGCCTATCGAGTTACTTGGTGTCTTCAGTGGCCGAAAATACACTGGACTGTCACCGCCACGCACCACGATTATGGATCGGAGTTTGTGTGTCACCCTTTCTCCCACGGGAGGACCTCGAGGTGATCCGCAGGCACACGGCACTGCTGGCTCCACTGGGCGCTGTTACGACATGACACCTGGGGAGTCCCGAGGGGTCAATTACAGAACCGAAGCCGCAGGAGCGGCGGGACACGGGGGCGGGGGACGTCCCAAGGCTGGATGCAGACCTCGGAGAGGAGCAGGGACAGCCGAGGCTGGCTCCCCCTGGAGCCCGGGATTCCCGTCTGCTGTTCCCAGCGGGCTGACGCTGCCAGGCGCTGCCCGTTCCCGGGCTGCCAACATGGCCCCGGCTTGGGGCGCGGGTCCGGCCGGGACCAGCCGTGCCCATTCCCCGCGGCCAGCGGCCCTGCCCAGCCGCTGCCTTCGGGCTCCCGTGGGACCCGGCGGCCCGCCCGTGGGACCGGTGGTGTGAAGATGCCCCCGGGGAGAGCCTGCCCCGGCTTGAGTGGGGATGAAACCCTTCAGGCTGGGGTCGGGTAGTGGGTGCCCGAGGCTTCTTTTGGAATCAGCTGCCAGCCAGGCTGCTTGGGGATGCTGAGCCCTTCCTTCATGGGACAGCAGCTTCACACTTTGTGACTCAACACAAGCATCTGATCATGGCACTGACCTTTCGCCATTTATATCCTATAATCTTTGAGCCACAGGTACCCCTAGAGTGGACATCGTTGCAGACAGTCTTTTCCTCTGTCACACTCTGCTTCCTTGGACTTCTGCATCTGCTGCTTCTCTCTCCTTACCCTCTCTTTTTCTCCTCCCTCACCCATTTTCAGCACACATCTCAGCAGCAGCTCACTTCCCCTGGGCCAATCCCTAATCTACCTACATCCCCCAAACTTGCTGCCTAGTCTCCTGTTTGAACCGTGCAGTGTGCTAGACATGTACACCCCAGTGACACTGCAAGTGTCACCCTGACAACAGAAGGAATTCCACTGCAGTGTCACGCTTAAATGGTCTTTGTGTGTGGGTTTTGATTTTGGGGCTTTTTTTTTCCTGCCAGCCCTGGTCCTCAGTCTTTATTACATGTTATACCATGTATTAGGCTTCAATGAACGTTCTTCCAAAAACAGTTTGCTAGCAGAGATAACCTGTCCAGTTTGACCTCTGGGATGATGCTTGAGGAGATATGATCACCCTGCCATCTAGGAGCTGTAGAGATGTGACATCTCCACCATTGACCATGTCCATGAATATACATAATAAATGTCTTGAAAAGTGGCATTTAGATAAAGGTGGATTGATTATCCACCAAAAGTCATGATTACTTCATGCTCCTCATTGATGAAACGGGGTCAGAATTCAGCTCCTGGAAACTGTGATGAGCCCCTCTGCCAGCATTTTCCTAGGGGGCTGGGGGGCTCTGGATGCATATGGGGCTGGCAGTTTGGTGCTATGTGTCAGGTGAAAAATGCAAAAGATGTGAGGACACAGAGCAAAGTGACCAGGCTTAACAAATTTCACTGCTTATATGCAATAGCTCTTTTAAAACAGAAAGTCTTCATTTTCACCACAAAAAAAAAAAAAAACAAAGGAAAAAAACTCCCTTTCCTGTTGTCACAGAAAACCTTCAGTGAAGTCAAGTGAGACAACTGATATTAACAATGAAAGCCCTCCAGTTCTGTAATAAGGGGCAGGGGAAATGTAAATATTGCTACAAAATCACACTTTTGCTATTTTATGTTAATACTCTTGGTGGGGGGTTATCTGTAGATTAACCTTTCCTGTAGCACACAATCCTTGGTAACCCTGTTCAGAGTAATAATATGATAACTAGCAGAAGTGGTTATTTACTTTGAAGCCTACCCAAAAATGCTTTTGCTGAAAGCACCTACTAATGTCAGTGCTTGAGCAGCTGTTGCAGTGGCAGCTCCCATGTAATGACTCACGTCCTAGGTCACGGCTGGGATCCGCAGTGGACTGTTCTCCTGTGCTGCCATGCCATACCCAGAGCACTGGAGAGAGAGGGAGCCAAGAAGCCAACTTCTACGCTCAGAAATGTTTTTGTAGCTTGCCCTTCTTCCATGCTTGGCCTCTCAGCACAGACGTAGGAAAAAGGGAAGAGAGTGTAGTACATGATTCTTTTTCCACCAAATAGAAGAACTACCTCCTCTAATCAATCTCATCCTACCATGGGAATTTTGACAAAACACCACAAATCTGCTTCTATTTCTTTCCTGTAAACTGTGTGGACTTTACTGGGTGAGCTTTCCTTCTTATCAGTGCTTCCTCTTCCTGTCTCCATAGTTTTGGTTTTTTTTTATTTATTTTCTTGGCCAAGTTGTGCAAAGGACTTGCAGAGGAAAACTGACCCAGATTATTCATTTTCTCTATGCCTCAAGCTTTTTTAATTGATGGCACTAGTTCACTGTAGCAACTGAATAGGATTAGTCACTTTTCCCTCTGGATTGAGTTTGGAGGAGGCTGAAAAGATAGATGACTGGAATCAAGTTGCCTTTGGGGCTTTGAGCTTAATTCACAACAGAAGGTAGCCAGTTCAAATCGCTCTGAGTCTTCTGCTAAGGGAAGGTGACTCAGATTAGCCCTTTTGTACCGTGTCAGTTCCAAATACCTTTTCAGCATTATTTCTGGCTGGTCTATTTGGGTCTGAGTCAAAGCACCTTATATTTCCAGCAATTCCAGAGAGCTTTGTGTCAGATCTTTTGTGGGGAGCAGAAAGAAATTATAATTTCTTTGGCTCCCCTAATGTCAGCTTGCTGGTAATGTCATGCTTGCAAGTGACAATGGTAAAGTGAGAAACATGCTGATACCTCACACAGTCCTGTGATGACACACTTTGTTCTTTCTGTGTGACCCTGTGATACAAAGTGAGGTGGCAAGGAAAAGTTACAATAAACTCAGGACTTATGATACAACTATTTGAATAAAGCTAGACAGAAACTCTTCCAAAAGAGGAAGGAACTTCATTCAAATGAGACAAAATGTAACAGAGAAAACACAAGTGGCTTAGGTATGAGACACAAGATAGTGAATTTTCCCATTGGTTTCCTGTTCACAACTATCTTGCCATAACCTAATAATGCTTTCCAACTTCCCTTGCTGTAATTTTCTCACACAATACAGCTCTTAGTCCTTAGAATTATATCTTTTTCAGTTCCTTAAAGGAGAATGAAAGGGTCCACCAGCAGAAAAAGACTTGTTTCCTCTCCTTTTATTCCAGTACAAAAGAGGTCTTAGTTGTGAAGGAAAAGTTTAGGTCTCATTGTCAGGCTCCTGCTATTTACTGCTTGGTTTTGGTTCTATTTGGGATTAGTCCTGGGACCTGAAGGCCTTGCTGGGAGGCTGTCAGTGTGGACAGAAATACTTGCGATCTGTTACATATTTTTGCCTTGTTAAAGTCCGGGCTGAACCCTAAAGACGTAGAGACTGGCTGGCAATTAATTCCAAAAACTTAGCAGAGAAGTATAGCTGCATTTAACTATACATATCTTCTGCCTCTACTGTGCTCCTTTTGTGCATCTCCTGGTATATGGGCTGGTTTGTTTTGGTAATTGAAAAACTGGAGATGCTTAGATCAGTTCAATTTCACAGCTTCATAAGAAGTTTCACAAGATATATTTCCAGGGGCTTCTGCTTCACTTTCAGGTGATAAGATTGAGTCTTAGAATTGGTTTACCTTGAAGACACAATGATTCACTGCTTTCTCAGTTTGCCCAATCTATAGCTATTATTTAGCAATCAAAACTGAGAGATACATGGTGCTTCCCTTGTCTGTGTTTCTGACATTGACTCTGTATTTCTGATTTTCATTTTCTGTCCTGTAAAAAAAAAAAAAAGAATGACGTTTATCCTGAATTAGATTGAATGTAGAAATAGAGGCGCACATTCAAACCTCACTCATACACTCATAGCCATTCATTAGACTTGTCACTTCCTTTTTTGTGCCTGATGATCTCCTTTTCTGCAGAATGCTCCCTCTGTGCTTCCAGTGGTCTCTGTGTTTCCTTTGGCCTTTACAGTGGCTGGCTCTGCTTATCTTCACAGAATCATAGACTCATAGAATCATAGAATCATAGAATGGTTTGGTTGGAAGGCACCTTAAAGACCACTGAGTTCCAACTCCCCTGCCATGGGCAGGGACACCTTCCATCATACCGAGTTGCTCAAAGCCCCATCTAGGTTCCCTGGATTGCTGTATTCCAGACTCATTGTCTTTTCTCTTCTGGCAGTGCATGCTCCCCTTGTTCAGATGTTTTCCCTGTTTCTGCCTACTTTTCAGTTTACAGGAACTGTTACTTTATTGATCATCATCAGATCTCCATTTCTACATACCCCTTTTCCTTGGCAGCAGTAGTCAGGTCCTGAAGAAACTCATATAATGGAGGCATTATACTAGACTAAGCAGTAAATGGACTATCATCAAACAGTACTGCCACAAGAAAGATCCCAGAGTGATGGCATTCCTGTTGTCAAGTGCTCTGGAAGAGATAAAAGATGTGGGCCAACCTGACCCAGACAAATGGACTCCTGGAAGTGATCAGGGTCAAACGGCAGCAAATACACTGCTTTTGCCTCTTTCTCTTGCTAGCATGTAGGAAAGTAAAACTTGACATTTAAACTTGTGTTTGCTTTTTATTTGTCACTACGAAGAGGCCAATGGCAATGTCCACTGCTGGAGCAAATCCGTAGCTGACGTATGGTCATGTTATGATGTGCCTATGCTGGGATAACACCAGCTGTAGCCCAGTTAAAGCCAGTCTAAAAGGCTGGTTTGCCAGCACAGAGTGCACCTCCTGACGTTGCATTTTGTCTGTACAACTTTATTGCCTTCACAGATAGCCAAGAGATCTTTTTCTGGTATAAACTTGACCTCGGAGCGCCTCTGTCTTGAAACAAAATAGTCAGATAGGAGGACTACTGTAAGATGGCTTATTGATAGTGTAAGCTCACAGTTTGTGCCTCTGCCTTTGATTTTATCACTTTGATAAAATCAGATGAAAAAGTACAGTATTTATCATGTGGTCACCAGAATGTTAGATTGGAATGTAGACCCTGGAAAATCACTCATTGTGGACATGCAGATCTGCAATAAGACATATAAAATGTCAGTCAGTTGTACTGAATGGGCTATTTAAGAACTCAGTAACAAGTGGACATAGTAATTTTCCTAGTATTTGAGATAAAAGGGTTTCTCGCTTTATAAATTATGTTTGCACCTACAGTCCTTTCTTTCTGCATCTTCAAATATTTCTCAGTGTCACAGTAAATGTCTCTCTGGCTCAGATGGGTTATTACAAGAAATTCTGCTTTGCTTGCTCATACGCTGAATTGGTAATATTCTAGTTTATTCTTTCTATTAAAAAATGAGAGCTTTCCCATCTGCTACAATTCTGTGGACTCCTAAATCCATGTGAGGAAAAAAAATCTACATGTCCTAACTTCTTAGAAAATGTATTTAGTGAGGATTTCAATTGAGTCTTTCAACCTCTGGCTCCTCATCTAACAAAGGTTCTTCTCAACAGAGAAGGATCAGGAGAGGTGTTCAGGGCTCAGTAATTTCACTCTGTGGCTTGACTACAGTTCAAGACTTCAATGGTCTTCAACTGCAATTTTTCTCCCTAGGCCTTCTTATTATCAGAGCCTTCAAAAGGAAGCAATAGAATCACTCAGACTTTTACAGATCCCTGATGCTACATTCTCGAGAAACCAGTGTATTGCAATTCTTTTCTTCTCTTTTTGTCTGACCAGTACATGAAAGCAAAGAATAGAACGTGCATCTGATTGTTAACCAGTACTTATATTTAACACCTGAATCATATGGTTTTTCATCTTTATTGAGTGATAAAATATTCTTCATTTCCCATGTAACTAATTGAAACAAAAAGTGTAAGTTGTTAAAAAATCCAGCTTTAGAGACTCCTTCATTTCAAAACTTCTTAAACATTATTGTCTATTTTTTTAATTGCTGGTATAGACCATGGTAACTCTTAGATTATGCCAAAGGTTAGAGAAGTGTTCACAGCATGGACTGAAACTTCACACATAACACCTTTTCATTATCTCTTCCCTCATTCATATTCATGAAAGTTCCATGTAGCATATTCAGCAATTGCTGACATGGAAATATAAGCTTAGGAAACCTAAACATTTCTGAGTACCTGTAAAATATGTTTTTTGTTGTTGTTAAATAACCTTGTGCTGTTTTGTTCTGTTCCCATACCACCATAAAAGGTGTCTTTGAAACGTGACTTCTTGCTAAGCTGAAGACCATCATGTCTATGGCCTGAAGGGCAGCTAGATATTTCAGACTTTATCCACACAGACATGTTTCACCCTTCACATCAATGCAACTATACAGACACAGCTAAACAAGCATAACCCTACCTGTGAACTCTTGTCCCACCATAAAAATGCAGTCTCTGGTTCAATTAATAGCTTTTCTAGAGTATTAAAAGTCCAAATTGGAAAAAGGTTCACTTCTAGAGCCTTCACACAAGGTACTGTATAATTATACAACATGATATAATATGACAACCTCTTTGGTTGCACAGACATGCTTTGGAAAACTTTATCCATGGTGTAATGAAGTTTCTTTGCCAGTCTCTTCATTCAACTTTTCTGTTGAGTTAGAGCTGGAGCAGGAGGAGCTTCCTTTAATGTTGCATTTGCAACTTTTTCTCAAATAATTTATTGTAGCTTTTCTACCCCTCTGACTTTTCTTTTCTTTCCCTCTCCCAATACCCTGAAGTACTGTCTTTCTCCTTATTTGTATTACCATGATTCTCTGATGGTTTTTACCTTTTCAATTTCTTCTTCCTTTTTTCTTTACTTAACTCTTTGCAAGTGATTCCCTGAATTTTGGTCAGCATGTCCAGTCAGCCAGATTTTTTTTCTCCTGTTTCTAAGCATACTAAATGGTCAATTAGTTCCTTTCCCCCATTCTTTCCTTATTAAATGCCACTCCTCGAGGTCCTTCTCCATATTTCCTGTTTCTTCCAGGCTTCCAGGCTACTCCTTGAAGGACCTTGCAGCTGTCCATGGAAGCAGCTTTCTCTTGATTGATCAGTAACACAGCAAATGCTCTACAGCCTTGCAGGTCCACAGAGGCCTACAGTTTGAGAACCACTACATTTTGCATCAATTATAGGAGCCCTCTGGACATGAACTTTTCATTCCTGCAGCATAATTGGGCTTTAGGTGTTACCACAATATCGACAGGACATGATAATATAATTGCAGAATTTGAAGTCCCGTTTCAAGTGGTTTAACTCTTTATTTTTTTTTTAATGAAATAGATATTTTCATATGAATAAATCTATTGTAGTAATATGTCTCCCAGCCCAGAGACATGTGTCTGGTAAGAATCCAGTGATGTGTATGCTTAGAACAAAGCAAAAGAACATGCCTCCTATAGAGAATACAATGTTTAAGGTGTCAGTGAAACTGCAGAGTCCTGTGTCACTTTGGGTGGCAATTGTACTACACCCTGAAAGGGTTTGTTTTCAAAACTGAGGTTGAAAAAAAATATAAAAGACACTGAACAACAGATGTCAAGAGTATTTCCTTGGCTAGTCAGAAGAAGAGTTGCTCTTTGAAGATTTGCAAATAAATTGTCATGTTCTCAAAAATGAAATATGCATTTCAAATCTCAGAATTTATGTATTGAAACTACAGGCAGTCTTTACAGCATAGGCTGATATGAAAGGCATATTAATATGATTTCTTTAAAAAACAGCTAATAATGAAGTGGAGTATTACCATTTTTTCTAGGAATTTTTTGGCAAAGAACTTGGAGATTTTTCAAACAGCAGAGACAAGACTAACACCTTTCCAATGTCACTTCTAAATTCTGCCATTATTTTTGCTTTAAACATCTGCTAATCTCAGAAGATGCTCATTTATTTTTTATCCATGCCACAGAAAGATGACATTCACCCTACTAAATGTACAGTGTCACACAGGACAAACACTGAGAAATGTGAGTTTATTTAAAATGACAGAATTTCACCAGTTTGTCTTTTATTTTAGTTCATCGAGCCTCATGTACTGACTGATGAAGTCAACAAGATTCTTTTCATTAGTTCAATATATTTCAAATCAAGCCATTGGATAGGAGCAGGTTTTTAGAAAGAACTCATTAGTGGACTTGCTGCTGCTTTCTGCAACTCAAAGATTGCCATTGGGGGAGTCCTTTAGTTGCCTTAACATCTGTGCTGTAGCCGTGTGTTGTGGATGTGTTACCCAGGTGTTGTGAGTTTCTTTAATTTACCTTTAATATCCATTCAGTTTTGTTTTTTTCCACTGCTGTAAAATACTGTTTTCCTGTCTTCCAGTTCCTGGGCTATTGGCAGCCCTTCCTCTGTGCTTATCAAAAATGCAAGAGAGGGGACAGTGTCACACTTGAATGATTTTTTTATAAGGTTGGGATATACTGTGGGTTTCACAATAAGCCTGGCCAATGGAGTTTGTATATATAGGCTTTTCAGTTTCTTTGCAGCTATGGGATTAGGCAGCACAGTAAAGGAAAATAAGTGAAGAGAGGGATTCTGACTTTGCCTTGGCATAACTCTGTTGAGTTCAGCAGGCTTGCTCCAGATTTACACTGGAATAAAGGGAGCTCAGAGTCAAGCCCAGTAGATCAGTTTACGGTGCTTTTGGAGGCATCAATTTACTCAGTCACTTGGAAAATCTTACTCCCCTACTGCAAAAGATCTGGGACAATTCACAATTCTAATATATTTGTGGGCCTGCTCTGTGGTGTGTAGATGTGTTTGCTTAGTAGAATTAGGAATCTCTTAAGCAAATTTCATACAGCAAGCCCTTCCCTCTCTTATGCTCAAGGGCAAAGTAGAAAATAAGATGCACAGGGAAGTTCCCACCCCTGTAGGAAGACAAAAAGCTAATGAGTGCTGCTGGAGTGTAGCAGACCTGGATGTAGCCTGACAACCACTGCTTGCTTACACAGTCCTCAGAAGCAAACTCAGACAACAGGTCTGAGTGCTCTTGTTCATGGGGAAAAGGATGCCAAGAGCCTGCTGTGAGGAGCCCTGTCCTGACTGATAGGCTTTATCCCACGCTCAACAGGAGCTTTTCTCCCCTTCATTGGATGGACAGTATTTTCATTCATCTATTAAATAGAGGCTTAACAAAAATATAAATATAGGCTTTATATACTACCCTTGTTCTATAATTGAACAGGCTTAAGGAAACTTGGAGATGTGGGCAAAAAGGCTGTTTGCTTCTTGTATCAGTAGCAGTTACATGAAGTAAGCTTACATATGTTGCTGTTTGGAGTTTTTTTGACAGATTCAAATTTTTTTTTTTTTGGTCCTCCCCAAGGTGTGAATTGCCACTTGGCAAAAAGTATATGGACACTAGAATGTGTCATTTGGTGCCCTGAATGTTTATGCCCAAACCCCTGCCACTGATGACACAATATGCTGCAAGAACAAAAGTCTCTTGGCTGGAGTCCATACTGGTTTCCTAATTCACACCTGTGCACTGGCAGACAAGCAGCCATCAATCCCAGACTCCTGGGCACATTGTTATGGCCAGGGCTGGAAACATTCCTGAGTGCTGGTGCAAGGGACTGGGTAAGAAAAAACAATAGAAGGAAAGTAAAAAAGCAGAGATAATAGATTTATAGGAAACAGGGCTGCAAAGGATATCAGGAGACTGAACTGACAATGCTGGTGTAATTCCTGACAGATGAGATTAAACAAAAAATTAAAATGCATTATGGCCAGAAAGCCACAGATAAAATTTGTTAGAAACAAATTGCTCTCTACATCTGCTCAATCTTAAAACACCTTCCCAGAGTGGTAGACAGGAGTTTGAGTTGCTGTACAAAAGTTGCTATATATTGTTTTATTTGAGTATGTATAAAATATTTATCTACAGGATGGAAGAGTATAGGTGTGCATGATTTTTGTAACACTCTGACAAGAAATGAAATTTTCCTAGAGTAAGACTTGTGTAGCATGCTTGAAATTTGGCTCATAACCAGTTTGTACAACTTTCAGGTTTATGGATGGATTTTGTGTTTAAGAAGTAGAAGCAAATAGAAGCAGATAAAAAAAAATTTGACTAGTATGCAGCTAAATCATCCTTAGAAAGGTATCAAGGCCAGGTCTCCTCATTAGTTTCTTTCTTCATTAGTACTGGAAGAACAAAGAACAGCATTTTTTCTATATTCTAAAGATTAATTGAAGTGGGGGATGGAGCAGTGAAATTGAATTAGTAAATTATTAACCGATTTCTAAGTAATAAGAAATAATCTATTACAGAGGCTATCCCTCCATCTAGAGATTTGTCTTAAGCATTTGTCTTTAGGAGAGATGGAAGGAATAAAGGGATACAGACTAGAGATAATCCATCAAGTCAGCTATTGGAACATGAATAATGAAGACCTTTGAACTTGGTAAATCTTCCAGACCTCTCTCTCTCTTAACTGTGACTTAAAAATTGTTTCAGGGTTGCTGCTTAATCTAACAGCCTCTTTTTAATTTTGCTCCCCCTTTTTAAAATTTTTCCTGTTATAATCTCAGCATCTGACAGCAAAAGCAACAGTTAACAAGGCTCGAATCTGGCAGTGTGTCAGCTCAGGAACTCCCTCCAGCCTGCAAATACAGCTCCACCCACTCACATTTTCAGAAGAGGAGCCTGGTGCCAAAGCAGCGCTGGCAAGGTGGCGACTGGGGAAGTGGAGGTTCTGGCTTCTTTGATTTCTGAAGCTGCCTATGAACGACTGGATTCTTTCTTCTTTTTTGAGTCAAACCTCACTTTGATGGCTGGAAGGTTTCCTCATTGCCTGTTTCTAAGATTAAAACTTTGATTTACTTTTAGAAACCAAAATAAGTAACACTAGTGTCCAACTAAAACCAGCAAACTTGCCTCATGTAAAATTCTGACTAAGAGGAAAGGTCTGGCTCTCACTATGAATACTTCTCAATAGCCTTGTGGTTTAAAGGGGTTTTGAAGCAGCTCATGAGGGTGAGAATTTAATATGTTCATCCCTCCTGGCTCCTGACTATGGGATATGACTCCAGCACATGTGAAAATATTGGGAAGGAAGAGGGGAAAAGGCTTATGAGGTACTCACAAGCATCTTCGCCCACCCCAGCTTCCCAATGGAGGTTATAGCAGTTCTAAATCCACCTGGTTCCCTGGTCTGGGAAGGGCTAAAGCCTTTACACCAGGTGTAAAGCTCTGTTCCTCTCTGTGTGTATGGTGGTCTCCTTCTGTCCTGCTTCACAGATGTACCTCTCAGCTCACAGCTGCAGCCTGCAATACAGGCACGATCTCTGCTCAGAAGTACAGATGTGTTTTGTCCCAGGGTCTAACTGTGGTCCACAGTTTATAGGGCCCTATGAACAGCCTTGATGGGTTTTAGAGTGGGACTGGGGAGGCCAGAAGCTGGATTTTTTTGGAAAACCTCTACCCAGTGGCACCTGAGCTGTGCCAGATTTCCCTGGCTGGGCTGAAAACTGTGCAGACACACATTGCTGTCTCTCAGACTTTTGCTTAGGCTTTAGTGCAAGCCCACAAATGAAGTACTGCATTCTTTACTCCCACCTGCAATGTTAAATGAATAGCTGCTTGACTCATTGTACTCCATGCAGCTTTAATGAATCCCTTCAGTTCCAGGGGTGAGCCTCTCTCCCCAGCCTGCTTCTCTGTGCGTCAACACCCCTGTGTCCTCCTCACCCTAGTCCAAGGGCTTAGACCATCTTCCATTCATTTCCAGGGCCTGCCGAGAGTGGGAAGTCACAAAAGGACACAGATGAAATTGTCCTGTGCCTGGGGTTCATTTTCATCTCAAATGGTGCTCCTCTTTTTCCCTAATTAGCCTACAGCTCTCAGCTCATATTCAAGAGGGGCCTTTATCCAATTTCTCCCTTACTCCCCCCCTCCATTAGGGTTGTTGGCTCTGGTTTGTAAACAAGAGAACAGCTACACACCTCAAGCAGCTGGTCCACGGTTTCTTCAGAATATACCCTATCTCTGAAAAAGTGAGAGGAAACTTTGGACTTGTTCTGTTCAGCTTCACGGTATAATTGGGCTCTAAACCATGTCAGACCCAAGGGTAGATCCACAGTGATTGTCTGTTGTCTGGCAACACTGCTGGTGATGATTTCTCAGCAGAGCTTTCACTTGGGAAACTTAATTCCTTCTTAAAATGCTCTCACGGCACTGTGTGAGATGAGCTTCAGCAGCATCCACAGCAGATGCACTTCTGGATCTGGCTCTCCCATCCCTCGTGCCTTGTGCAAAGTTCTGCTCTTCCTCCTGCTGTACAGACACACTGCATCTAGAATGCATAGATGGGGAGACCCTGCACAAATTTTTTCTGGCTACAATGTATGTGGTGCCCTCTCTCAACACTAGTCTGCATTCACTCTTCCTCTGTGACTCAGGGGCAGGCTTACAGTCTCTGAAAATTCTGTTTTCTCCGTCTTATATCCCAAGCCCTTTGAGTTAACCATGACAAAAGAAGATACAGAGATTGCAAAGGAACAAGGGATTTTCTTGTAATTTCGGCATTTATTTCCTTCTTAAAGATGCAGTTGTATAAAATAAGTGATGTCCTGGCAGAGGCTAGTGTTATGCTGTGCCAGACAATTTTATCACCCTAGCCCATGAAGGCTCTAGTGTACAATATAAAGCTGCTTTGCTTTCCAACGTGCCAGTTTTTCTTCAGCGCCAGGCCTCCCTTGGCGGCGCCAAGGAGTTTTCCTTTAAAATTCGCCCCTCTTCAGCATCCTCCTGCCCTGCCGTAGGTGCCGCGGCAGAGCCGGGCGGGACGGCACCGCCTCGGCGACAGGAGGGGGAGCTCGCAGCGCGCCGGCTTTAATCAGAGAACTCATTTAGCAACGCTGCGAAATCACCGCTGCGGCTGAGATGTCCATAGGGCCTTTCTCCACACCTCCTCCCCCACCCCCCACAAAAACAAACTGAAAAAAAACCAAAAACGAATAATGGGGATTTATTTTGGGGTTCAGGTTAGGATGGAGAATTAAACTAATTTAAAGGGGAGGTGAGAGGCAATGTAGCTGCTGGGAAGTGATGGAGAGGGTGGATCTTAACATATATTTATGGTGCTAGGAGTGATGAGTAAGATGCTCCCAGCAGTCCATAACACCTCTCCTCTGGTAGACTGGGACAGGTTCACAGCTGGTGTAGGCTCCTCAGTTCAGCTGAGAGATCAAGGATTGTGCCTATTTACGCTATCACTGTACTTAGTTGTGTATGTGCAAGAAGACCTCTGAAGAGAGCAAACCTCATGCCAGTGGGAAAGCCTTTGTTTCCAGAAGTGCCACAGCAAAGCATCAGTCTCAACATAAAATCAGAAGACTCATCAAGCTCTCCTCTGGAGTATAAATTCAAGAAAAGGGTACTGAAGTCTGTGCTGTTCCATGGGGTAATAGGGGCAGAATTTGAGTTCATGCACAAACTTCCTGCCACACCTTTTGGCCTGACCCCAGGCTCAGCCCAAGTTAACATCAAGCTTCTCAAAGTTAGGAAGCTTTACTGAAAAATTCCTCTCGAGCTTGGGGGCACCCCAGTTTAATTCTTTTGCTTTTGCTATTTTTTACTCTTTTCTCTGAGAAGCCAACTGAAGGCAGAATCTGGGAAAAATTCCTAACCTGTCAAAGCACCTTCTTGAAGACATTTGTCCCCAAGAATGCTGGGGAAATTGCAGCTTTCAGAATGCATTTGTCCAGACAAACCAAACATCAGTTACTATGGATTTCAGCCACAAGGAATACCCATGTTGGTTTCACAGCAGTAGTGAGAGCAGGTTTTCACGGTGGCAGGACCAAGCCCTGCCTGCCCTGGTGCACAGCCTGCTGGTGCAGTACTGCCACTGAGCTCATCTCTAAAGTTGGCAGTAGCTTTCCTCGTCCAGACAGCCTTATAGAAAGTTAATCTCCTAATTTTGTAGTGGTAAATTTGAGACAGATTTCTTTTATGGCCCTCCTATGTGCCTGCATAATTTTCCTGTATAAAATTAATGAAAATTCCCAAATTTGATATCTGGCAATCTCTCCTGAGATGGCTTTTAAAGGTAAAATATCCCCCTTCTTATCTATAAGCTCATGACCCTCATTATTAGTGCAAGCTGAGCCTATGACAAGTAAAAAAGAGATTACCTCTTGACCTAGAGGAGAAAGAATCCAGAGAGATCAAAATATATAGTGCCAAATTAAATAATTTCCTGATGAGCTCTCAGAGATAGAGGATTGCATCTTCCCTTGCTGGGGAAAAGGAGCAGGTTCTCTGCAGGCACAGAAAGCTTTCTACAGATACAGCCCTGTGATACATTTAAGCAGAATGAACCTCATTCTTAAACCTATCTAAAAATGTTAGTAGAATCATGAACACTGACCTTAAAATGAAAAATGATTTGCAACCTTTGCAGAGGTGTCTTTATCATAGTGCCATATTTTAAAGTATTTTATCCACTCAGCTACACAATCTTACCATTCATTTGAAGTTGTCATTTTACCTACAAAAGAGTTCACTTAATATCCCCCAAAGCAAGAGAAATGTAACGAGTATTACAAGAGGAAAATTATTACTAGGATATTATATAGAAAGGCTGTAAAGTTCAAACAGAGGGAGTTGTGTGTTCACACCACGATTCATGCAAATTACGCTTAATAGTTTTAACGCTGCATTAAATTTTGCCTCCTGAATAAAAATGCTTCTTTAGTTATTTTTCTAATAATCTATGTAACTTTGGGGAACTAATTAAGGCAAACCATTTCCAATGTGCCTATTTAGCTGCCTATATCAGGTGGCCTGATTTTTAAAATTGCTGACTACTGAAACCATAGTAAATATTTTGCATCCCTCACTACCTGGTAATTTTTACGTGGTCAGTATAAATTAAAGAGCCCTATGTCAGCTACCTATGTGATACTTGTTGTTTAATTGTTTACCTGCAAGACCATAGCTCCCAGAAAGAAAATTAAATCTAAGAAGCCTTTTTAGTTGTCTTATTTCTCCTTTCCATTTCCTCCTTCTGCTCTAGGAAAAGATGGTGACCTATAAGACTTTCAATGTAAAGGTGTTTCTGTAGCTGCAGGAAAATGCTGATATTGCTTCTTGATTGCAAGAGGAGCACGTGACACAAAATTAATCCACATATGGACAAGGATGTCTTCCAAGAGTGGAAATGGAAAAGTAATCAAGAGCACATATGACACACTGGATCCAACACACATGCTTCCCTAGGACTTCTTGGCTGCTTCACATCTGGCTGGCTTGGAGTGCAGGCAGAGCAGCTTATGACTGCCTGCCTGCTTTCCTGGAGATGATTGCTGGTCTGAAGCCTGGCTTTGCCTGCAAGGCTTCAGTTTCATCAGCTCAGTGAGTGCTACAGCGTGGTTTATCTTGCCTGGACTAGGGCTCTGAATGCAGTCATTTGCTTCCAGTCAACTAACATTCACTGGAAATGAATGTTTTTGATCCTAAGCCTTTGACTTGGTGTATATAAAGGTTTTGTACTGATTTAAAGAACACAAGTGCTAGCATGATTTTTAAAACTTTTTTATTTTTTCTACATCCAGGGACATATCCCAGAGAGGAAAATCTCTGCTGGTGTCTGACTTGACAACTGCATACGGAGACCTTATTTTGACTACCGATACAGTTGCTGAATTCTCATTGACTTTAGCAGAGGATCTGCTTTAGGAAGGATGGAAGTGTCATGTTTTATAACACTGTGTTGGCTACTGAAAGCAGCTGTGCTTTCCAGTCACAGGGAAAATTACTCAGCTCTCAAACAGGGTTCTGAGGTTCCCATGGCTGAGCACCTCTGGAAAGGTTTAGATTTGGTTTCCCAGGAACTTATATCTTTCCTCAAAATGGAGATGAACAGGAAGATAAACTATTTCTTCATTCCTGGATGCCATGTGTTATATAAAGATTTACAAAGCTGTTCGTAGCAAGTGCTTTGGCTATGCTGTTTACTGCTTCAATGAGAGACCAAGTAAGATTTTTATATTCCTCTCCCATAATATTTAATGAGCAATATTTATGCTTATGTCAGAGATATGCTTTGAGCCATGATTATTGTCTGCAATTTTGCACTCTAATGTGATGTCCAACTTCAATACTCACTGTTATGAGGCACCATTATGAGTCAGTGGTCCTTGTCGTCTGATCTTACAAAACGTAAAGAGTGGTTATGGTTTAGGAGGCTGAAAAGGTCTGTGAATGTGAGTAGTGAATTATGAAACTGTTGAATTTTTGTGTCCTGAATCTGAAGAGCAGCCAACCTACAATATGTATATACACACATAAAAATGCACACATGTACATGCACAGAAACAGTGCAAGTCTAGAGACAAAAATTCAATTCCGTACATGTGTCCTGAATCAAACACACTAAAATAAATCTCTACCACATTGTCTGAAAAGCATCCCATAAATAGAAAGGTGCTCAGACATGTTTGACCCTGCTAGCAGGGTACCATGCATCAGCTGCTCTGTAATACCTCACTCGAAGAATCTGACTCATTAGTCATGCTGCCTCCCTTGAACAACGGGCCAAGGGGATGGGCACAATCTCCAATCTCATGGGAGTCTATTTATTCCGCCTTGTATTGAAGGCAAGAGTCTGAGCTCTGATTCTGAGGGAAAGAGATAACACAAGGCTAATGCAAAGGAAACATAAGGGACAAGACCTTGGTGTGGCCAAAACACTGTAAATGTATCAAAGTGGAAATTTGGATCACCTCAAGACAAGGACTGGTGTACTTTGAAAACTGAGAGCCTTAATGAAACAGGGCATAATTTCTCTTTAAATATCTGTTATCTGTTACGGGTCAGGTTCAACCAGCACTTCGAAATGCAATTGGTAGGCAGCTATTGAAAAAGTACTTCAGGTCTCCCTCAAATATTCATCTTAGTAGAACTGTGTTCAAGGTACAAAACTTTCATTAATATCTTTATAGAGAGGCTTTTAATCCCTCTCATGGAAAGATGGAAGGAAAGGAAAGCAGAGAATGAACAACACTCATGCACAGGTTTGTGAGAGGGAGAGGGAGGGGGTTTAATGTCAAGGAAATTGTCAAATCTGGAAAAAAACTATCAAAAAGGGCTTTCACAGTAGCTCTCCTGGGGAGAACAGTCCTTCAAGCAAGTTCTCTTGGGGCTGAATCACACAATTCATTAGAGACAATTGGTGGGTAAAATAGTAGCAGTGATCTTTGAAAAAGAAAGGTCCAATTTCCACTTCCCATTTTGTCATAAGCTGTCAGGAAGTGTTACACAGTGCTATTAAACAGCTGTTGCTGTTCTTCTTAAAGATGGGTGATGTAATGCTGGTAGAGAGCCTTGCTCTCAGGAGATCTGTGAAATGGGATGGAAATACTTCTGACCCCCACCCCATAATGCTGTGAAATCTTAATTGCCCTGGTTTTCTTTCTGAATTGAAGAAATTCCATTTTGTTCCCTGGGGCATTCCTGGATTGGATTTTAATATTTTTTCTTGCAGGGTTCAGCAACTGTCACTTTGAATGGTTCCAGGTCTGGGTGAGGGGGCATTGGAGAAACAGGAAAGAGGATGGTGGGAGAGGAGATGATGGTCATTCAACTAATCAGAGCAGGTTTTTAATAGCTAGTCCTAGGTACTGCTTCAGCATGCTTTTGTTTGACTGTTGACAGGCAACAGTTCGGTAGTGACATCTACACTCTGTTAGGAGATTTGGAAAGGAATTAAGACTGCACTTTAAACAGGGTCTCACTAGCTCTTGTTGACATCCTTCTGATTGATGTCAGCATCGATGAGAAGAGAATCAGTCCTTAGGGGTTATAAAAAGCCCCCACATTACTAAACTAATATTTTTCATATAATTAAAGCTGGCAGAATGTTGATGCTACCTCAGAGAGAACTGAGTCAGTACCTAGCCACTTTGATCCACATTCCCACTGTTCCTCAGGCAGCCAAATGACAGTGAGAAAGAGAAGTTGTGATGGATATGTTTCAAAAGGCACTAGAGTGCAAGAAGATGGGGGAAGAGGCAAGCAATTCCCTGCTTCAAAACACCACCCAGCAAAGGCTTCTAACCCAGTGGTGCAGCTGTGGCTGCCAGCCCACATCTGATGGAGACGCTTTGTGTGGCTACACTGAGCTGTCCAGTGTTCCCTCCACTCTGTGAGCCCAGCCGATGCTGTGAGGTTTGTATACCTGCCCACTGCCAGAGGGTCCCAGCTGGCAGAACAGCCCTCCTGCTCAGCTTATCCTGCCCACAGCAGCTGTGGAATGTCTTGTGTTGCAAGGCATCACCAGGCACATGAGAGGTGAGTCTCTCACTGGAGATACTGTGGGGAACTGTAGTGGACGGCCTTGTTCTTTAACAAACTCATCATCCCCTGGGTTCCTGTACTAAGGAGACTTTTTTATGCCTGCATGCAGATAGTAGGTGTTACTTTGCAAGAGTTTATATTTTAAGGTCTCACGGTCATTGGTTTATAAGAACTGCCAATTCAGATGATCCTTTCACCATGCAGCTGCAAAGGAGTTATTATTGAAACACCTTTACCACTGATCCAATCCAGCAGCAGACTGTGCAAGCTGTGACTCTTAAGAGGAAAGAGCCCACTCCCACTGCCACTGAAGAGGATGTCTATTTTCACAGTGTAAGGGATCAAATGCCAGTGGGAAGAGCCAAGAATTTTCAGGCTTCTCAGAGGATTATTATAAACAGAACAAAGTAAAAGCAAAGGTGTATAAAATGCTTGACAGTGCCTTTTAAGAGAGTTGCCATGTGTTATTTTAGCCAAGTCTTTTTTCTTTTCTACTTAATGTCGTGTGCTAAAGTTCTCAAAGCTGCTGGCAATACTCAGTGGAATAATTTTAGAGCAACCTTAATAGAATGAGCAGAATAAAGGATTGTTCAAATATATTGTAGCAAAACAGCTTTTTAATAGAACAAGTTATTCAAAACACTGATGGCTAGGGCTTGTGAATGGAAAAAATCTCCCCTGTGTTTAATTACCCCAGCCTGTCTTTATTTCCTTTGTATAATTCTAAACACTGTTCACTTGTGCTGGACATAGTCCAATTGGAAAGTTGGTATTTGTTCAATGATGTGTCCTATTCACAGGCTGGAGATCCAAACTGGATCTCCAGCCAACCATCTTATCTGACCTCCCACGTAATGTAGGTTATGCCATTCCACCCTGCAAAACCTGCAGAGGAAGGAATTACTCTCTGCCACTATTCCAGATTCAGGAAAGCATTTCTATTTAGAGCAGTACTTAAGCACTCACTTAACTTTAATGATATGCTTAATTCCCATTTAAATATGCAGTGAAGTGCAACTTTTGACTTTGCACCTTTGTGAGAAAACATTATGGGGTCCAGTAACTTGGTCATGCCTTAAAGTGTACTTTATGCCTCCCAGAGCTAAGCTATATCTGAAGAGTTTATTCAGAAAATCAGATGGCTTGCTGACGTGACCTCCAGAGAGGTCAGTTTTGTTTTGGGATTTTCAGGCCTATGGGGCTGCGATGGTGTTGCCATTTGCAGTATGAAGCTGCTCAGGAGCTATAAGTGATCTCCCTTTTCATTTCACTTAGTAGAAAGGATATGTGAATCAATAATATTTCATTAATTCAGTAACAACCTCTGTTAAACCTCTCAAAAGACAAGAAAGAAGAGAAGCTGATTTTGTCTTAATTTCCAAGGTTTTTTTCACTTGCTTGGGGAATGGAGAAAATCTCTGCTGCACCATAATACCCTACCTAATTGAGCTCTTAGATTAATGTTTAAACTTCATTTGCAAGTCCATTACCAAATCTAATCAGTTACAAAGGTACCATTAAGGAAAGGATTTTTTTTTTTCAAATCCACTTCTAATTCACATTTCCCCTCACAACTGTCCAAGGCACTGGCAGTGGCTGCAAGTACCGTGTTATAGACATTGTACTTATACCAGGAGGGAAAAAGAAACTACAGAATATTTTCAGTGGAGATAATAATATACAAAATTACATGAAGTTCATATGCTTGTATGAGCCAAAAAGGTATTGGTTAAATCTTGAATCTACTGAAACTTTTAATTATCAAAGAAAGACAATACTAATGTTCAGCCTTTTTTAAAGTGACACCTTTGAGAGGTGTTAGGTTGATTGCACTGAAGGCTTTTCCCTAGATCTATTACCTGCAAGAGATGTGCAGCATTATCCACAGCTTCTTCCTGTGAACTGGAATCCTGGCACAGCCCAGACATTTCAGGTCTCCTTAATTTTCAATTAATTTTCCTCAGCCTTGTTCCTGATAAATGCTCTTCGCATTCAAAGTGAAATATTCCTTTTGAGCTGCACATCAGAACAGGACCACCAGCTTCTCAGTACTTGGGATAGCAGACAATATAAATGCTAACACACGGCTGACCTGACCAAAGCTGAATGGGTGACTTCAAGCCAAAGGCTGTCTCTCCCATTACCTAATCCCTGAGACATCCAGACTCCCATCCTCATCAGCACTTAAAAAAAAAAAAAATCTGGACTTTATTTTTATAACTGTTCTCAGAAGATAAACAAAGCTGAAATGAAGAACAAGAAATGAACAGTATGATATTATACAGACACCACTACTTTCAGGCAAATCAAAATTTTGCAGTTGTGTGTGTTTAATTGAGGAAAGCTCTGCCTACCCAGGGTGGTCGGCCCCAGGCTTCGGAAGGCAGGGCTGTTTGCAGGTAGTTGCTAATAGTCAGGGGTTTAGTGACCTCTTCCTAATCTCCTGATGCTTATATTCATTTCCTAATCCCTATGCACTCTTTGCAGCCTGCTTACCCCATCAGCCTAGTAATCTCTACAGAAAGCAGTGATTGGGAAGGAGTTCTGCAGAGTCCTGAGAAGAAAATAACCCTATTGCTACAGTATAAGATAATATTGTACTGTGCACGCTTGCCCACTAAAACAAGAATATTTTCTGGTGGTCAAAAGTTCTCTGATTAGGGACAAGAGAAGCCTTTCCACCAGGCTTCTTGGCTTAAGAAGCACATAGCATAAAGCTTTGGAAACTTTTAAGGTCTCTCTCATGCTGTATCACTGGCTTGCTGTGTGCCCTTCGGCTTCTCTCTTAGCATCACTTCTCTGGTTCAACAAAACCAGGAATGATAATTGTTGTATTAGCACTTACCTTTGTAGAGCACTTGGAGATCTGTGGATAAAAAAAGCACTGTGTAAGTACTTCTGCAACGATATGCTGCTGCCTTTCTGTCTCCATGTGCAGAAGAGAACAAGAGCAAAGAACAAAAAGAGAAGCAGGTAAGAATGATTAATAAATATTCAGCCTACGATGGCCTCTCTCCCCAGATAAATGTAATAGTGACAATGAATGCAGAGGAGGAGAGGGGCCAGCGTATGGCAGCATGAAAGTGTAGACAATGCCAGTATTATTTCCACAGATCCTTGTCTCCATGGACTTCAGTCACTGCTGTGTGCTTGAAGCTGGTCATAAGAATCCCCAGCAGAGGTATCTGACTACACGCCCTTAACATAGGATCACTCTGCCTGCTTTAAACATGAATTAAAAGGAGGGAGGAAGAGCCCCAGATTTCAACGTCAACAAGATCTAAGCTACTTGACATTCTCGTTCTGAAATGCCAGCTCCTAAATTATCAAAGCCTTTTTTATTTTTTTATTTTTTTTCCCGAGAGCTCTGTATTTCCCCATGTAACAGTGTGCAAACATTTTATCAGCAAATACCAAGGGGGTGGTGGGGGGGGTGCGTGTGTGAAAAATCGGCTATCTAGAACTGATAAAGCAATTTGGCACAGACACAGCAGCCATCACTTTTAAATGGCTGTGGGCTTTCCGAGGTTTAACAGGTTGCAGGGATAGAATTCTGCTCTGAGGCTGAACGGGGAGCTGTGCTCGCTCACCCTGTGGCATTCCTGCTTGCTCCACTGCCCGTGTTACTGGGACGGTGCCCTGATGAAAGGGGTGATGCTGCCCTGCCGTAGAGCTGCCGTCCGTGACACTGCGCTAACAGCATGCTTGGGACCATTACTTAAGTGATAATCTCACTGCTCCTTTGTTTTATGAGGCAATAATCTGATTCCCATGTGCATAAAATGAGGCCAAAGGGTAAATAGTTTGTTATAATGAGGGAACAACATTAAGACTGATGAAAACTAGAGGTCAGTGTTATTATTTCTGTTATGACACCCATCCATTTAATAATCCTTCTGTTCATATCCTAGCAGCAGGGATCCATGTCCTGGCTTTTCAAGGCAGTATCTGTCCCCTAATAAAGGCAGATATTATCCTGCTGTCTCTCGTATCTAACTCAGCTCGCTCTCGATGTGGTTCCTCATTACAGTCACATCCGAGAGACTCCCAACGCGGCTGTGTGGTGAAGGACTACTGGAGAAGGACCAGGGACACTAAAGAGACATTATCTGCACAGCCTCGAGGCATCACGGCAGGCTGGGGTACTGTCACAGGTTTTCTGTTTCACAATGAGCTTTGAGCTTCCCATTTTGAGGATTCTCCCTCTTTTCTGCTGCATCTTCCCCTCCCCCCAAAGTATCTACTCTCTACTGACAGTTTACCATTCCCAGCTGGGAAAATGTTCCTAGAATGTGTTAGTACATCAGAGAAGCATTTCTACAGATCTTTCTTTGTGTGGGTTCTTTTCTCTT
>VZTB01003970.1:301217-354110 GCA_013397245.1 Thryothorus ludovicianus | reverse complement strand
GGGCAAGAATAGTAGCATAGTTAGTCTACTTAAAATCGATCTGAACATAGGATATTACTGGGTGTTCTTAATCACAGAATAAGATAAGTAGTGTCAGGATTTCTGAATAGGAAAAGTTTCCATATGTATGAAATTTTGTAAACAATCTAGATAAATGAAATATTTTTATAGAAATATTTGATAATATTTTTAGATAAATGAAATATTTTTATCTAGATATTTATCTATCTAGATAAATGAAATATTTTTATGTAAACACCTACTGTAATATACAATCTGCAAGGATCCTGGATCCACCCATCTTACTCTCTTGTCACCCAGTTAACCTTCTGTTAGGTAAATTCCTTCTTCATCATACTACTGCACATATTCTTCTGCCTGTGGAGTACATATATATCATTATTATTACTATTGCTATCATCATTATTATTATTATTATTTATGATGCTGTGCTGGCTAGCAGAGGCAATATACTGGAGTACATAGAACAGTATGTACATCTTTTTTCTCCACATCAGCTGTGGGCAATAACATTATTATAAAAATAGATGGGTGATAGAAAACTCCAGTAGATGAATAGGGGCCTTATTGTATGTTTTCTAATTCATTTAGTGTACAGTATTCAGTATTAATGCCACCTACACACACAACAAATTCTTATTGATATTAATGGTGAGAAAATTTTACTTACTGTTCCAGTGAAATCAGCAGAAGTGGAGTTGGCTCTAATGGTCCACATCTAAGATCTTTACTTTGCTTAAACACATTTTTTTCAAGTAGTCCTAAAGGCCAAGTTTTCAAGAGGTTGGATGAAACAGAGAGACAGGTAAGACAGACAAAAATATCATTTTAGAAAAGGGCATTTTTATTATAGGAGCTAAATGAAAACTATTAGGATGAATTCCTTTCAGGTCTTCTAGAATATTGTCTCTTGCTTTTCAGGAAAGAGAGAAGTTGAAAACCAAAATTATTCGGTACTGGTATGGTGAAACTAAATTTTGTGATGGAAGTCAACAGGCTCCTGGTAGCAGAAAAGATACTGTATCTACAGAATAATCCAAATCTTGGCAAAATATAACTTGCTGGGTGGTTTGTTTAAAAAAAAAAAAAAATTCCTACAGAGTGCAGAGTTTGAACCAATGTAGATGGGCTTTCCTGGTATGCATTCAGATCAATGCCAAAGTAGCTGAAGTCCATTCTGTTGACCAGATGTGGATACCAGACAACTGCATAATGACTCACTGAGTGTCAGTGAATCTGTTAAAACTTCTCAAAAAACTCCATGGAGACTCCTTTTAATTTCAATGGTCTTTGGACTGGCCTTAATATTGACAATTTGTCACAGATAATAATGGGAATCCCCGGATTATTTGTTTCATTTGCTAAGCAAATGAAGACATTTGTTTAAGTAAAAATTGAAAGCATACATTTCAGGTTAAGAAAATAAAAGTAGGTTTGTAGGAAAGAATTTAGCAATGGAAATTCTCACCCCCCAAAAGTAAATTAATTTCTTGCCCTCTAATATTATTTCCAAAGAGTAAAGTTATAATTAAAGTTTCAATCTTCTGGATGTTAGAAGCATCCTCCACTCCTCCCTAGGTGTCAAAAGCACCAGTTCATCCTTTCCCAGTTGTCAATATCCTGTAGTACCGGAATCCATTCCTTTAATTCACTGATGCACAGAACTTAAGGTGAAGAGGGATCATTAGATATTTGGCATAGCCTCCCATGCATCACAGACCATTAAATTCCTTGCAGTTATGTCTGTAATGAAGCCAATAATTTGCATCTGGCAAAGGCACAGCTTGACTTGAAGATGCCATGAGATGGAGAATGGCTTGTTCCTTTGGTTATGTGCTCCAATGGTTGATCACTTTCACCACAAAAAAAACCCAAAACCCAAACAAACCAACAAAACCGTTACTTATTTGATTTGAACTTGCCTGGCATTAGTTTTCAGCCATTAACCCTTGCTACAATCTTCTCCACTAGGCCAGGGAGCACTTCTATTTTCTGTCCGCAACAAAGGTACTTTGTGCTATAATTCAGTGCCTTCAATATGCTTTACAACAAGCTAAAGCACTAAGCCCTTGCATTTCTTGCTGCAAAGATTTCTCTCCTTTCGGATTTGTTTCAAATACCCTTTAAACCCGAGGACACCAAAACCAGATGTTGTATTCCAATATAATTTGCCCCTGTGTTTTACCCAGAAAATCACTTCCTTAGTTCTACACAGTAATCATCAGTTTAGAAGCCTCAGAGTTAGACTGTTCATGTTTTATCAAACAATTGCCTTTGGAGTCCATGCTGAATTTCTTTTCTGCTATAATCATTTTCAGACCCATTCTTCTACAGGATGAAGTCTATAACTTTGGCTTGATTCCATACTGCTAAATGAATTGCTTTACATTTCATTGCATAAACCCACATTTTGTCAGAATGATCCAGGATTGCAAAGCTCTTGGTCAGTTTGTATGAGTGGTCTGTACTAATAATTGTCTTTATGTCATCTGCAAATTTTATTTGTGGTGGTTTTATATTCATTTCCAGGACATTAATTTAGAGCTGTTGAATGCCCTTGGTCCTAATATTGATGCTTATAAAAACCCAATAGAAGCCCCTCAATAACGTCATAAAGTTATTATTGCTTTTTGAAATCTTGGTAGTGTGTTTCCCAGTCCACTGTAGGCTGTCTCTGTGGAAATTGTATAATGTTAAATTTAAACAAAATGGCACAAAGCACTATGTCAAACATATCAGCTGGTAAAAATAACTACATTGCTATTACAGGTTCAGTTTGCTTGACCTGTTTTCCACAACGTCTGTTGATTGGTGATTACTATATTTTGGCCCTCTAATTCATTATTAATTGAGCCTTGTAACATAATTTTCTTTTTCTTTTCCCCCTGTGATTGAAACCAGACCAACCAGTCTGTACATCATGTGGTGACCCTGGAACCTTGGGGTGACATCTGCTAATGACCAACACAACAGCTACACAATGATTTGTCAGATATATATGCAAACCAAATACATAAAATATATTCACAAAACTTCTGTAAAAGCCAGATTTGTAGCAATTGAACTCAGAGGTGCTCCTGAAGATCAGGCACAGCTCACCATAAAATATCTGAAGAGGCAAGGTATTGTTAGAAAGATCTGGGGAGCCACCCAGGTCTGTGGTTTGTGTGGTCTTGAGATGCTTGGAGCTGCTAGCATAGGCCCAAGCTGCAGAACTGGGACAGACTGTCCTGCATCACCCCAGCATCCAAAGCATGCAGCACCGTGGGAGCATTCAGGTAGCTCTCTCTTCCCAATGGCAAGAAGTTTCCTGCAGCTCCTCTCAGTACATGTTTGGGTGGGTTTTTCTGCCTCTGTACTGCTTGACACAGATGTGTATTTAAGTACTGGCTGGCACTTTTCACAAGGGCTAATGTGATGTTTGCTCTCCCTCTTGCATTCATCCCAAAAATAAATGATACAAAAAATTAGCATTAAAAATAACAAGGTGCCCAAAGACATTAATGCCTCTGTTAAACTGTATACACATCATGAGACATATGAGGAGTACTCAGAGGCAACTGATAGTATCTTTTGTCCTGTCCTATCTACAAGTCATTGCAATTTCAAGTCTTGATTTTCCCAATTTGTACATACCAAATAAACAGCCATTAGCACCTGGTGTATTTTTATTCTGTGCTTGAGAACAAAAAAAATAGTGATAAAAAAAGAAAATCCCCACTAGGAAACAAACACTAGTGCTATTTAGTATTCTGAATAAATCCAAAACTTGTTGGAATCCTACAAGTATAGATAGCTGATATGCCAAGAGTACATCATGAGCCTCCCTGAGCTCAGTCAAGGTTTTCCTGGTTTATCTGGATAGAACAAAGCTTACTTTTTATTCTTATTACTTGTATTTATTCACATGAGTATCCAATTAAAATTGCCTGGACCAGGACTCTGATTTGTTTGCAGTGCCACTGGAGGAGAAGCCCTAACATGAAATTAGGCCTGAAATGTGATGGTAGGAGCTCACCAAAAAGGTGAGCATGGAACACCTCCTGAGGACATGTGTGGTAGCAGGGGTGTTGCAAAATGCTATATGTAGCTTCACAGATGGAGGAAAGGAAAGCCCAAGGGTTCAGTCCAGGGGATTAGGAAACCATGTGTCAGATGATGAAGGGCCATGTTTCACAGGTGAATGACACAGACAGTGTATGATCCAGGCGATGACAGGCAGAACAAGAGACACTGAAAGACAGCACTGTAGTCATCAGTCTTGCTACTGCAGGTGCTGTGAGCTTGTTTCTCCACTGCCAGTCTTGTTTGCATTAGGCAACACAGCTTTTTGTACTTTTAAAGAAAGTAGAAGCAGCAATACGGTATTGCAAGGTCACTGCAGTCATATATGTTATTGGTAGTTATCTGGAAACACATGAAACAACAATCACTTTCCTCACACCAGCTTAGTGCTGCTGTCTTGTGTAAAAATGGCTTGCACAGGAGGAGCCGAGTGTGGGTTTATTTTTCTTCCCCTCCATGCAGTTCTTTCATGACTTGTGCAGGTTCATGTCTTGAAGAGTAGCTCCTGCAAAGTTGGCCCGTTCCCATGAATAGTTCTGAAAGCCATGGAAGTGGAGATGCCACCATGGGAAGCACCATCCCTGCACCTTCTGCAGGTTTTAAAGGAGGTGTTGGACCAACAGTTCAGAGAGCAGAGAAGGGAGTGGTGATGGCCTTCTCCAATTCTTTCATGACTTGTCTGATGCACAGAGCAAAGACAACAGCAGGAACATCCACTAGGCAAGATGTGGACTAGGTCTGTCTAGTGTTGGTCCTAATACAGGTTGTCTCCAAACAATAGAAATACCCTCCTGCCTCTCTTTGTCTGCCTCTGTGGGAATCAACTTTTTTGCAACAGATTAAAAAAAAAAGTTTTAAGGCAGGATAGTCGCCCTCCTTTGATGGGTGGTACATGAAGCCTTGCAGGTGTGAGAGCTGCATCTCCTGCTGACCTGCATCTCTCCCAAGAGGTGAGGCAGTAGCAGGTGCTGGTGCTGCTGCCATGGGCACCCCACGGTTTCTGTAGGTGTGCAGCCTGTGCAGAGACTGCTGCCACAAATTCTTTTCAAGGGAGGGGCAGGAAATGGTGTCTCTGTAGCATAGTGGAAAGCAAACCATTCACTGCTGTCAGGGTTTTGTCTTCTCACAAGTAAGATCTTTGTTTAGAAATGTGGCTTTGTAGTTCTGTGAGAACAGACAGAGTTCCATTTCCAGGAAAATATTAATGATTAACCATAAATAAGTAACAAAGGGTGAGATCTTTGTGGTGTCTGCTGAGAGACAGCACTTATTTTGTCATAGCTGACAAAAATCCCAAGCCTGTGGCCTATGAATGCTTAGACCAAACTTCCATTTACCCAAAATCAAGACACATGTCACATTGTTACTCTCCAAATTTATCCAGAAAATTTCTTCCCTCCCTTCAATACATAACCCTGGCGATTCTTACCCTGAACCTCCCTGGACCCCTGAAACAGATCAAGAGGTAAGGACTCAGATTTGCCCAGATTCAGTGAAACTAGGTTGCGAAGTTTGTTAATTTTTCCAAGGTAGGAATTAGTATCTGTTCTTCCTCCTTATTCCTCCTCCATCAGCACCAGCTGCTACAATGTGTATTGCCCTATAAAACACTTTTTGTTGGATTCTGGTGCCCTCAGGTGCCCTTCTCCTCCCCCATCCTCCCAGATGAACACCTGTGAGAGGCAGATGGTACAGCTAATCCAAAATATATTTCTTGAGTCCATGTAGAGAAGCTGCCAAGCTGCTGATTTTTTGGCACCATGCCTTGTGGCATCCATGGCTGGTGAGAGACGCAGATGCTGTCTGAAAATAGCTGAAGAGGAAATTCTCCCAGTGTCTCCAGAGGTCCAGGGAAGGCGGCTGCTGCTGCTGCAGGGTTCATGGGCAGATGTCCCACCGGAACCCTCGGTGGGAATGCCTTGTGAGCAGATCTTCTTCTCTCATGTCTTAATCATCCCTTCCTCCAGCTCCACTGCAATGGGCTCCATGGGCACTGCCTTTCCTTCTCACACTGAATGGTGAGAGGCCATTTCTGGTTGGACATGGCCTGGCAAATGAAGGAAATGATTTTGCATAAAGCTGGGAGATGTTGTTGGGAGCTGTTGTTTCTGCCTTCAGGCTTTGTGTCCACNAATGATTTTGCATAAAGCTGGGAGCTGTTGTTTCTGCCTGCAGGCTTTGTGTCCATGCACACTCAGAGACTCCAGCAACAGACATCTCTGTTAATTTGTTTTCAGATAAGATAAGCACTGGCACGTATTTATGTCTGCCAGGGGTATATAATACTCACCCTCTTAACCACTGAGCTTTGTCAGAGTGGTTGCACAGGTAAGAGAGGGCAACTCCTCAGCAGCCATGAGCCCCAGCCCTCTCAGCTGCAGTGACAGGGTCTCTGGGACAAAGCACCACCAGCAGTGGTTCAGCTCCTTCCTGACAGGGAAGTGCTTTTCCAACATGTGGTTGTGCCTAAGAAGGAGCCTGGTTCCCACAGAAAGAAATGAACTCTGCGGTAGGATCCATGACCAGGCACAGCTACAGTACCCTCTTTGACATCCAGATATTCATCAGGGCCTATCACAACTGAAGCTGGAGGCCAGCAATCATCAGGAAAAGGAGCTGAGACCAGTGCATCATCACATAAGGCCAATTAAAAATATCAAAGAGTCAGGATACTGTGCTCTTCCTATTATGTGGGGCTTCAGGGCAGTGCAAGTCCTTGCACTACCTGGCTGGTTCTGAAAGGCTCATTCTCATTGCCCAGGATCTGCCAAACGCTTTGTGGATGGGAAGGAGAGCACAGTCCTTGCCTGAAGGGGTAAATGGTCATTGGCAGTAAGGAAAAGGAACAACTAAGATGAAAAATGGATGTCAGTGTTGGAAAATGTGTGGTTTGCCCCACTATATTTTGAGAAACTGGAAGAAAATTATAATTTTTTTTCACTATTTGTCCTTCACAAGTTTTATAGCCTTAAGACATGTAACACAGGGTCTAAGCTCTTTCATTTCCAGTATTCAGTTCTTTTATGCACATTTTGCAGAAAAATACCTCTTGTTCCTTGTCCCCTCTTTCTCCTCCTCTAAAACCAGAGCAATACACCCAAATCCTTAAATACACAGGGGTACCTAACCCCAGTGGAATCAAATAGGCTTAACCTGATTTAGGTGCCTAAATACCTTTGAGAATCTAGGCATTAATCAGCTCACTTAATGAGCTCCTATAGTCAAAATGCACAAACAAGATCTTAAAGCCAGTGGCTCTGAGCCCCAGTGCAGAACAGGCTTTCCAAATACAGACACCAAGGCAAAGGGTCAGAGAAATCCTCAAAAGATAGTACTGAGATGGATGCAGGTATCCCACTTCGAAAGCAGAAACACTTCATCTGCACAGGGTGATGCAGTAATGATCAGAAAAGAGCACTATGTGCAGCAGACCTGCTTTCTACATTCCCTGTAAGGCAGCCCCTCCTGCTTCTGTCTTCAGAAGGAACCTGATCTCTTGCTGAAAAGCAGGTGATCCAGAAGCAGGAAGGCACCATGGAAAATTTCAGCACTGCCAACATAGTTTTCGGAAAATCCTTCTTCCTATTAAAGGACACAAATAACAAACCAACTTCAGCCACAAGCAAGTTGGTATAGAGGCTCAGTGGAACTCACAGCTGTGGCTGCTCTTCCTGCCTTACCACAGAAGGGAAAAGAAGCTCCCTCTTAAAAATAATAATGCTATTCTCACTACCACAGAGCTTGCACTCTAAACCCACTCTTCCATAGGATAGAACTCTGCCAGGTACTCTATGGACAGAAAACAAAATTAGAAAGAAGGAAAAAAAGAAGTTTAAAAGAAGACTAGATGGTGCTATAAACAACAAGAGGCAGTACTGCTGCTGCAGCAGCTCAAACATAAACAAGTCTGGGCTGTAGGTTTTGCTAAAGTGTCATAAGAAGAGGCAGGGAGAAATTTTAATAGGAAAACAAGATGGCTTTTTTGGTAGTTTATAGGCAGCCCGTGCATATGAAAATATAGAAGACGAGGGTTAAATAATGCCATGCTATGGACTGTGGCAGTGCCAACCCCAAGGCTCAGCGAGGATTCTGCTTTCCTGAGCGGATGGCAGCTGAGCAGGAGGGCACAGACATGCATGGCAGCACCCAGCCTCTCCAGGAAGTCATTTATGTGTTACCTTGCTCAGGAGGTCTGGCACAACCACACACATGGGTTGCTTTGTTGAAATGCAAAGAGATGTTATAAAAATATGAGATGGTCCTCCATGCCTTTCACAGAGGATCTTGGCTTTGATCATATAAGAAATTAAAATTTTATATTATTTTATATTATTCAACATTTCACTGCCTCTGGATTGGCTGATGGATCTCAGGAGCCTTTTCTAAGAGTCATATCAGGCTAGGCAACCATGGGCCTGTGACTTAAACTAGTCCTGCACGAGGATAACAATTTTCACTGTAAGCCCATCTAGGAAAAGCCATTTCTTGGTATTATTACTTAGAAGGGTACACTGTTATGTGTGTGACCTTAGAAAATGAAGGGGTAATTTAAGAACATCTAATGCAGGAGCTGATGTCCACAATAACCAAGACAGGTGATAGTAACAGTTCATAGTAACAGTTACCCATGGTGAGTCAAACTCCTGGATTTACTTTCTCAAAGAAATGTTGAATGAGCTGGAGATATGAATGGAAGCAAAGAACTGACTCCACAGCTGGCAGAGATGTCTGGTGCTTCTCTGTGTTCCTCAGGCAGGACTGGGGTGTAGAAACTGTTTTATTGCAGCATTACATGAGGCAGCAGAGACCCCTTCTACCTAACCCTTCAGCATAGCCTGCTGCACTTGAAGACCCTTCACTTTAAGCCAGCACAGGGCACAGCTGACCTGCTTTGGTGTTTATCAGGTAGCAATGGGCCTTGATCATGCAGCAGTGTCTGCAGGATGCATTAGAAGGGGCAGAGGGAGCTGGGATCACCACAGCTTGAGGAATGGCTGTTCTTGGAGGAGCTGACGCTTCCGTTTTATTCAAGGGGCAATTGCCAGGCCTAGGGCTGTGCTGGATTTTGGCAGCAGGCTTCCCTCAAGGCAGCTGTTCTAGAAATCTTTGCATATTTCACAGATTGCTCCGCATTCCAGTGAGCACCAGTGCATGCTCCAGCCCTTCTCTTGCTCTGAGTGATGTGAGAATGCTCAGACCAACAGATCTGGAAAAGAGTAAATGGCAGCAAGCACCTTTCCCTGGGCACTTGTGGAAGCATCACCACACCTGACCATGCTACTGACCAGGCTACTGCTCTCTGCAAAAGACCTACTCATTTCCAGGCTTGTAGCCCAACCCTCAGCCCCTCTGACACAACAGCTTGGATGAGAACCACCTGTTCCTTCAGATGCAACCAAATCCTGCTGGACAGCCTGACCCCCTGCTTGCTGGGGTGGCAGGATTTCTCAAGTTGGGAAGGTACCTGAAGACGACTTTGGCACTTCTACAGATTCTGTGAAGTACTGGTACGGGAGCAATACTGAACTCTTGAAATCAAGGAGAGCTGAGGACTAAGCCTAAAGAGACTTCTTTAGAATGAAGATATCTTAAAAACATGTCCCATCTTCATTTTCAGGAAAATATCCTCCTTTCAAGATAATCTTGCATGGTTTCTTTTTAATTCTAGCAGTGCTAAGGGTGTTAGGTAAATGTCACAGCACTTCCAGTGAAAAGAGGTATTAGTGCAAATCATAATCAGGCCTGAGGATTCAAATCCTCCCTCCAGGTACATCACTGTGACCCCAGCTCCAAGCATAAAATGGGGAGTTCTCTGAGGTCAAGATGGATTAGAAATTCAACTCAAGCCCCTCACAGCTGAGCTATAAGCAGTATGGGTATCCCTGCATACATATTCACCCTTTAGGTTAGCTTTGACTGTAATTAATTTCCTTTAATAATCTCCATTTCATGTGTACCAGCACCAGATTCTGAGCTGATGTAGATCAGCAGTGATCCATTGCCATTAAGTGAGTGGCATTACTTTATCGCTGTTGAGGGGATGGCCTCTGGCTATTAATTTTGCCTTTCTCCTCTCTCTTGACAGGAATAATCTCTTTTAGAACTTGAGACTAAATAAAAAATCACCCCTTGGATAGCTGAATCCTGTAATTCCCTCCTGGCCTCCGCTTCTGCTCGCTGCCAGTGGAAATGAAGAGCGCTGAGCACCTGGCAGGATCTGGCCCTCGAGTGGCTCAGTGGCTGTGCCAGCCCTCTAATTCTGGGGTAATGATAATAATTGGGCTTGCACCAAGTGTTGACACATATTTATTAATTGCAAGGTGCGGCCGGCTCCGCACTTTGCTAAGACAAACACTCGCAGAACAATGTGCACAGAGGATGCTGGAAGCCATCCAGCCATGTGTCAGCAGCAGCTGAGAGGGGAGGAAATTGCTAACTGTCCCACACAAGGAGGCAGGGCGCTCAAAATCCGTCTGGAGATGGAATGATCTCCTCTTCTCGGATTCAGCTTTCCTTTTGGAGAAACCTTTCCTGTTCCACCGCAAAGCCCCTGACCTTGCCGTGGCCCCAGCAGCTTGTGACACAGGACCAAGATGACACAATTGGAGCCAGGCTTCGTGCCAGGGCTGGCAGTGATTTAGTGACGTTCCTAGAGAGCAGGGGGAGGAAGGCCCTGGCCCACAAGCTGAAGGTTATTTGAGCAGAGTCATATATTTAAGGTAGGAATCACATGAATCCCAGAGTGGTAGGAAGGGAAGGAAGCTTGCCTGCCCTGCCTGCCTGCCTGCCTGCCTGTGGAGTGGCTTATCCTACAGAGATAAACTGCTGCATGCTCAAGGGAGAAACCAGCAATGAGCCTGGGACAGAGAAGAGCTTTCATTCTTACTTTTAGTACTAACATAATAATAAGTTACAAGTGACTACACTGAATTTATTTACTGCCCTGTAAATGGGGCCCAGTGACTCACTGCTTTTAGTGCTTTCCTTTATCAGTGATGAAGTTACTCTCTCTTGTGAGCAACTACTTTCCTTCCTTTTCCTTCGGCCTGAGGATTTACATAGAGCAATACCAGATAAGCAAAGACAGTGCAAGACAGCTCACTGAGTTTATACCTGAGGCTGAGTTATGCCTGGCAAAACTGCAGCTCGCTTGAATGTGTCTGTGGGCTCTTCCTCACTATGCCTCTGCCTGCTTTCCCACACAGCTGCGAGCACTTTGAAGCTGTGCTTACTCATGTCACTTAGAGCAATTTTCAAAGTCCACTTAACTTATCTGCCCTGTCATAGCCGTGACCAGCCTGGCACTGATCTGGATGTTCAAGAAATATCAGCCAGTTACTCAGAGCTGTCTGAATCAGCGAAGAGGAGAAACTTCCTTTCTCATTCTAAGTAGTTTCTATATGTCTAGAGACGTGTTACAGAAACAGAAACTATAGCTGATAAAGTGCCAGCATTAATCCATTTGATGTATTTAAGTGCGGCTGTTTAACAGCAACATATCAAGTTAATGTGATACTGATGGAATAAGAAATGGCATCAGAGGGTTTCAAAAGATTTCTTATCACAAGGAAAAAAAAAGGATTTTGACTTCCCATTTCATTTCTCAGTGAATGAGAACACCTTTGCTATTTACATTATTTACTGTTTACCATAGTAGAGTCACTACTGAAAATCAAAGTGATTTGCAGAGCCCTGCCAGTTCTTTTTATATCTCCTTTGCTGACTCAATAAACATCTGACACTCCAGTATTGTAACTAAGTGTGCTGATTCTGCCCTCATTGAAAACATCTTTCTAAGAGAAAGGAATTGTTCTTCTTCTGCTTAAAAATGTGATTTGTCTGGTGAAGCATTTGTAAAAGCTTTTCCCCCCCAGTGTTACTGTGGCAATTGTAAGCAGTTAGGCATGTACAGTAACTTGAGAAGCTCTGTGAAATCTTCTGATATGCAAATACACTGCTGTATACATGGCAAAGAAGAGTTTTGGGTGCATTTACATGAAACGGAGTTGCAATAACAAACTATTCCCTTATACTCCACTTTGAAACAAAACTTGACCCTGAAAAATGATGCAAAGTAAATATTCCAAAAAGCCTGTGAACCAAAATGAAATGGTGCTGAGTTCAAACCAGTTCTGCCCCAGGCTAGTTCTGTTTCTCCTGATACAGCCATCTTTGAATAAAATAGAGCAGGGTTGAAGGCAAGGAGCCTGAGCAAGGTGCAGCAAGGGAAGATACTTGGGTAGCAGCTGGCTGGGATGGGCCTTTCATGTCCCACCCATCACTTGGCAGAATCAAACTGGATGGATGTCCCAATGGGAAAGGTGGCCTTCCTGTCTGCAGAGGACACATTGCATCTGGTCCATATCTGCTCTTACACACAAATTCAGGCAGGGACAAGAAAATAGGAAACCAGAAAGGACAGTCTAAGGCAACACCACTGTAGTGTTCTTGGATGGCAGCCATAGGCAAGTCTTCCAGGTAAGCATGGAGCACAAAGGAATTTATGAGCACATAAATCATAGGAGCTGAGGATGGGAAAGGCCACTGGAGGACTAGTCAATGCAGGCCTGTTTTCTACAGGGAATTTCCCAATTGACAGTTTTAAGAATTTCAAACAATAGGGCTTTAATTTTCCTTTGGAAGCAATTCAAGGTGGTTAGGGGCCTATCTGAACCTTTCATCATCTCCGTGTGTTTCATGAGACTAACACTATGATTCCTAGCAGCTCTTCCTGCAGGCTTTTAGATTCAGATTTCTTTTTTGCTGTTTATTCCAGGCTTATTCTATAACAAAGCAAACCCAGGAGTAGAGGCAGTCACTTCAGGGTTGCCTACACTGCAGGTTTCCCAATATTTCCTCTCAGGTAAACTGAGTCAACAGGAAGTGGTGTTGTGAAAGGTCCCTGGGTGAACAACCTGGGTTACAGCGAACTGAGGAAATATATTAAAATAATGGAACAATAAAGCCTGCGTGTGGCATTGTTGTGGAATGGCTGCAATATGTTGCAGTTACCCTCTACCATAATGTAGTCTGTGCAGCAGGTCCCTAAGATTAGAGCCACTTTCACAAATTGCTCCTAGAAACTAGGCTGAGTTTCAATAAGGCAGATCACATCTTCAAAAGGCTTTGCTGGTCTGCACTAGGCAGGTTGTTCATCATAAGCTACTCCACAATAGATTCCCAAAGAAGAAAGAAAGGGCACGCAGAAAGATTGAGGAAACCACCTCTGCCCCTTACCTCTAAGACTGTTAGAACAGGAACAGAGACCTGCCTGTACTTAAATTCCACTTTGTGTTCTCTATAGAGATGAATAGAATCTGTTGGCATTTTGCAATGACTGTGAGGAATTTTAGTGGTTAATTATATCCTCTGTTTTTTTCCTTGCTATCTCTATGCACATTCACACAAGTCCTAAAAGGAGTTTACTGTTCAAGTGCCTAGGCTCTGGGCCAGGAGCAGTGCCTAGATTGAATACTGTGAAACATTTCCTCGTGTGCTGTGATAAAATGCTTGGGGACATACTATAAAGAGCTATGAGTATGCCTGCAAAGTCATGAAATGTTATGTCATGAGTCCTGCGAGTGCTGCAAGGTTGTGATCTCAGAGCAGGCTCTTGGCCAAAGTGGGAGAGTAACAAATCTAAACGGCATTGAGCATTCAAGGACTGTGAATTCGATGGTTGTACATTTCAACTGGGCCCAGGGTGGGACAGAGGTGATTGGCCAAAATGTGCAGGTTAGTGAAGCAGGAGAAGCGGGGGAGTAACATAGTGGGTGAGAGCAAGGAAAGGGTGAAAAGCAGATGGCAGCAGTGGTGGCATAGTGGCAGGACAGGAGGAGGCCAGCAGACAATTCCCAAGACAGTGATGTGCTTAATCACTTCTTGCTGTAGGTTGGTCACCTGCTGCCATTGTGTGAAAGGTAAGACCTGTGGTGTGCTGGGTGAGAGTCAGGAAGTGGGGGAGGAAGGGGATTAAGGGTGTGATAGCTAAGCCATGGCTGGAGGAAGAGGGCTTATGTTGGCCTATGGTTTGTTTGAATAGATCCCCACACTTCACCTTCCCTTTCACATCAGTCTCACCACCATTCAAATTAAAATGCTAATAAAATGTAAAGAAAGACAGACACTTTCTACTGAGGTTCCTTACCCTGGACTGGCAGTCTGCACACCCATACTTGTGCACAATCTGCCCTCTCCACGTGTCTCTCCCTCCTGTGTTACTGGGAGATCCTTGCTTGCAAGCAGGGATGCCCTTGGGGCCTAGCCATTGAGGCTGTTCCCTGAAACCCTGGGCAGGTGAAGGGGGAAGAGCAATATAGTTAGCTGAGATAGAAAGCAGGAAACACATCCAGCGCCGAAATGGAAGAGGACAGTCACCTCCTAGCTTTCCCCCGTATACTACAATTCTCTGGCTAGGTCTCACTAGATACCCTGCCAGTCCCAAACTATTCAGCAGTCTTGACTAACCAGAGGCAATCATAGTATAATACAGTTTGGTAGGAATGATCCATGAAAAATCCCCCTCTCACACATCAGAATTTGGCAGGTAGCACAAACCCTGCCAGAGTTTGACTTCTTTCTTTACAAAGCACTTCACCTCCAAGCTCCTGATTGAGAGTTACAAGGTGCCCTGACATGTTCTTGCTCCAACAGTTCATTAGCTGTGTCTTTCCACAATGACTGCTGTATTGCAGTATTTCTTCAGGGCTTCCTGGCTCTCCCCAGGAGACAAGGAGATGCAGGATCAGCAGTGGGGCGGCGCGTCAGGCAGCACAGTCGTGTCCACAGTGGAGCTTTGCTGCTGATTGCAGCAGATTGCAGTCATGAGAGAACTGCACTTGAGTGCAAGGCGGCGCTGAAACATGGGCTTGGCCATCTGGCCAACGCGATTGCAAATGGATATGCAGGTACTGATCCATTTTGGCATAGCACAAAAGAGAGCGGGAGGGCAACTGGAGGCAAATCAGCTGAGAAGTGTTAATTCTCACTCACAGCACGTTATTAGTGAGCAGAGCACAGACTCCAGCGTTCTTACCCACTGGAAAATGCACTGTGTGGGTGCAGGGAATTTCAGTGAGGATAGAGCTGGGCTTGCTGGGAGTCTTGTGCCAACAGGCTCTGACAGTAATAGCAAGTGTGGGAGATAGGAAGCATGCTGTTAATTTCTGTGGGTTTCCTGAGGCCAGATCCTTCCCCTTCCGGATACTGGGTCATAATGACTCTTCCCTTCAAAAGAACGTGAACACAGCAGCTTGAAATCTGGTTTGGACAACTTCATCTGCACTAATAAGTTCAAATACTCACAGACAGGTCCTTCCTTGCTTAACTGTCAACCCGTACTAACTCCTCTACCTGTGTATCCGTATCACAATGGCAGAGAAATATGTGTCAGGAAAGGGTTAACTTGTTGGGGGGGCGGGGGCTGTTCGCAGGCAGAAGGGAGGGGCAGGGTAGTATTTGTGTATTAACATGCAGCTGGTTAATGCAGCTGAATAGCCCTGGCTCAGCTGTTACCTTTCTCAAAGCCAATGGCAAATGATGAAAAACCGTGGCAATATCTATTAAAAGTTTGTGGAAGGGGCCTGCTCAGTGGGAGCTTTTCTATCTCACATACAAGTGATGATTTAGAACAGAGAAAGATCCCCTCGAGGGGATTTTGTGAACCATGCAATGCTAATTAACTCCATTGTTGTATTTTGTTTTGAACATAAGAGTCCCTCTGGGATTGCAGCACTCTTTCCTCCTGCAATAGATTTCCATTTTGCACCACTGTATAAAATCTTCTCCACATCCCATCAGCAAAACGGATTAACAATAGGGAGAAGCATATGTGCATAGCTTTATGGGGTTCTAGGGAGGAATGTCTCTCCCTTCACCTCCCAGATGCATTCTCAAATGGGGGTAATTTTGTACATCCTTGCTTTTGCTGTTTCTTTAACCTTGAAATTAAGAACAAGTGTACATCACACCCTGGGTAGCATCTCCCTTTGATCTTTAGCATATTCAAACCACTTCTGAACAAGCTGAGCTAGAGTTTGTTTTAGTGGTTGGGCTCTATGGGCAGAAATGCAAAAATTTAAAAAAAAGAAAACCAAAACCCAGCCCCACCAAAAAAATCAATAAAAGCCATCAACACCAAGAGCAGAAGCACTGATGAATGAGTGATTTGTTCATATACTGTAGGTTCTGAAAGGAAAGCAAGAGAATAAAAGCTCTCATCTCTTTGAAGCCGTTACTAGCTTGTGCCAACAATATTCAGAAGAAATTTGACTCCCTCTGTGCTGGATCAGCTCTTCATTTTCTGGTTTCCCTCTTCAGTTTGCCCCAGTTTTCCTCAATCCTCTTCTCTCTGCTCACTCATTTGTATTGAACAAAGTGGATCCTGACTGGCCCTGGTGCTCTGATTATTAAAATTTAGCAGCAGCTTCAGTGAAGTCAGAACAAGGACAAGAACAAGATCTTTCAATTGAATCAAATGGCGTAATTTTTCAACTTCAGTCTCTGGCCTCCCTCCACTCTGAGAAAGCCCAGATCTTCATAGGGTGTCTTGGATATTCTCTTCTCTCCACTGCCTTAAGTTTCAGCTCTGTACAGACCAAAATTTAGAGAGTGCTGATTTCTGCTTTAAGCCATTCTGTTGTTTCATGGTAAGAAATACTTAGCAAGCTGTCCCAAGAGAGTTGCTGTTAGTGTACTGGAGTCTCACTTATGTCTTCTGGATGGTATTGGAACTGTGCTGGGAGCTATCTGTCACCAGCTGTAATGGAAATTTTGAATAAATTTGATTGAGAGAAGCAGGGATTTGCAAGTAAGAGACTTTTTTGTGCACCTTATAATACTATAAATTCTTAAGTCTTGATTCTTAATTTATCCTGGAATACATTTAATTATAATCAGGGCAATTTTTGAGTCCTCTGAATGAACAACTGGACAGATATTTAACAGCGTCTTCAAGAGTGTAAGTAATACAAGTCATAGAGGAGCCCAAGCACTACTGCCTTTGCACTCAGGCCTCTGAGGGTGGTGCCTAGAGAGGCTGACCTGGAACAGAGACTAGACAGAGCAAAAGGATACGGTAGGTAATTATTAAAAGGCCTCAATGGACACACTTGGGCAGCCAGGGCTACACACAAGATGAACCCCAAAATAGCCACAAAATGTATGACCAGCCACGAGGTCCCACACTTTTATAATTTTTGGTCCATTAGCATATTAGAGTTAATTGTCCAATTATAGCTTCAGGTTATGAATTTCCATGTTCCTTGTTCTTCCCTCTTCAATTCACAGTTTATGAACTCAGGCCTGAAATTTGTATCAGTTGTCCTTGGTCCCATGCTAAAAAAGGAATTCTTTTATCTATCTACTCTGTGAAGAGAGCTTATCAACACAATATGAAGCCCAAAACTACACACTAAACCAGATTAGAATCTGAAAAATATAAAAGCTAAAACTTAAGGCATCAAGGGCATGACTGCTGCCTCCAGACCATGCTCCAAGTGGAGCTGCTGTCCATCAGAGACTCTGCAGCTCAGTAGAGACCTTGCCCTCCCATCATGTCTGTGTATATTAAACAGCTTTATCAGGGATCCTGTGGGGATGCTCATTGAGGCAACAGCCTCTGTGGGATTGGTACTAGACTGATGAAGTAAAATTTTTCATGTAAAACTTCCTGTTCTCTCCGCCATATGCCTCACTTTACTGTCAGCTCCTTTTTTGCTTTCCAAAGGAATCAATTAAAAATATTTATACTGCCTCTACCCCAAATCTTCCAGCAGCACCATAGCTGGATGTGTTTTCTCTTAGAATAGTGCATTCAGTGATCTCTGTAGAAGGTGCTCCTGACACTCTTTTTGTTTAAATGTTATGACATTGTCTTATGCTTTAGGCTCTTGAGGGCTATTACTCCATCAGTCGTGACTGTCTATCACTGTAGTGGTCTGCAGAGCATGCTAGTGTGTGTGAAGCAAAATACTGAAAGGACATTGAGAGGCATTCTTTCTGAAAATGCTGCCTAATCTTTTCTGCTTGAGTGCTACAGGTTCATCTAAATACATATTTTTCTCCTTTTCTTTGCAGTCCCTTTATACAAATTGACAGAATCAAAAAGGCAAAATTCAAGGGGAGGGTCTTGCCATTCTAAAATCCTTACTTAACTTACTTTAAGCACACATGGTGGTTTAGTGACCTCAACTTCTTCTCACTCATATCTGTATAAAATGTTTACCCTACTCAACATCCAGAAAAGGAATGGTAGGAGCCACCCCATTTCTGAGAAACATTTCCATTGTGATGATCTCATTAGGATCAAATTTGTCAAATCCTGCTGATTCTTTTTTTGCCTTTGTCCTGGATTGATGCTTAATTGTATTGCCATTCACCTGTTTAGCTCAGAAATAAGTGTTGTACCTTTAAAAACTGGATCTGAGAGTGAAGGAGATGTGGTGGAATGTCTGAGGTGGTTGTTTTCTAAACATAAAGATCAGAGTTTTCAGCTTTCCTACACACGGCCTGTGTTGTCTGCAGTGTGTGGACAGCAGAAGAGAGCTCTCTTTGCTTTTTGTTAGTTTTATGGCTGGCTGAGGCAGAGTTCTCTGGACTGTGTTTTTTTCCTTTTTCTTGGAACTGTTTGAACCTGCTCTGTACTAAACACCCAAAGGGCCCCAGGAGCTCCCACCTGTGTCCCACCGGGCCTGGCCTGGGCCCAGCCTTTCCCAGTCCTGAGGGACCGACAGCAACTGAGCCGAGCTACAGCCACGGGAGAGACTTTCTGAATTTGGCATCTCTGTGGGGCAATGAGAGGTTTTGTTGTTCATTTGTTGTGCTGGGGAGTTCTTTGACTGTTAAAGAAACAACTTTTTTCCACTTTCTTCCAAGGAAATTTTTTTCCTGTCCTGAACCAGCTGGGGGGAGGGGCAGTTCAGATTTGTTTTCTAGAGGGACTCCATCCACAGGTTTTTTCCCAAATTTGCCCTAAACCAGGACAACCTTCTAGTTTATATACGTACAAGGGGAAATTTCTGTAAGCAGAAAACAATCCCACAAGTCATTTTTTTCTAGGCCACTCTCTAAGCTGGTCTTCCTTTATCTCTTGCTGACTGCTGGCTTGTTAATGAGCAGGAGGGGAGGACAGTGAAAGCTCTGCCAGCATGGTCCTCATCATGTCATCCTGACAGGTGTGCAATGGGGACACCAAAAGCCATGGGAGAAACAGAGCCTTTTGTTGACTTCTGAGACCACAGTGAGCCACAGAGCAGTGAAGGCTTTCTGCAGATACAGGAAGTGTATTTTTGGCTGGAGCTGCTCCTGTTCCTGGCACCATGGAGGCATTACATCCTTCACCCTTTCTCTCCCAGGCTAAGTATAGAAGACAGTTGAACTCCCAGAAGTTTCACTGCCCCTTGGAGTTTTGCAGCACAGCTCTCGATGAGTAATCACAGCACCCCAGGGTCCCAGTTGGATTCTCTGGGGCTCTGCAAGAAGCCACACATCCCCTGCAGGCAACCCACAGCTGGGCCTGCCCACCTTTGGTTTCTCTCTTTCAGCAGCAACATGGATGTATTCTTGCAGTTTCCACGGCATGGATGCATAATGGCAATGTCCACTTGTCCTCTGTAACATATGATTTCCCACACTCTGCTAGAATGGATGAGAAGAAACTCTTCTGCTACTTCAGCAGCTTTTGCACACTGTTAGGAAGAAGCTGGATACAGAGAAGAGGGCACAAGGAAGGTGGGAGCTTATTTCACAGCCTCTGAACTTTCCTGCAGGTAGCTTTGCATTTCCATGTGAACATTTTTCCCCGTCAGACAGAAATGAGTGGAAGGGTAGCTAACCCTGCACATGACAGTGAGCACAAGGTACTTGCAAATGTTATTTTAACATGTCTCTACTCTTCCCTGTCTTGCCCTAATATTTGAATTAGATGATTTTTAAAGCCTAAATAACATAGGATTGTGATTGAACACACTTTTTCTGAGCTAAGCTCCACCCTGTCTCTTAATATCTTCACCTCAGTTGCCCTTGTTTAATCCTCAGGAGAACAGGGCAGAGGTTCAGCCTCCAAGTCTTACAGCCAAGACATAAAGCCCAGTGGTCACACTCATGTGCCTAGGGGCTCTGGGGTCTCCTGTATCACACCTAAATATGGCCCTCTGCCTTCCTCTGTCCCTTTCCACCCCACTGTCATGAATCAAGCCCAGTTTGGTTTTTTTTTTCAGGAGGATAGTGGTGCCCTGCCTGGTGCTGGTGGCCCCACAGAATTCCTCCAGGTCAGGTCCCCGAAGTGCCCAAAGTCCCCACTCATCTGCCAGCCAAATGACAGGAGGCAGAGGCAGGTGTCATGCCAGGATGCATTTCAAAGCAAAAGAACCCTTGTTTTAAGTCTGTGCAATAACCTTTCCCTCAGAAGACTGTCGAAAAAGCTTTTGAAATTAATTTGCATAATTGGGTCTTTAATTCTCTTTAAATGGAAACCAAAATGGCACTGTTCTCAACAAAAAAGACTTTCACAAAAGCCAAAGGATGGGTTGCAAGGTGGAGATGTGTTACTGAGCTGAAACTAAGCCCAGATAAAAGATAATTAGGAAGACTGAATAAAATTCTGCTTACAGACAGAGGGGAAAGTCTGAGATAACAGCATTGATTTCAAAAAAATTACTTCACATTCATGTCAGCATAACTGAGCCTTGGTCTAGAGTATCTACTTATAAGTTTTCAGCTCTGTGGTTAATTAGCAACCCTTTTCATTATTGTCTTTTTTTAATTCAAGAATTTATTAGATTAATAAACACTGCCAATATATTTGTAACAGTGGGGCAAAAATTCTGTTTGTGCAAAAGACCAAGATACCATTTGAGTCAATCTGACTATGATCATTTAAATCAGTGGAAATTTTGTCCCACTGAGATACTATTAGGAGAGCTGTGCATAGGAGACCAGAAAGAGTTCAGCTAGTAAAAAGCTATTTTCATGTGCTTGTAAATGAAAAGCAACCTGTCTAATGAAGAGCAATATATTTTATCTCTCATCTCTCCCTGAATTGCATGTACAGCTTTTTATGGTGTTTTAACCTTAAAATAATAATAAAAAAGGGCAATTTTAGTACATATAATCCACTTGTTCCTGAAGAGCTGTGTTTCTTGTTAAAAATATCCAAATGGCAAGGTGCAAACCTGTTCTACAAGAGAGCTTAGTTTTCTCCCCCTGCTAGCAGCAATTCACTCTTTAATCAAACACAAAGAAGCTCCATTGGTGTCCTCTTCTCACCAGGGCTTTTAGTTACCCAAAGCCTGAGCACCAGCTGAAGGCATATGGCATAGCCTCCTTAGCCTTTGCTTTAAAATAATAGTGAAATAGAAACAGAGGAGCTGGGGCAAACTGGCAGAATACAAATGGAGGATCTCTGTGACTTGTCAGTCCTCCTGGGTGCTCCAGCAATGCTTGTGCCATGGAAATGCAGTCCAGGCAGCAGGAGCACACGGAAGCTCACAGCCTAATTCTGCTCGTGGGTAGCCCACTGTAAATCCAGAACAGCACCACCAGAGCCACCAGACTTAACTGGGATTTTCATCTGGGCAACCACAGCTCCTGAAGTAGTAAGACATAGCTGGACTGCTACAGACACTGCCAGGAATAAAGTTGAGCTGTCAAGGTTAGTTGTGAGTACTGCTGCTTCAGTCAATTTTAAATAGTTCACAGCTTTCACAGATATCAGTATTTCCCTTTTTCGGGGGAAGTGTACTTCTAAAAAAATGATAAGGATAAAAGCTGTGCTGCTATAAATTAGAAAATCCTCATGAAATACAGTGAGAGCAACACATACCACACTGTGGCACCAGGGATGTGATCTGTTTTATGAAACACATGGCTTTATGTTTAATGAAGGGAGCCTGTTGAAGGATTGCAGACCAGGAGGGCACAGTAGATTTGTTGTTTTATTAGGTTCTGGGTTATGTACTTCTCCTTTTGCTGCATATCTGACAACATATGCCATTCTATTCAAAACTGAAGAGCTAGGGGAAAGAGGGCAGAAAAAATAATTTATAAAAGACTGGAGTACTTTATTTTCTACCTTTTGATATAAGTGTTAAGGAAAAAAAAAGGTGTCATTTTGTCTAAACTAGAAACAGAAACAGATGGAAAGAAAAAGGGAATTTAAGCAGATAGAAAGGAATTACTCTCCACAAGCACAGGGAAGGAATTGTTAGAAATACTTAAGTACACTCACCAACATCCAGTTCATTGAAATCCTGCCCTTTAGATGCAGCAAAAAATCCTCCAGTATATCAGGGCCAGATCTTGAAAATACTTCCTGCAGCAGGATGAACTGGGGGCACTTTCCATCCCACATGGGATAATTTGCACTTCATGGGGTCAGAAACTTCATGACTATGATCAGACTGCTTACACGTACTCCATGCTCCATCTCTGGAACTGCCTGAAACTAGTGAGTAAAGGGACACTGCTGGGGCTGGCACTTGCTGCCCCTCCTCATCCAGCACCGTGGTAGGACACTTCCAGAAGGGTCAGTCCTGAATTCCTCTCTAACACTGGCTGCCTGCAGGGAGGTGTCTCCACCACACTATTTTGGATTTTGTGACCTGGCAACCAGTATTACTCCATTTCAAGTTTGCCAGGGTTCCCTTTGTCAGGAAACATCTCTTTCCAGACATGCCCCAGAACCTCCTGACGTCAGGTTAGCAAGTTGTGCTGGTTTGTTTACAGATGTACAGGAGAGAGATTTGAGGCAAAAAGTGATGAACTGGAATCTGGGGCTCAGGAATAGGAAAGGCAGGATCATCCCTTCCAGCAACAGCTCACATAGGTTCAACACAAGGCCATATTTCTAAAATGTGATTCAAAACACCCCTCAAGACATCCAGGCCTGCTGCCTGTACACAAGAAACTGCCAGAATGATCCCACGGAAAATACGGAGAACAAAAGTTGGGTCCAAAATCCTTTCCCAACCCTAAACTTTAGCCCTGAAGGATGGCTGCAGGAAGGTTCACTTCTACTTATTTGAGTTTCATAATCCCAGGCTGACTCCTGAAAGCTGTAGAAACTTCTTTCAGCCTTTAACATGACAGCCTTCCATTAAGAAGTTGATTTGAGATGTGTAGGGACTTGGGCTCATCTCCCTTCAAACTCAGAAGGGAGTTAGACCCATGCCTCCTAGAAATTTAAGGAATAGGTGGAGTGAGGACGAAGTATCCTCCTCTTGATAGTCTAGCACTGTGTGGCAATGAGTACAGACTCATAGAGCTGCAGCTAAGCAGAAAGGAGCATTAATGCCCATCTCCTCTCCTAGGTCACTGATTAGGGCAGTGAGTGTGGATACAAGCTGCTCTTCAGCTCTTCTCAACCCCTATCCACACCTGAGCCTGTTCACCTCTTTGGAGTATCACAGATTTCGACCATTTGATGGTTTGGTGCTAGTAAAGCACTTTACACTGTCAGGACTTTGCTAGTAATGGCTTTGGCTGGAGTGCCTTAAGGCCTGTTGCACAATTATGGCACCCTCCTTCCATGACATCACCAGCTCAGCTGGCAATTCTGCATGCTTCCTGCTCTCTCCTTGAGCCCCTTGGAGAACACCTTTTAAGCTGTTTGCTATAGTATTCTGCACAGGCATCACCATATTAACAGTTGGATTTTTTCACTCCCCCACAGTGCAAATATCCTTTTATTAGCTGCTAGAGCTACTGGATATGCTGATGACAATGTCATAACAAAGCTCCAGCACTAGTTCAACTAACAGACCCCATATTTACAGCATTTAGTCTTGGATATATAAATAGACCAAAGTTGTGGAAATCAAAGATTTCCCCCTCACTATTGCTGCCAAAGAATAAACAGTGAAGAAGCTGGGCAGGCAGAAGTGTGGGGATCCTCTCTCTGGTGCCTCAGGCTTCTCTCTGGCAGGGAATGCGTGCTCCTTTCTGCTAGAGAGCTGCATGCAGCAGCACTGAAGAGATGGGTGTCCATTCCCCAGCATCATCCCTGGGGGAACATCCTTCACTTCTAACGGTAGAGGCAGATTTCAGTTTTAAATCCATGCCACTTTTTTATTCTCATGGGTTCAGAATAAAAAGCTGTGACTCTTCAGTGAGAAAATCCAACACATTTTAACATTTCTCTGAAGACATTCAGAGAAAGTCCCAAGCCCATGGGGTCTTGTTTATAATTGCTGCCAGGCTGATAAATCCTGGTGACATAGGCATCTATATAAAAAAAATCCCAATTTCCAGTAGCACAGGAAGACTGTGCAATACCTAGCTATCATCACCTTCTGATAGACGAAATATTTATATTTTATTGTCAGGAGGACTCTGGCTGCAAAGCCTTTCCCTGAGCCAGAATGAACTGACCTTTTGCAGTAGGCACAATAAGACAGCAAACACGGCTGAGCTGTCAGAACTTCTGCAATAACCCCAAATCCCTTCTGATCAGGGGAATCAAAAGCACACAGCTCTCCACCACCTCCTAATATTGCCCATGACCTCAACAGTGCCTTACAAATCTGCTACACAGTTTGAGAGCCAGGTGCTACACCTGCTTCCTGGCAGCAGCCATTTGTTTTCCTTTGGGTAGCTTCTTGGGAATCTCACATCTAGTTCTTCAGGCATCAAGTAAGAGAGTTTTCACTTCCTGTCATGCTACCCTAATGTAATCTATCCAAGAAGCCTCATTGATCCGACAGCAGCGAAGAGCTTGACAACTTCCTCCCAAATAACACCCTCCCAACTCTGCTTCATGCTCTATAGTTCACTCCTCAGTGGGTGTTTTAGGAATTCTGTACATGTAGTTAGAAGTATGTGGTCTTTGGCAGTCAAAATGCATGGCCCTTACTCCTTTTGAGGCACTGCTTAATAAAGAAGCAACTCAGACAGGGCTCCAAACAAAGCTGAAATGGGTACAAGTGCTTTTCCCTCCATAATACACACATGTACATATACATACATAATAGAAATATTTAGGTTCTAAAAGACCTTTAAGATCATTGACTTCAACCATTATCCCAGCACCAATGTGTTCACCACTAAAAGATGTCCCCAAGTGTCACATTCACATGCCTTTTGGACACTTCCAGGTTTCGTGATTCCACCACTTTCCTGGGCAGCCCATTTCAATGCTTGGCCACCCTTTCAGTGAAGGCATTTTCCCTAATATGGGTGTGTGTGTGTATATATATAAACATAAACCCTGCTGTAGCACATTAGGGAGCTCAACAGCTGGTCCTTGCAAATACCTAGTCTACCATAAAAGCAGCAATCCATTCAAACCTCTTGCTTGATTTGCATCAAAAGGAGACCTTTTCTTTTTATTTCATAGGATTTCATTAATAGGGGGAGTGGAAAAGAAAAGAAAATGAGAACTTAAGGAAAAAATGAGAACAAGCCGGTTAATGAATCATTTTGGGAAGTTACAGGCCTTGGGTGGTGGACATGAAATTCAGGTCCACATTTAGAACCAGGGTACCATTGCCTAAGCCACAGCACATGTGTTCAGCTGTCAGCTCTAGGGGAGTTTAAAATCAAAAAGGACTTTAGCTTTTTTGTGTTTAACTGCTGTTTAAATTGGTTTAAACTGTTATTTAGATATTTGAGTTCCACAGATCCCTTAAAGTCCCTAAGTGCTCACTCCTATTAGCTTGCTCAGTGTCTTCCTTACACCCAAACCCTTTCCTGTGCTTCAGTCATTCCTCTGCCTGTGTGAGGGATCCTTTGCAAAATCATCCTGAGCTCAATAATTTCATTAAATAACTGGATATGACTTCTCTCCTTAAAAAATAAATACAAACTCGATCCAAAGAGGGTAGGAGTTCTTCCATGTGTCATTGATTCAGGCAATGAAATCCTAAGTAGAAGGCAGGCTTCTCTGTTTCACATTTTTTGTTGGCAAAGTAGAAAATTCTCCATTCAGCACGCAGATTTGCTGCAGTTTGCTTAGACACCAAGTCTCCATCTGCTCTACCAGGATTGTAAACCTCTTGGCTTGGGTTCTGCGAGTCCTTTACTTCCCTTGACTTCTTCCCTTATCTGAGGGTAAGAAACAAACCACAGAATCATTTAGGTTGGAAAAGACCTCTAAGACCATCGAGTCCAACTGTAAACCCATTACTGTTAAGTCCACCACTAAATCATGTCTGCAAAATTCACGTTAAGTATTCAATTTCTGTCTGTAAAAGGAATTTCAATTAAAATAAACAAAATTGCTGAACGAAAGTGAGGATAATAGCATTTTATTACTGCACAGCAGGCTGTGAAAGTGAAGATCCTGAGTCTGGAGTAAAGGGAGATGTATATGTTCCCTAGATACATGCATTCATTTTCATTTAAAAATGTAAGCCCAAAAGATGACTGTGACTGTACATGATTCCCTCCTTCCCCCTGGACAATTGAATCCGTTTACCTAGAGTTTGATCAAGTTACAACACAAAAAAATCCTATTTCAAAACAAGGCATTTCCCCTTTTTACTCACATCTTAATGCTTTACAAAGCAAAACTCCAGACACTTTGTGAGTCACATATCACTACCAAATAAGTTGCAGTCACTGAATGGTGCCTCATAAAGGAGGCAGGAAACAGGAAAAGCTCAAAATAAAGCTGTTTGTAAATTAAAGAACTGAGAGAAAGAATGGATAGGAAATGAGTCCCTTATTTCTTCTTCAAAATTATTCTGATTAATGAGGAGAAAGATCAATAGCCTATCTGCAGCTGCCATGGGGAAGACAGGGTGAAGAGTGAATCCAGATCCAAGTATCCCTGTGGTGCCAGCACATCACATTCTGCACAAGCTCGATATAATGAGCTGCAGGGTGAGATCTCATGCGACTGCACTACTTTACCTGCCTGTCCATTCAGTTCCTCATTACAGCTCGATGTGCTCAGTTACACGGTACCAAAAGGAGAAATGTATGGCATAGATTTGTGCGTAGTCAGAGAAAAGATTGCTTTCATTCCTGTAGCACTGCTTTCCTCCTGCTGTAACAAGAGCCCCAGACACTCCAGGCTTCCTCCTGCACTGCTGCTGCATGCAGCTCAGAGTTCATGTGTACAGCGTTTCCACAACATGGGGCTACATCCAGGCCCACAGCATACTGAAAACAGAAAAACATTCCCACTGACATTTTTGGATTTCGTTTGTAAATCAAACCCTAAATGAAGCACCTCAGATATCGCTGCTTCCCTTATTAATGTTTGGTTTGGGGACTTCGTAATTATGTTTAGCAGCTTTTGTGGGCCAACAGATTCCAAGGCAAAATGACCTGGCAGGATGCTGAGGCCATTTCCACTGTTTCTGGAGCACTGTGTAAGGAGAGAATGACTGTTTTTTGGATGGAGACCCTGGGTGAAACAAGGCAAGGCATCATGCTCCCATCCACTTTGGCTTGCCCCAGAGGCAGGGAGAAAGTACCCAGCACTATTTCATTAAGGTTTTGGCACGTCCCTTAATGGCATTTGTGGTAGTTACAGGCACAAAGGAAGCATTTATCCCCGGTTGTTTTTCCCATCTGCAGCCATTCATTTGCAGATTTGCCTAGAGATCAATTCACACTGGCGAGAGAGATAAGAGGGACCCCTGACGCTGGACTTGAGAGATTACAGCAGCCAGGCTGCTCCAAGGGCAATTACAGAGCCGCAGAAGGGCGCTGTAGTTTTGAGCATCCCCTAATATGAGCGTCCCCAGACACAGGCACCCCAGGAACTCTGTCACAGCCCACCTGCTTGCTCCAGGCTCTGCAGAGAGCTGATGGACACCAGCACTCAGGCGCAGCTGGGGAGGGATTCCTCCTTTCTACAGCAACTGGGTACTGACAAAGCAACACACAGAGAAAGGCCAAAAATTACTAGTGTTAAATATTCGTGAGACAAAACTCGGTTTCCATTCGGAGCTCTCCAGAAGACATGGTCTGCTTTTTTGGCATCACCCTGCTCCAAACGGGAAGGCAATCAAAGGGCTTTTTGCAGAAACCTCTTAGCACGGGGCAGGACTGACTAGCAGTCAATGGGACACAATTCTTAAAGACCTGCCTCCTTGGCTATAAATACTCCCGACATTTAAAAATGCTTAATGTGGATGTTTGTGAAACCAAGGAAAACAGCTATACAACGCTCATAATTTAGATTTACTGAAGAAAATATTTTAATTTGGTACTTAACTGTATCTTTACACTTGGGCTTAAGCCACCCCTAAAATTGGCTCGGGCTGCCACTAAACAACAGCTTAAACCAATTTAATTGCTGTCTGCCGCTATCCCACCCGACTTCCCACCCCTGGCTGCACGTTCCCCATCTCCTTCCTCACGCCAGCTCTCGTCTTTGTCCAACCCTGCTCTGAGCCATTTGGGCACGCAAGCCAGGCACACCCCCTCGACACCCTAAAACCCACCCTTTTTCTAAGGATTTAGCACGCTGGGGTGACTCAACACCAGGTCAGATGCGCACTGGAGCCAGTGAAAAGACAGGCGGGGATGGCTCAGCTGAGGCAGGGTGGGACCACGGGGTTCAGCGATTACATCTCATCCCTAAAGTCCTGCTCGCCCCATCCCGTGCTAAATTATCCAAAGCTTAACCTGACCCTGTTCCCTAGGCACACACACACACACACGGTTCCTGCGAGGTCAGTAAATTCTCTCAGCTCGGCAGGAGTCCTTTCCAGCATGGAAATGCATGGCTGGAGGTGAGAAGGGCTTCTCTCTTTCAACACCAGGGAGCCATTAGATCATCTAAGCAGCGCTGTCGAGCCATATCCTCAGGCTTCTGCAGGCATTTGAATCCCTGTTACCCTAAAGTTCGGGCTGGAGAATTAGAGACAAAGCTGTAAACCGAAGAGAATCGAAGAGCTGAGCAATGACCGTGCTTCCTAGGCGAGGTTCCTGCAACCTTGGCCTTGTGGCAGCTGTTCTACCTGGTCGTTCTAATAGCCCTGTTTTAGTATAAGGACACCAAGGACTAAGTCAGATCTTTCTGGAGGAGATGCAAGTCAATTTACAGGAAATTCAAAGACACCGAAGTAGCCAGAACCTAATAAAAATAAATGAAAAAATGAGAAAAAAAAATAAAAGAAAGATGAAAAGGGAAAAAAAGGCAAAGCCCTACAGCAAGAGGACAGCTGAGAATTCTGACAGGATACCCTTCTCCCAGTTTGCATTTACCAGTGTTTTGTGACATAGACAGAGTCTTAAATATGAAGATAAGTGCTCCTCTGTAAAGAAGTTTTCTCATACATTATGCAGCACCGTCTCTTCCACACTTCATATACATCTGTCTGTACCTATAAATAGAGGTTATGTCTCACGTACATTACCATATATTACAACCTCTGATGATGTGGTAAAGGAAAGGAAATAAGCAAAGGAAGTAGTGTGCTTCACCAGATCATGCAAACTCCACAGAGCCTCAGTTAGTCACCCTCGGGCAAACCAGTGCTGGAAATAGTACAAAAACATGTGGAAAAGCAAAAGGATAGAAAAAGCAGTGGACCAATGGGTTGGTTGCATAACAAACAAAAGACCAAGTAATCTTGTGGAGAGGCTAGAAGACCAAAAAGAATCCTTGCATGCTTAAAACTGGAGTACTGAACAAAGTGGCACAGCATAAGTAGGGAGAACAGGCCAGAGCAGGTCTGCTGGGCAGCGCTGGGAGGAAGAAGACAGGATCCCTGCAATGCTGAGGCCAAATCCAGAGTCAAACCCCAACTCCCAGTGTGAAAGATAGGGGCCCGAACTGCTGATTGCTTTCCTTTTCAGAATGTGTCACTTCTGCATTGCTGAAGGGTTTTTTCCCCCTTCAAAAAAGAAGAAAAATCTTCATTCTCATGCATTTTATGAACTGATGAAATATCTTCACAACTTGTTCTCATCAGTGTTTACTTGTTTAGTATTTCAGCTTGACCACTGTGCCTACGGGGCTAATGAGCCGTGACTGGCAATACAATTAAAGATAGATTTGATGGCATCCTGGCAGACAAAAGTGTTTTAATTAAACTGAAAGAAAATTGTTGTTTATGGGCCAGGAGCCCATACTGAATAGACAAAAGTAAGCCTTTTGATAGGAAAAACCAGTGCCACATCTAAGGGATGTGGAAACTGAGGTTTAATTCTTGGCTCTAGCAGACTTCCAGCAGAGCCCATTACTTTGGACCAAGGGCATGTTTTGACTTGTCTTTTGGAAAATGTGGAGAGTTCAGTCTCAGCCTCCCTGGAACTTTCTGGCTATTTTCACTAGGGAGGGCTGAGCAGAGCCCAAAGAAAGCTCCACACTGGTTAGCATCAGTGCCACTTCCTAGTTCTCCCCACAACTTCATTTAACAGTAAAACTCAGAGCTTAGTTGTTTAAAGGCAAAGCTAAATCTGAACCAGCCAGGGTTACATTGAAAACCACAAGATTTATAAAAAGCACTTCCCTCTCTCGCCCTGTTAAGGCTCAAACAAATAGCAAAACTTGCTTTGACTTTCCTAAGAGTAAGGTTAAACACTCCAAGTTTGCTCTTTTAGTCAAGTTCAATTACTCTCACTGGCTTTGAAAATAGTATAGTTTTGAACATTGCTTGAGTCATTGTGGAAGAAGATTTTGGAGAGAGAAAGAATGGTAATGAATCAATTTCTCTAAAGTAGAATTACCACATATTGGTATTTCAAGGCCAGGTAGGCAGCTTCCCCTATGGAGTTGTGCAAGACTTTGCACTTAAATACTGTATTATCACTTGCTTCACTTTGGCAGCTTTTACTGCTTGGTCTGAAAGCTCTCGCTGGGTGCTGCGGGTTAATTAAGAAGATACTTTTTCTGGTCTTATCCAAGAGGTTCCTTTTTTTCAGCCTTGCCAGAAAAAATAAAAACAAACCCAAAGGACAAAAGAAGGAAAAATGAACAAAAGAAGGAAAACTAAACGGGCAAAAAAACCCTGATTAGCATTAACAGTGTATACACCTCCAGAGGTGTAATGGTACAATATAATGTATAATGTCTTACAGAGGGGTAATACATTATACCTGGAGTCTGACAAAACAATGACCTGTGAAGTCCATGAAAGACAGACATGAGAAAACGAAAGTTACAAGACTGACAGTGTAGCCCGAGTTCACTGCGAGTGAGTGAGAATTGCAGAGGCAGAGGATAATTTGCACAAGAACTGAAGTTGATTCAAGGCCACCATTACCTCCCAGCGATCATCTCTTTCAATTGCTATTTAAAAGCTACAGTGCTTTGCAGGTCTCTCATACTTTCTGTGCATGTCTTTTAAGCTGTGGGTAAATCCCTCCCATTTACAGTAAGCTTTCACCTGAAACAGAAAATACATCCTACGGATTTTATCAACTGTCATCTAAGAGCTGAGGCACCTCCTGTGGCTTCAGTTGATGAAACAAAACGGCATTTTATTTTGCAAAAAAGGCTCATACATAGAAATACTCATAATCCTTTCTCTTTTTCCCCCTCATGTGACGTGAGAGGTCAGAAGCACTGGTACCTCTAGTCCACAACCTCAGATGACACTGTGGCCTAAATACATATCCAGAATACACGATTTTACTTGGAGTCAACTGAGGAAGAACAGGAACACATTTAAGCTCAGAGAACCAGTCTAAAAAAAAACCAAAAAGGAAACTAAAAAAACATTGCAGCCAAATTTCAATAAATAGAAATGGAATCATGCCATTCAGCAGCTCTCCTTAACTTCAAGTAAAAGTTCTACTTACCGTGGCTCAGCAAGCAGCTTTTCTCATAGCCTATGCATGACCTGGTCAGCATGGAAAGTCTTCACCCCTTACCCACTCCCTTTCCAGCTTCCACCTCGAGGGCTGCCCGTGGTGGCCAGCAGGACCCAGAGGAGAGGCCACAGAAAATCTCCGGAGCTCACTCCTCCACTTCCAGACCGCTTCCTCCTGGCGGAGCACAGCTGCTCAGAGCACCAGAGCCAGGCTTAGCACAAGTGGTAAATCAACACCTCTCTTATGCTGCTGATGACACCCCAGATTACTAGCACTTAACTGAATCCATTTTTCAGTGTGTTTTTTACATTTTGATTTTCTATCAGCTAAGACAATAAAAATCAATTCCTATAGGGCAATTTAATTTAGGTTTACGTGGTGTTCTGTATTCAGATTTTCAGTGTTGATTTGTGTGGCAAATCCTTGCAGGACAGCTTTTAAGTCCTCCTGTGATATTAAGGTAAACCCATACTGAGGGTAGGCACATGAGCAAGCAAAATACTTAAATGTTCCCTAGGCACATAGGAAAATATAATGGATATTTATCCAATATAATGGATAAAAAATATTTGGCCAGCTGAAGCAGATTGGTTAGAGAGATCACATATATATGCAAGAAATATAGTTACATGTATAAATATTTGGAGGACTGGTGACACAGAGAAGTAGCTAATAACTTTTGTTTGATGAGTTTTGTATTAGATTTGTTTCAAAATACTGTTGAAATCTTCCCCCCTGGGCAAAACCACCTACCATCTAAAAGATCTTGTTTGTGAAAAACACCTTCATGTGCTGAGCTTTGTGGATCAAGAAATGTTCTGTGCTGATCTACAGGATGTCTGTAACTCACAGCATGAATCTAACCGTGGAGCATGGTTAATTCATGGTTGAGATGGTGCATGGGTCTTGTGGTCTGCCTGTCCCTCCTGCTCAGGAAGGGTGGAGCACTGTGGTAGCTGCTGTAAGGAAAAGGGAAGTAATTTCAGCCACTACTTAGCACCCTACCACTTCCCTGGAGAGCAACCAACTCTAATGTATTTTACTTTTCCCAAATGATTTAATAAAGACACGGAGATATTTTTCATCTTCTTCTTGCTGATGGTCTTTGCTGCTTTCTGGGAGCAGCAATGTTTATTTAGAGGAACAGGTCTTTAAAAGACAAATATTTAATGTTAGGAAGTTCAGAGGAGTGATTTTACCTTAGCAGATTTAAATATTTCTAATAACTTTAATCATTCTTATTCCACTGTGCAATATGAATTAGGCAACTAACATTTCAATATGTTTCTCTCTCACTGGGCAAGGCAAGTCTATACATTTGAGGGCTCTGTACTAGGTGTCTAGTGGAAGTGTCTTGTTCCTATTTTACCATGGTGTAGGGCAACATTAGACAGGGAAAAGCTGCTCTGTACTTTGGGATAATCATTTATGACTGCAAGGTGACATTTTGATCCTTAATTCACCTATTCAGACAAATTTACTCCTGCTAGACCTACAGAAGGTTTCTACTGACATTTCCCCCTTTTTGAATTCCTAAGTGCTTCATCATTAGTTCCTGTTAGCTTTCTTTTTTTTTTTTTTAATTTCACCTTCTGCACTGATGGAACCCTTGTGGGCAGCACTGGAGGTGGCTGTGCTTTCACCCAACACCACATCACTGGGGGCACTTGGAGGTTTAACCAAACCCTCATTGGTGCTGAAGGTGCCAGCATGTGTCCAGAGCAGGAATATGTATATTTAAAATGCAACAATACACACACTTATTTGCTCCTAGGAGCTCGACAGGGGAGAGGCAGAGGTAAGAAGAGAGGAAAGGATGTATATACATTGCTGGAGGAAATTCACAGTGCACAGTTCAGTGTTTATTTCTCTAATTACTTTTTTTGTTTCTTCTTGGTGCTTGACTGCCTCTTGTCCTTCTTCCTCCAAAGTTTCAGTGCAGAGTGGATACACCTAACAACTCCAACCAGCACATTAGCAGGGCTCAAGTAACTATTGGCATTTTTTGTTTGCAGACTTCATTCAACCTCTCATTCAAATGGAAAGGAAGAAGTTACAAATAGGATTATGTTTTTAAGACAAGTAAGTCCGCATGTGCTACATGGCAAAAGAAATAGTCTTCTTCCACTAGAAAATTATTGATCAAAGTTATTCCAATCTGCACTTATTTTAAGTAGATAAAATGGCAAATGTACATGGTAATGAAATATAGTATTTCATGATGTATATTATGAAATAGATGAGAATGAGATAATTTCTTTAAGCCTATCAATTATTAAATTATCATTAAAATGTATGTATATAAATAATTTGATAAGACTTTCTGATTAGATTACCTTGATATGACAGAACACATTGTGATTATTCTTTGATGCTTTGCAATAAGGATTTAAATTCTAAGTAGATTTCAGGAAGATTTTATTTTGAAACAGCAGCAAGAGGTAATGGGTGGACAATACTTAATGAAGCAGAACAGGAAACAGGAGAGACTTTTTAATTTACTCAATTAGTTTCCTGTGTAAAAGATGATGAAGTTACCACCATACAGATTTTTTGGGGGAAGTTTAATTTGGTTTATTAGATATTCAACATTCAGGGCATTTATTATAAACTGGTTTGCTACTACTTGCAATACTGGAAGACCAAAGGAGAGTGCTGTTGTGAACTTTGAGATCAGGAGATCTGCAGAGAGAGGATTTGTACTTTAGTGTTAAGTGCTGAGTACCAGGAAGATTACACTCTCTTCCACATAAAGAAGAATTAAGCAGGTTTTAATCTCTCTTTTTGAAAAGATGGCAGCAATCTCTAGTGCTGGGGAGGACTTTTCCCTTTTTCAGTGAGGTGTTGGAGCACCACATTGAGACAGCACTGGGCTGTGAGCAGCCTGGAACTGAGGTGACTGGTAGTTTGAAGGGCTAAACAAGGGATTTGGGGGCCTGAAGCCTGAGTGAAGAAGCAGATTTAGGAAATGGGGAGCAGCAGAGAGGAGTAGGGATGTGATGCCCTAGGTTTTAGCTTTTGTATTTTTTAGATTCTGTGCTGTTTTAGTGGGTAGTTTTAGGTTTCATATTAAGTACTACTAAGTTCTCTTCACAGAGTTGACAGACAAAACAATTCCTTCTCTAGCTCGATACCAAGGACAACTTCCAGGCCCAAAAATGAAAACAACAGTGAAGTGAGAAGAATAAACCAGGAGGATGGAGCTCCATAACCTGAAGCTATGGTTGGACAATTCATTCTAATATGCCAATGTACCAGAACTTATAAAAGTGTGAGACCTCGTGCTCTGTTGTCCATTTTGTGACCATTTTGGGGCATCTTGGGTGTGGTCTGGCTGGACTTCTGTGCAGCCCTGGTGTACCCATTGAGGTCTTTTAATAAATATCTACTTTATGCTCTTGCTCTGTCTAATCTCTGTTCCAGGTCAGCATCCTGAGGGCATCAGATGAAGGCTGCATGTGGTCTAAGGACAAAGGAAACAGGATTTTTGCAGATGCCTGGCGTTGAACAGTGGTTGCCAGGGAATGTTCATATAATTGAGAGGTTTTCAAGAAATGTAAGTGAAGAGTTTGAAGCAGTTCAGCTGTGCTGTCAGCAAGGTGTTTCCAAGTGATGAGCAGAGCACTTCCTCTGCCCCGTTTATGACAAGTGAAGAAAGGGGCAGGGCTGTATTGAAATATTTGTGGTAGGAGCCCCATTCACACGAAGAGGCTCCAGTCACAAAGGCTATGACTCAACTGCAAAGAAAGGAGGCATTTCACAGAAACTGAAGTGTGTCCCTTTGTTTTACCTGACCCCAAGGTCCTCAGTGACACAAAAGGAGACCCCAGCACTGATGCTGCAGCAACAAAAGCCTGTTGTGAATGAGTGTATTTGAGGAGCAGTGACGAAAAGGAATGACACGAGGTTATTGTTTCCAGCCCTTGTCTCCCAAGGGACTGTCAAGGAGGGAGTCCTCTGTGCAACCTGACTGAGGTGGGGAGATGAACTCGCTGGAAGGCTCTTCCTAGTGGATGCATTCCCCTTGAGAACCTCTTCTGAAATACATGATCTGATCATCCACATGTACTATTAGGACACCTGGATAATGAGGGTTTTGGGCTTTGCTCTGCAAAGTCTATAGAAATGAATATGTCTCTTATTCAGCTGTTATGTGAAATGTGCTTTTTTCTAATTTAGAACTGGCAAGGGATTAGAGTGTCTTAGTAGCCCTGCCTTTGTTTTAACCTTCCATTAGTCCATTACTACTTTCTTTCACAATAAAAGTAGACATGAAAGGGATGTTTTGCTTTGCTCTTTTCATTATTCCAGTGAGCTGTAAGTCCCTATTAAAGTTCACGACAGAATAAGGGTGCAGATTGATGGATTTAAAGGTATCATAAAACTTCCTGGTAAGTAGTAGTCCCCAAATATATTCCAGTTGTGACCTGAGAGAGGCTGCTGGAGGCATCCCAAGCAGCCTTGCATTGGCTCTGCAGATCCTTTGAGCTGAGGAAATTCATTTGCATATGGATGCCATGCTAAGGAGGCCAGCCCGGATTTCATTACTGCTAATGATGTGTGTGGGAGAAGTGATTTAGTTTACAGCCAGTGCCAGGCATGGCACAATGAGGAAATACTTAATTCATACAAAGCTCTTTCTTGCTTCTAAGACCTAAAAATCAGGGGACTTCAAGCAGCTCCAGTGTTACAGACCTGGTGTCTTCATGACCCCGAATAGAGCTGTGACTCAGGCAAGGGAAGGAGGGAGAAGGAAACATCAAGATGTAGTATTGATGTCATGGAGGAAAGGATAGGAGAAGAAATGAAAGGGAATGACAAGCAAAAGGGAAGAAAGACCAATGGAGGATGAAGAAAACATCAGCAGGGACAATTGGCTCTGCAGGAACTGTGGCTGCCAAGGCTGGATGTTTGGACTTTGGAGGTGACAGAGTTTTCACTGGGTCTGCTATACTCAAAATGCAGGCCTGTGGTAAGATGCCTATCTTCAGAGACAAGTTTCTGAAAACTGGAAAGGCGGAAAGAGACTCCAGGACACCACTGGAGCTGGAGCAGTTGGGAGCTGGTGCACTGCCTGACTGAAGGCATCTTCCCACTCCACTGGAGCCACCTCTGCTTTCCTGTTCTAAGAGACATTGCCTCAGACAAGGGGCCTGGGGGCACATTCTTGGCATCTGCTTCAGGGTTGAAGGGGCTCCTGTGCTCAGGCAACTTCAGGAAGAGATATTTGAACTGGGATCAGTGTCTTGGGTGGCTTCTCAGCTGTAAGTAACGAATTCATCATGCAGTAGAAAGGATCCAGAAAAAAGAACAGGTGAGGGAGGGGAATAAATCAGAGGGATTAAATTAAGGCACACATTACCAGCATGCTGGAAGTGTCTAGAGCAGGCACTGCCCCCAGAGCATGTGTTGGGACAGAATTTAAAAGGTTGAGAAGGCTTAGAGGAGGAACTCAGTTCTGAGGTTTATGGTCCCAACCCCTTTGGTGTTTTATACTCCCCTGCTATCATTGCACAGGGTAGCAGGGAATAAGGGCTGTGAGCTGCTATCCGTTGCTTGGGCACAGGATATGACCATCCATCTGCAGCCCACAATTCGAAAACCTGAACAAAGATCTTTCAAGAGGAATTACTCCTGCCTTATTCATGGCACAGCAGCTGGTTGTAATGAATTTTAACTATTTGGCTGCAATCACCCACAATGCATGTAATCAAAAGGGTTATGGCCCTGCTCACTCCTGCAGCAGCCTGGAAATACTATCTCTGAAAATACAGGACAGTTCTGGGAACCTTGATTTAAGCATTGTTGTTCTGCAATTTTCTGAAGAGGGAAATCAGCTGGTCAGTTGGACAGAAGGATGTGAACGCCACTTCAGTAATCTGTGAATGGGGAATGCAGTTTGGAGAGTTCCCCGATTTCTGCTTCATCTGAGCTGAACTCAAAGGGTATGGAACACTGACATTTAGCTGGGGTTACTGGAAATTAAATATTGTTTACTTGATATTGCAACTGAGTTCAGAACAGCTGTAAGATGTCTTTAAAGAACAAGCCCCAGCTTTAGTATTTGTGTGTCCCTGAGAAAATACTGAGATTTGCTGAACCACTGGCCTTTGTGTGTGGTTTTAGGCCAACTGTATGCTCTTGAATGTTTTAGTATGTGCAAGTCACTTGAAGGTCTTCATATCCAGCTGTCTGAAAACAGCACACAGACTTCACCAACTAGAAGAAATGAGAAATATGATTTAACATAAAAGAAGAAGCGGAAATCAGCCAAATTTAGAGAGGACCTGAAGAGCAAAAGTGAGATAAAATAAAGTTCCATTATTTCCTAGATCTAGAGAAAAAAAAAGGAGAAAAAGAGATTATACCAATGCATTATTTTTACGGTGCCTCTATTGGCAGACTGAATTGTGTTGGGGATGGCTCATTTCTCCTCAGCAACCACAGCAGGTTTTAAATAATGCTTCATATTTCCCAGGTTTAGCAGATGAAGAAAAGTAATTACTTGGGAGGCAAATAGAGCAGATTTGCAAACAGAGGAGAATGTTTTATGGCCAGACTTGCCAAGATTTGGCTCCTGCAGATGCCAGAAGACTCTGCATCTGCTTTAATCAATGTGGGTTGGTCCTCTCTCATTATTTCTTTGAGATCCTCATGGTTCTTAAGGCAGTAGTATTTTATTACCCAGGACAATGTGACTGTACAGTTTCACAGAGAGGGCAACTTACCTGCAAATTCAAAGTACACAGCTTTTGAACCATAAGAACTTCTAGTTCAGAGAAGTCTGAGTTTTGTGCTTTGTTTTGTTTTTGAAATGTCACTCTTCTTTCATGTCTGTATTTAGGACCCATTGGCCTAGAAATGTTGAATGGCTGGGCTTGTAAACACTTCTGCTTCTACAGGCAGCAGAAGACTATTTGCTTTGATCAAGAGAGTTTGATTATTTCTTTGAGATCCCCGTGGTTCTTGGGGTGGTAGTTATAGACCATCTACAGCTACAGCAACGCTCATCTTTTCTTCACCCAGAGGGCAACTCACCAGCAGATGGAAGTTGAATGTCTGCTCAGTTTATTAGCAAATGGCCAAGAGAAAAACAAAAGAGCTCAGCAATGCAGTGGTGGGTGTAGAGGCCCTGAGGTGTCACCTTGACTGCTTTAGTTTTCATGATGGTTGAATTGGGTTGGAGTGTGACAGGATTGGGTCTCCCTGTATGTTTATAGTGACCCTGCTGTAATATATCTTCTTTAAGATAAGATGTTCTTTAAACACAAGAGGCAAGGAGAGAGGGGAGAGGGCAAGCAAGCACTGTATACAGCATCTGTAACGTTTAATTATGAGACAGGGATTTTCCAATACGCCTTGCAACACAAAGAACATTCAGCTATCAGCATCACAGTATATATTTTCTAAATCACAACACCCACACATTTCCTTAGCCAAGTAGAAGTTTTCCCTCCATGGCTGCATATCTAAAATTAGCCTGAAGGTCAAATCTGAATAGAAATACCCTTATCATTGAATGTGCTGGGAATGATTGGTGCAGTGGGCTCAATTTTCCCATCGAAAACCTTCATTTATTTTTTTTAAATAACAGTTGCTTTTACAGTCAAAGAGCTTGGATAAAGGCAAAATGAGGCCTGCTGTATAAAATCAACATCAATATTCTGCTTTCACTGCAAGGCTATTTTTATTGCCAACTATTTTAAATGTATCAAGATGGATATAGTGAAGCCACAGTGTAAAAGATGCTGCAAGAGGATTCTGAATAGCAAGGCTGAGCACAGACATGTGAAAGAAAGGCCTTGAAATTTGGAAGATCTTCGTATATGAAGGAAGACATAATGAAGAATTCTAAGTTAAGAAATGCATTGTTGAGAAGAAGTGAATAGTTCAGGTCTAAAAATAGTTTTTTAACCTGCAATGTATTATGTGAGGACTAAGCAGCCTATGCTGCATAAACGCAAAAGCACCGTCCTGCAAGGAGCGTATTTATCAGCCACAGTGTTTTATTGAGTGCTTTAATAATACAAGTGTACATCAACTGATCCACAGTCAAAAGTGGCAGGTCCCTAAGAAATTTACAAGCACTTTTTTTTTTGTTTTTTAAGTAAATCAAAATACATATTAATTTGTTCAATGCAATAGCCTTTTGTGTGGGAAACAGAAGGCTAGTGATAAACACAGTCTTAGTAATGCACAGTGATTCTTGATTTTAAGCTTTTATACAAAACTTGTTCCCAGTAGCATGCACCCACCATTAAAGACTTCAGTACAAAAAAATAACCCTAAACACTACATTTAAGTAGAAATGAGATATAATTCTGAATTTGTTTGTTTTCCCCAAAAACACATGAAAGAAAAAAAAAACAACCCCACACATTAATACAAAGCTTTCTGATAAAGCTCTATACTATTACAGATCCAACATTCTTTGCACTGATAACCAAAATCCCCTGTCTACATTTGAGGGAAACAACTTTCAAGTTAACAGAACAAAAAACCAAAAAACCAAAAAAACCAGAACAAATAAAAAATAAAAAATAAACCAAAATGAAACAAAAAAAAAGGAAGTAAGGGCAACCTTTTGTCACGAAATGGTTCAAAATTTAATAAAAAATAAGAATGAAGGGGAGGGCTATTGATGCACTTAGTGAATGTGCTTGCACAGGTCCAGCAAATCCTAGAGGAGGTTCCTATGTGGCGTATCTCTTGGTCCACTGTCTGGCCATTCTGTCGTGCTCTGCTCTGTTCGTCATGTACTGAGTGGCAATGCTTCCAACCAGGGGGTCAGCTGAAAGGGAAACACAGACCGTGAAACGCGCGCCAGCCCCGGCACGATGGAAAAGCTCTTCCCAGATCCACACTCGTTCAGCTCTCTCAGGTCTAACAGCCTGCCACCTACACCAGCCTTGGTTCAAAGCATGCAAGGAAGGAGATGAGGGGCAGAGGGATGGCAATTAGCCAGAGGAAAAAAAGGAGAAGAAGAGATTATACCAATTAGCTGTACATGTCTCGTTGTAAACATATATCACTGAAACAATTTTCTGAAATTCTGCCTCACAAAATAAAATGTTCCGATAATTCTGTTTTGAACTAAAGTTCACCTTCAGGTGATGTAATTTATTTATGGTATAAGACTTCCACAGCTATTCATATTCTCACCTAAGAAGAGGATGAGCTCTAATTCTATTATCAGGTTGAGTGTTGTTTTTGGTTTCTTTTTTTAATACTTTTAGTTTCAAAGTATAATGAAATGTAAGGAATTAGGGCAGCAAGTACTATTTTCAAAGCAATAGAAATTAATTCCAAACTTTGGGATTTGTTATTTAATTTATGGGATCTTTTTGAGTATTCCTATGGCCAGAATGCTGCATGACATCGTCTGGATCTACAAATTACTTCACAAATAATTAACAAAATCAATCAGTCTCCTAAAACAAACAATCCAAGACAAGACATTCCCATAAGTGACTGCATATCATCAACATTTTTCTTTTTCAGACAATATTTTTCTCAATTTAAGCAGACAAAATTTATAGTTTTCCGCTTTTTTTTGAGGGGAACCCATACTCTTGATATTTCTGCTGTAACAGTAAATGTTCTGAGATTGTACCATGCAAGTCTAGAGGCACTGATACCACGCTTTTCCCTGACTTGGGACAGATGAAGATGACTTCTAGTGGAAGCCAGGTAACAATCAGCTTTGTTGTTGTCTGAAGATGGTGCCATTGAACAATGTGAACATCGGCTTCCTCGGTACAGCTGTAATCCGAGTGTGGTGCTTGCACCATTGACCACTGAAATTCCCGGGACAAGATGTCAGGCCTTCTGTCAAGTAGAGTAAATCTGGGCTTTTTTATTTGGTTGTTGATGAGAAGAGTTTATGATGGGGGAACATGTTGGTTTAGTCAAAAATTGTTTGATTGGCTGACTGCCAATCTCACTGACTATTAGTGAGTGATACCTAATAAAAGAAATTCTTTTGCTTTCCATACATAACCTGCACTTTCAGGAAGAGCTTGTGATTTGAATGTTAAGTTTGCACCTTCTAAATTAGTAAGACAAGTTATCACTGTGACTACAGTGTACTAAGTCCCTGTAGTCTCAGTCCTGCAAAGACTTACTGCATGTGCTAACCTTTAATATCTTAATATATCCAGAGGAGGTCACTGAGGCCTGGACTTGATAATTTTTTCATGCATGTGTGTAAAAGCATATCTGGTCTAAGACAGAGTTTAAAAGTTGTAAACTAGAAAGTATACCACCTTTAACTCCACAGCCAGGGAGAAAAACTGTGCAGGGGATTATCTGAGGGTTTTTGTCCTGTGCAAATAGGTTAACAGTCTAGAGGCACTTAAGTAGCAAAAAATTATTTGTGGCTGGAATGAGGTTTGAGGAGCACTGCAGGGTAAATGGGGAACCTGATCAATAGGAAAGGGCAACATTTCTCTTCACAAAAGATTTCCCTAAATAGCAACAGGGAAACATCAAAGTGTTATGGCAGCCTGGGGATGAGCGTGAGAGCGCTGCTGCAAATTCCCACATCCTCCTTGGACACAAGGCCCCTGTGCCAAGAAACACTGCCATAGACTTGTGGAGAAATGGAGGCTACGGGCTGAACTTGAAAGGAATCTTTGAAGCAAAATTTGAAGCATACCCTGGTTTTCATGCTTGTAGGGGAAGGTGGGGTTTGGCCTCGGAGGCATCTGGCTGGGCAGGGTTGCAGGAATATCACAGCATTACCATCTGGAATGCAGCAAGTTGTTATTGAGGTTTAGTGTGTATTTAAAGTGATGCCTCTGAGATCTTTATAAAACCTTGTATGAGTCAGTGAACAGTGATGTACTGTAGTAAAGGTTCATCTAGGTCAAATCTGGAAGGTTTTTTTTTTATGTGCAGGATGAATGTTTCTATGAAAGCATGTCTTTCACATTGAGAGCTGTAAATTGATTTCCTTGAAATACTGCAAGGATACTGAGGATCACATCATCATCCCCAAACCTGGTTGATAATTAGAATGCTTGGTTTCCTAGTGTGGGGTTTCATCTATATCCCTTTTTAGGAGCAAGAAAGTATTTCAACAACATACATCTTTACAAGGCTTTGGGAGGCACAGGCTCTTCTCCCTCCCACCTCCTCCCAGCATGGCAGGGTGTCTCTTTTCCTTTGGGGTGAGAGAATCAGTAAAAGGTGTTCTTGGTAAGGTGTGGAAATCTGTTCAAGCCCAGTAATGTAAAGGACTGGGCTGTTTATTTATCTGTATGTCCAAGCCTTTGTCTCTGCAGTGTTTTGTTTGGCAGTTGAAAGAGTGGAGGTGATGGCCTGTAAGATGTCTGAGGTCTACAAAGCTTTTGTTGTAGGTGTGTAAATTCCTGCTGAGTGACCTGAGAATCATCTATCAATCATCTCAGGTGCTTCCTCCAAGACACCCTCCATTGGTGTCTGTCTGTATGGAGCAGGACTGTGGAAGCAAAAAAAGGTCCTTGCTTACTGTAGCTTTAGCAGGACCAGCTGCACCCACAGCCAGCTGCCAAGCAAATGCTACTAAAAGGTACTTTCAGTAATTACAGCAATGACATTGATTTTTCAGTTTGGCTGTATGTTTTACTTGTTATAACAATATTGAATAAAAAACCCCAAACCCATAGTTTGTGAAAGCCACTTGCTCATTTGAGAACAAGGAATTGTTTTCAAGGAATAGAAAAATAGTTATTGAGGCTCAGCTATTTCACATCTCTGTCAGAGGCTCTGGGGATGTGTCACAGGTAGATATTCATGAGGACTTTAAAAAGGATGCTTCAATAGGCGTTTGAAGAACTGGCTTATTTCAGCAGTTGCTGTGAAGCCATAAATCCATCAGGAGGCACAACTGCTTTGTTTGAGAAGCCAGGACAGCTGGCGAGGAGGGAAAGTTAAACTCCAGACCAGAGCCACTCAACCAGGGGCGCACTGGGCATTTTGAAGCAGCACACTGCATTTGTGCCATTATGGATGTAAGGACAGCGTGTGAGCTCCAGAAATGCCACTGGTCTCCCTGCATCTGTGTGGGCAGCTCCAGCCAGCAGGTCCAAGGAGACACATCTCTAAGCACTATGTGAGGACACCATGGCTACGTAATTAGCCACGATGGGCCAAAACACAGAGATTACAAGATAAATGGAAGCATCTAAATTAAAACAATTAAAAGATTTAACTCCCAACATGCACAAGCCTTTGTTATAGTGCCCAAGTCCTACAAAATGTCAAGCATGAGGAAGAAATCCCACAAAATACCAAGTATGAGGAAGAAACAGTGGTCCCCATTTACCCCCCTAAGCTATGTAGCACATGGCTGAGCACCACCTGGTGCTCAGCTGGGCCGCACTGTTTAAGGGTTATTGTGAAATATCCATTAGTAAGGTCAAATATGTATTTATACAACAACTGCTGCATAAACTGTCTAATTAAGAGATGAAAAGGAAAATTGGATCTCAAAATTCATAACATTTTTCTTTTGTTTCCATTTCTCACTACCAGAAAACTTTCTTGTTTTCCATTTGTACATATCTGTGGTTTTACTCTTGATGCTAGAAATTTGTTTCTGTAACTAGTAAACTAGTTACAAAATTAGCTCTAGTTTTTACTTTTTTTTTTTTTTTTTTTCCTTAAACAAGTAGCACGATTCATCAATGACTCAGGGTTAATTTCAGAATTTGACTCTGAACAGGACTGTGTCCAAGTGACAACAATTACCAGGGGATAGGAGTACAAATCCATGCCAGGAATCTGTTACTGAAACAATCCAGTGAAAGAAATGAAAATAAGCCCACAATAAATTAATAAAAAAGCATATCTATGCAACTCGTGGCCTGGCAGGAGAAATGTACCCTTGGATCACCAGATGTGTAGTGGCTGGCTTGAGAGCTGGGATGGCATCTTCTGTGACAGCTCCTTCCCTGTCCTGTGGGCAGGAATGGGCTTGCCAGCCTTTGGGGTGCTGGTGGCTGTGCCAGCCCGGATGAGGCAGGGTGAGCCATGATCCTGTGAGCCACTGGATCCCCGGAGCAGCTCTGCAGGTGGCACTGGCTGTGGCAGCCACATGTAGGGAGCACAGGGAATGGTGCTGTGGCCCACACCCTCAGCTCACTGGAGGAGCTGCTGCAACTCTGTGGACCCAGAAATCTTTAAGGCTTTGTAATTTACTCCTCCTTCCAGTCCCAGGCTTTGAACTTCTAAAAACCCACGCTAGGATCCCTCCATAACCTTTAACTTTTGCAAAGGAAATTTTTTATCCCGTACTCTGATTAACTCCATACAGAATATTAACACACCAGGAATTACAGGATCAAATTTCACGTCAGAGGACAGTGAACAAGTAATGAAAATATGTAAAAAGGCACCATATTATACAGGCAAGGGCAGAAGCTATGGTTCAGAAACAGTTTACAAGGAAAATGTCAATCCAAAGAACTAGACTATGAAAAAAAATCTTCTGGATGATTTACAGGAAGACTGCAGCTGCTAAATCCCTCCTCACCTCACCATATGTAATCCTCATGTTGTATCAGAATTCATGAAATCGCCCTGTATTTATGTGGTTTTGAAAGCTGGGTGAGCTGGAGCTTGTCTCTAGCTTAAAAAGGTTGGATGCATTGCTCTACAATACCTTGTCATCTTCTTTTGCAGCCACTTAATATGACTGTGCAAGGAAGAACATTTGTGTCTCACGTCTATTTTAAGGCTAATCAAATTTACAGTTCAATTTTAGGGAGTTAATGCTATTGGGGATTTGGATGAGCTGAGGTTTGGTCATTACAAAATTTCAGCTGTGTTTAATGCTAGTTAAACTGCTTTATCATTCAGGAGACAGACTATAATTCTTCTTTAAAAACTACTTTTCCCCCAAATAAATGAAAATATATTGCTACAAGGTATTTTTCTCGGCTTGTATTTTTACAGCTATTTCTATGTCAGCAAATAGCAATTTCAGAGCAGAATTCATCTCCTGGGCTTTGCAATGCTCTTTTAAAAATACAGCAAACATACTCTAGTGAAATAAAAAATGAAGATGGTATGTTTAACAGCTTGAGTTCAATGTGCCTTCCCCATCAACCTCACAATATGCAATGAAATTCCAATCGGTAATGCCAACATGTTTAAAGAGACACACATTTAGACTTAAAACGTACATTACGGGTGGTTGTATGCATTTTATATATTTTTTATGAGCATTTATAAAGTAAAATTTTATTTCTATTGCAGTATTTTGCAGTTTTAATAGAGAACAGCTGATGGACCCAGTTATTACACCACCACAAGTGGGTTCTCAGAAAGATTTCTGGAGTACCTTAAAACCTAAAAAACCCACAGCCCTATAAAAATCTCAGTTTCTTCAGTCAAATATTTAGAATGTACTTTTTTTCTTGGTCTGGGTTTAGAGTCAGCTCTGTATCAGGCTGTAAAGAGTTGGGCTCCAGCTGAAGAGCAGAATTAAAGTGGAAGAACTTACAAAGGTTAGATTAATTTGAAAGGTCTTATTCTTTCTCCTGAACTAAACGACTCCATGCTCATACCTGGGGGAGCACCCCATTGAGAGGCTCTACAGGAGACACTGAAAAGTAAATGTTTCCTATTCTTTGGACAGGATCTGTGACGTGAAACAAATAGATAATTTTCTAGTTATTTTAACTTCAGTTACATATTTAGAAGAGTTTTTGGTTTAGGGAACACTTTCTGTTTGTTTCTTTTTGGAGAGCCTCTCTTACCAGATAATATGGTGTGTTGGTTTTTCAGTTAAAAATATGGAGTGCTTCAGCTTTTATTCTTACAGAAAAGTTGATGTGCTCTGTATGGCATCTACAGGATACCTGCACTGGAGTCATCTTTACATCAGTACAGGCAGGATTGGTACCTCAAAACCAAACCTCCCCAGAATAAAAGTTTGTATTTTCAGTAGCGACATTTTGTTTGGTGCTTTCATTGCAAATAGCAGTGCTGGACAGAATATATTCCCATACTGACTGGCAGCGATAGCCAAGATTTCAGAATCAATTTTTGTTGGTTTTAACATAGTACCAACATTAAAAACCCAAAAGGCAAACTTTAAAATAAAAAGAATTAGGACTCGGGCAAGGGCAGAAACTAATACTTCACTGTAACACCAGTTTTCTAAACAGCAAATGCTGACAGTTTGATTCACACCAAAACCACCCTTAAACTTAATTTAAAAATTATTTAATATATAATTACACTTTTTAAATGTTGTTTTCAGTGGTATCCAGGTTAGTGTTATAAAAGACCAGTCAGTGAAAACTGCAAAGGCATTGTGAGACATGCTATACTAAATATGTCACAGAACAATTTAGTACTCCAAGAGGAGAGGATTAAGAGAAGATGAATTGTTTGTGAGTAATTTTATTTATCGTGTCACTTTGCCTCGGGAAGCTTTCATAGTTAGCCACATATCACCTGTTTTAAACTCAGTGAACTCTTAGAAGACCATGTCAAGGATGCTGTGAGTATTGATGTAGAAAATGAGCTATGTGAAATGCATCATAGCATCCTTCAGTGATCTTACAGCAGCACTGCTGCTCTCTCTTGCCATCATTAATAATAATGCACAGACTAAGTAATCCTTTGGAGGCAGAGACAGGTGAAGTGGCACACCGAATTACTCCACTAACCTTCCACCTTTGAAAAGCGTGCTCAGGCGCGGGGCAGGAGCGAAAAGGAGCGCGGCACTCTAATCCCTGTTTGTGCAGCAATAAAACCAGCTCGCGGCTGGGAGCCTGATCAACACACGAGCACGAGCTGGAACAACGGCCTGATTCAGGGCAGAACAAAGGGGGGAGCACGGCTCTGAATTGCTCTACACAGCCTACAAGCTGAACCACAATTTATTCCCGACTTTCACAAAATCACAATTTCAACTATCCACATAAAACGTATTTAACCATCTGTGAGGCTCTTTGAAAGCAATACAGAAGAATGATAAAGTGATCAATAAAGAGTGTATTAAAAAAAGAGAACAAATAAATTAGTTGTTTCAGTAAAGAGAAATTGTCACTGGAGGAGAAGGGAGCACATTCTATAAAGATCAAATGTCTATTGGGAAAAAAGTCAGTGAAGATAATATCAATTTTTGAAATTATAGTTCACAGTAGAAACCATACCATATGACATACAATGAAGTCTGCTTCTCATTTCAGGAACTAGTTTTACAGATTTGTCTGGTCACTTCTGAACATTCAATAGAAGCATTCTAATATGTATAGAAAGAAAGTCAAGTGGTCTTGTAGTGGTGCCTTAGCTTCCCATCTGTGAAGCTGGACTAAAGCTTTTCCATCACCCAGGTAAAGTATTTGGATACTTTCATAAATGTGGCTGTATAGATGTAAATCACAAAACAGACTGCTATCCATTCTAAATTTTGAGCTCTGTAGAATTGCCAGAAGTACATTTGACTTCTGTTAAGTTTGCCCAATGATTGCAGTTACACAAATATTAAGGTATACATGACTTGATTACTATGTCCAAACTGTTGTCTGGAGAAAAAAATGTTACTCATCTTCAAAAATAAAAGAGCACTGCAAATCTAGTTTAGGAAACATCAATTTACTAAAGTATCCACTTTGTAAGCATGGAGGGAGAAATTCATTCCTCTCTTGTGTTTGATTGCTGTCAGGCTACCTACCACAGACCTCTGTGAAATATGAGGCTGCATAAGAAAAAGATGTTTCTGAAATAAGGAGTATTATCTGGCCCAATTTTATTAACACTGCTTTAAAGGAAAGTGTTGGCAGTGATTCATCTCTGTATCTTGCCAAGGGAAATCATTCTTGTTTAAAAAGAAAGATCTTTCTTTCAGTCTTCAGTTTTTAGTAGGATTTCTATAAACTTTACTGGCTGACTGGGAGTTAGCTGAGGCAATCATGGATCAATGAGGCACAGTGTACTGATCTTGAAGAGTTGTCTTTAATTAAGGAAGAACATGCACCTATTAGAAGTGCCAGTATGCTGGAACAATTAAAATTCTGAAATAACACACTTCACTTTGATGCTTGGATGCGTCTCAATATTAAAAGCACAGATACATTAGCAATGTGTCTGTTCATAATAACGAACTCAATTGAGAAGCAGTCGTTGCTATTAGAAAAAAAATTAATAAAAAGGTGTTACTAACTGTAGAACTTAATTTGAAAGACATTACATGGCATGTGGTTTGATAAAATTTGAAGAAGTTACAGCAATATGCATTTACCTTGTGGAGAATAGCTGTGAGTGGATAATAAGAAAATCACAGCCCTTGGATCTTAACATGTTGTCAAGCAACCAAAATGGTAAGACCCATAATTAAACTGGCTTTTATCCACAGGGTCATAACTGTATTTTCAGAAAAGTACCATGGATGTGATTTTTTTCGTGTGTCTGAAGATTCACTAAGGGAGGGAGAGCTATTCTGTAGGAATGCTCATGTGTTTGGCATTTCTTCCATCTAAAGATAATGGAATCAGTTTTCCCCTGGATTTGTCTCCTTATTTCCCACTAATCACCTCCTCCAGGCAAAGGATTGACCTATAGGTCTTGCACATCCTGAGCAGTTTGCTCCCTAAGCAACTGTGGGTGAAGCTGTTCTCTGTGAGCATGCTTTGCGAGGGGTTAGACATCCTACAATCACATGTACCAAAGGTAGATCATTCTGCAAGAAAACCAGGAGGTCCTATAGGATCCACTTACCATGTGGATTCCCAGAGGACAGGGAGGAGAGGAGGTGTTACTGCACTGTCTGGTCTTTTAAATGCTGAGAGTCATTTAGACACTGAGAGAAAAAAGTCCTAAAGCCATCTTCACTTTTCCAAGAGTGTTTGAATGTGAGCAATTTCAAAAATCTTCAATTTAAACATACCCATTTTAGGTCAGATGCAGGAGCCATCTGAATCCTGCTCTTGAATCTATCCCTTTATACCTTTACTGCAATTCATCCTTAGAAAATAGAAAAGCCTACACATGCTACGAATGCTGCTTTTTTTGGTTTAATCTGATTTTCCCCTTCTTGTCCTCTTAAATCTCATTATTAATTTGTCAAATTTAAATCCAAAACTGCTATTAAGAATCCCATAAAAATGTCAAAAGAATGCAAGAGGCCTTTATTTACAAAAGGTGGGGTTAGAATGGAATTTTATCCCGTCTGAAGGCCTACTAAATAAAACTCTTTCATAGCCCAAGGCCTGAAATCCCTTGGCAAGTTCAAAATCCATTGGAACAGGAATAGGAGCTTAGGTGTGCTTTGCATCAACACACCTCTTACTGTTACCCAATAACACAAAAAACAGTCAGGCCTCTTCATTCCCTATCTATACAGGCAATGGCTGAGGAATCAGAAGGTGAGTGAGAAAATAGCCCCATTTTAGCAAGCAACTGCACTATCCACTTCTAGATTAACTGCAGAACATGAATGTAATTATGCCTAATTATGAACAGCTTCTAACAGGACTAGAAGGAAAGAACAGGTTAAACAAAATAAGTAGCAGTCATCATGTAGGCAAGTTTTACTCCTGCATTAGTTGCAATGAAGTTACATGGCAATGCTGAAAAAAGATTGAATTCATGATATTTTACAGCAATAATCTCTTATTTAGTAACAGTTAAAATAACTTTATTTGGAAATCTTATCTTTCCTGCCTGAGGGGTCACATTGACTCCACTGGCATGCTTGACTAAATAATAATCACTTTGCAAAATGATTTCAGGCATTGGCATAAAGAGTCCTAAAATTGAGCTGTAGAAAAAAGCTATACAAGGTAGAGATGAAAAAGACATGGAAGGTCATTGAGGAATTCCTTTTGCTACTATAATATTATGTCTTACAGTAAGTTCTACTTTCATGCCACTTTATACAGCCACTTTACCTAATCAATATTATAAAAACCCAAGCAACGAGGATTCCAGCCCCTGAGACTTTTCTGAAATCTAATTCATCTTGGAATTGTAAATGCTCTGCTGTGTAGAAGGGCCTTTTTCTAAGCCTTGTACAGATGGAAAATTCTGCAAACAATTTACTAATCCAAGCTCTATTTCTGTATCCCACATGAATATGAAATCTTACAGTACAGCTCATCCTTAAATCTGGGACAATTGCACCATATATTTTGGTACTTAAGTAGCTGTCTACAACTCCATCTAATGCACCTGAACTTAATTTGCTGTGAAAATAGGGATTCTGAAACACACACTGCATATAATTTGTTTTATTTGTTGCCTTTGATAGATCTGCAAAACTGTAAAAAACAAACAACCGTTTCCTCCTCCCTTGCTGAATAATGTAGAAAATTAGCCATGCAAAATACGAGAGACTTGTCTTGCAGAGCTGTAAATCATCTCTGAAGGTAGAATCTGAATGACTCAGGAATACTAATTTCTGAAATCTTATGCAAGAAAGTGAGAGACTAAATGATTTAATAGCTAACATATCCAGGCTTATAAATTTTGCTTTTCAGGACTGACTCTACATTCTTGTTGGGAAACTGTTAGCCAAATGTAGCAGGCTTCCTTTCAGGGACTTAAAGTATGAGGTGCAGGTAAAGTATGTGATTTCTATGGTGAAATAAAAATAATTGTATTTTAGGAACAGGAAGAATCAGTCTTAAAAATAGTTGTGCTAATTAGGGTCCTGAGGATGGTTCTTATTCAGTTAGAAACATATGGCAAGAAATTTGAAAATCTGTCCTTGCCTTTGTGTTAAAAAGGTACACAGGGAAAAAGAAAATCAACAAACACACAAAACAAACCCCCACTTAGTAAAACGGAATGAAGTCTAAATGAAAAATCTGGAATGTAAAAGCTCAGCAGGACTGATGCCAGTTTACTCCATCTGAGATCTGAGCTATTTTTACTGACTGAGAATAATGAATATTAGATTAAATTCTTGTGAAATTAGAATGTGATGTCTAAATTTATGGATTTTCTAGTTTTATGTATTTTTCCTTTAAATATATACAGTCATATTAGTGAGAAAAATACATTCAGTAGAATGGGTTAAGCCAGCAAGTGATATTTCTACTTCATACAGAAAAAAAAAAAAAAAAGATTCCAATGTGATTAAAAACATCTCTGTATTGGCAGACAAAATCTGCATGAAACAAAGAAAATACACTTAATGACTGCAAAATATTAGAGTACATTTTGAAAGGCAGTTTATTTTCTATCTTGGATCTCATTCAAATTAAGCTAGAAATCTGTATTTTATATATGAGAAATAACTAAGAGCTTTATTTAAATACTTCACATTGTTTAATATTTAATGTTGAAGACGTATTTTAGTCTTGGTTTACACAAAGATTTATTATGTGTATGCACTAAATTACCTGTCTTCTCTCTGAGGTAATGGGCATAGGAAACCTCCACTGGTAATATTTTAAATTACACATGTTTATTGGAAAGAAAATGAATTGTAACCTTTTGTATTTATAGCATCCATCACTCATGCATTTTCCCAGGTACTTTTAATTTAATGATGGTTGAGCCAAAGCTTAAAGAAACTCTGTGCAGAAACTTCTTGAGCAGATATCAACAAACTTTTAAAAGCCCAGTATGTATATTTATCATCTAGCTTTTATAAGTTTTGTGCAAAAAAAAAAACAAATTCAAAAGTCAGATGCGTATTTTTGCAGCTTTACTTCCATTTTGTGATCAGACTGTATTTTATATGTTCTAGAAATCCTTTCTGAGGAATAATAAAAATGAGGAACAGTTAACTGTTGTGACAAGACTCTTTTTTCTTATGAGTGTCACTTACATCCCTTTACATTTTTTTCTTGTCACAGATGCACAAAGCCTCTTTACTGATTTGGATTTTAGTCAATCTCTGATTTAATCAGATGCCATTTAATAAACTGATGGTTGGGTATTATGATGTCTCAAGTTCAATTTTTCTCACATCTCCTTAAGCAAAAACAAATTAGAAGCAGAAACATTATTGAAAAGGACAAGAAATCATTAACAGCATGGTCAACCCTTTTCCTTTTAAGGAATGCTTGAAATCTAAGGTGATTTCTTTGAGAAGGAAAAAAACCCACAAAATAAGATGTGACAGTTAATTTGGTAAAGAAGATTAAAAAA
>VZTB01003970.1:280064-301208 GCA_013397245.1 Thryothorus ludovicianus | reverse complement strand
AAGAAGATTAAAAAAAAAAAAAAAAAAAAAAGGGGTTTTTTTATCTTTTCCATGTCAAGAAAGGAACACCACCCCCCATTTAGCAAAAGTTAAAAGGAAGGAGATGCTTCATACACCAAATTGTTAAGCACACACAAAAATTAAGAGTGTAGGAATACCAGAAGGTGATTTAGGAATCTCAAAAAGGAATTAGAAAACTTGGTAGCCATGCAGCACCTGAGCTACCACTGCAAAGACTGTACTGCTCATTCTTCAGCACATAATCCAATTGCTAGCTGTGGCCAGGAGGGAATTTCCTCTCCTGTGTATTACTGTGTGAGCAAAGTGCTTTGAGGGATTTTTACACTTTCCTCTGAACCACTGAGGGATGAGCAGTTCCAGGCAATGTACCTGACTCAATGACTAGCACTGGTCTTCTGCTAGAGAGTGACTGTACTCCTTCTAGTCATTATTCTTTGCAGAGTTCCAGATACATCAGAAAAAAAACAACAGGGTAAGTGCGTGTGTGACTGGCATCTGGAGCTATAGCTAATGATTGCATCATGCCTTGGATACCACAAGATCAAGATTTTATTTTTAAAAAGTAATCTCTACCATTCATTTTCTAAATTACATAAACCCACCAATTTTCTTATGTAAATATTTCCAGACACTTTCCAGAAAAAAAAATGATTTAAACAGATTGTAGACTTCTGAAACCATAATGGGGGGCTTAAAACTAAGTATCTCTAAACAATCTTCTATAGTTGTGGTAATCTTTTTAATGATGTCTTGTGAGCTTTGAATAGACTAAATCCAAAGACACTATATGGCTCTATGCTCACAAATAATGGTCTTCCACCCATAAGGTGTTGTCAAAGTGCAACTGAAAAGAGCAATGATTTAGGCCAACATCAATAGTAATCCTGATCCAAGCCTCCTCCCCCTGCACACATAATTAGGAGATATTCCAAGACATATTTTCCTGAGAACTACTAAAGGGATGACAGTTCACAAATGTTTTTCCTGCTGTTATAATAATTCCCACAGTCATGAGTTCATGTTGAGGGGACTTAGTCAACTGATATGAACAAATCTTGTAACAGTTTCATCAACTTTTCATGGCAAAGGAAATTAATTCTATTTCAATGCATATCTATATGCAATTTTCATAATGTGCTGCTGCATTTCTTGCATTTACATCTGCTTAATTTCACGTATATAGATCACGTCCACAGAGTTTGAGACATATAGGTGTACGTGTCTGCAAATATTTAAAGAGGAGATGTATAGCAAGTCTCTTCCTGGCAGCGCTGAGAGGCTCCTAGTGAGACTTCAGATGTTTAAATCCCATGGGAAGTACTGAAAACCCTGACAGCTGTCAGCCAGCAGCTTTAGGTGCCTAAATGCCTTTAACACGTTGGTACTGTGTGTTCAGCTCAGAATATGAGAAACTGTAAGTGGTTCAAACCATAGGATAGAAGTTAGTATTGCATACACGCTACAGCCTAACTGGTGTAGCACAGTATCTTTTAAAAGGAATGGAAAAGGAAAGCACTGATGAACTACCAGGAGTTTGTAAATATCAGCTCTAGATTCTATGATATGATCAGTGGAAATATGTAAATTTATCTCTGAAGCAGGTTCTGCAGAACAGGGAGGGGAACATACTGTATTTATAGATACACAAGTACTTTCTTGCAAAAAGAACTTTGCCTCAGCTGATGGGATCTCTTTTTATTTTCCCCAAGACAACTTCACCTTTGACGAAGTCATTCTGCACTCACTGAGAGCAGAACAAACCCCATCAGTTTTATGCTGAATTTTCCTTTCATGCTTCCTTAGGACAACTTTATGCCTTTATGCTGAACACCCATTTGCTCTGCTCCCAGCCCAGCAGCACCCAGGCACCAGAGCAACCCCACGCTGCACTTGGTCTTTGCTAAGCCAGAGCCCCCTGAGTGAGCTCATTTCATCTGGAATCAACTCACCTCAGAGATGTAAAAAGGAACAGAAAGGTTATGTTGCAGCTCAGAATAAACCAAAAAACATTGCTCCCTGAACTGATTCCTGGCTGCTTTAACTTTCATTTACTCTGTGTTACTTGTTGCCATGCTTGAGTGACATGGCATAGAGTATTTTCCTGCTTCAGATACAAAGAAAGCATTTTCCATTGTGCTGAAACAGCCCAGAAACCTGCACACTTCCTGACAGAGTACAGCATATAAACTGAAGAAAAGGGAAAAAACAGCTCCAAGCTAAAGAATATAAATAATCTCAGACAACAGAGCAATTTCATTGTTTACACGACCCTCTGCTGCTTACAAAAAGGATATATGGGAAAATGAGATTGTTTTGTTGTATGTCTGATAGTACTCTGTTGTGACATTGCACCTGGTAGCCTGTGGGTGCCAGGAAAGAATCAAAGTAGCAGGGCTGAGCCAGCCTCATAAAATTGGACAAATTAATATTGTTTGACCAACTTGCAAGTATTTCAGTCATTTTCCAGAATATTTATCACATTTGACAAAGCTACTCAAATATGAATTATTAAAGAGTATTTATAATTTTAATGACTATTTATAATGAGCACTTATAATTCTCCTGTCTTCTATATGTCCTGACAAAAATGTTTGAAAAGGAAACAAAATTTCACTAGAAACCACAACAGCATGTACTTGGACACAGGAAAGCATAAGAGTCCTTTCTGATAAACTGAACAAAACTGATAAGATGTTAAATGAGAAAGAAAAAAAAATCATATTGGATTCTGAAACAGTTTCTGATAGTGGCAAAATATGCAGATTATGGCTTTAAGGAAAAATATTACAAGAATGAGGAAAATGAGAAGTGGCTCATCCCTTGAACTTGCTGTCCTCCAGAGTCTAAATTCACTTCAAAGCTGGGGGTGAGGGGAAAAGAAGGAATGATAATTGGCAAGTCTGAAAAATTGCTGAAGGAACACCTGACATGAACTGGCACTTACAGAAAGCAGCCTCTGCAGTGGGGAGGCACCAGAGGAGGAGGAACATGGTACATGCTCCCTGCTAGATTGAGATACATGGAATAACGGAGAGAAATGAAGATACAGGCAGGCTGCTGAGTGGTGAGGAGCACGGAGCTGTTCTTCATTACCTAGGGCTGGGTAGCTATTTTAGAGTTTGAACATGGAAGCCAAATAGCAGAGCTGTGACCACAAGTCAGCCAAATTCCCACTCAGAGCCAAATGCTCCAGCATGGAACAGATTTTATTATTACAGCTATGTTACATTTTCCTTTATTAAGCTGCCTTGGATTTATTTTAAACTTTTTTTTTGGACAGGCTAGCGGTTTCAAGTATCACCGTAATTCTGAAAATAGATCTTTTTTATTGATACAGTGGACATCAATTAATGCATTAAAGTACATGCTGGTATGGCTGGGGCTTTGCTGGCTGGAGAAGCAGAACTATTCCTGTGGAACCTGATGCAGTGACACACACTTGGTTTTCAAGTGGCTGTGGCAATTCTGGCTCTTGGTGCCCCTGTGCCAGAGACGATCAGCCCAAAGCAGTGTCAGGAGCATGGAGTGTGTCAGTGGGCACCAACATCTGGCAGCCTGACTCCAGCTCCTGGTGGGAGATGCATTTTCCTGAGAGGGTTTAAGTGAACCTACTCCCCTTTGTCTGGGGTGTGCAGAAGACAATTCCTTGGGTACTGTATTGTATATAGGGTATTCCAGGTACTTCTGTAAATACCTTATGCAAATTAGTAGAGATTTTGGAATTGCTACGAACAAACATTTGGATGAAGCTTAAGTTTCCCAAACACCATTATAAATTCAAAATGCGGAGGTGCTCAAAACTTTCTAGACAGCAAATCTATCCACGTTGCACTTGGAGGTATGAACTCTGGCTGAAACAATTCCAACAGTGGGCTTTGGGGACGGTTGCTGAATCTACTACAGGAGAGGGCAGTGGCATTGCAGCAGGCCACCAATTTCCCTCCAAGACTGTACACTGATGTCTGAAAGGGAAATGGGATGAGAAATCACTAATTCAATTCCCTCCCTTGCATGTTGTCTGACTTAAATCTCCCCAGCTACTCATGTTTTGCAGAGGTTCTGGAAACAGCAGCAATTCCAGCAGCTTTGTAGAAGGGCAAATACCATTCAGGCTTTTAGGGCTTTTAAGATTATGTTGAAAAGTCACTCTCCAAAGTGCTGTTTTAGATCCCATTGAGGATCAAAGATACGCATTAAATTACACTATTGAACCCTTTTCTACAAAAGATGACAGAACTGGGATTTTATACCCTCAGCAACAAGAGTACAGAACCTTGCACACCCTTAGGAAAATAAGGGAATGAAAAAGGAAAAAGAAAAAAGAAAAAAAAATAAAAAAGAATAATGCAATAACTGAATTCCCTCTCTAAATTTTCTGAAATACCAGTACCTTCATGCAGGTGTATGTGAGGGTGTCAATATCTTTTAGTAGGAAGTTTTGTCTAACCTAAATCATGCCAAACCACATGGATAACTTGCAATTGCAACAGAAAAAGAACAAGAGCATGTTATCCAAAATTGCCTGTTATACCTACTCTGTGATAAAAAAGAAGTTTCTGGGGAAGATAAAGGCAAAATGAAAGGATGACTCATATGAATAAAGCTTAAAAGCGTGTCCTGTGTCCCTTAGTGAGACACATAAAGATCCCCATAATCTTAGGATCTTTGACTTTGCTTATCTATGCTTAGACAAATGTAAGTCATTAAAATGCACAGCCACATTACTTCATGGGGGTTAACAAAGTATGAAACCATCTAGTAAATTCATGATTCATGGCAGTACTTGTAAAATACCAGCACAACCACTTCTAACCGGGGTGCAATATATTTGAAAGCCACAACGTACATTGCAGAGTTTTTTAACATAGTCTACTTTTCAGATGTGCTGTGCCACTGCAACTGCTATAGAAATTGATGGGTCTCACACCAAAGTAATGTAGTGCCACTTGTCCAAAGTGATGCAGTGCTGCTCATTTACTTTTACATTTATTGTGAGGACACGCATGCTTCAGCCCCAAGCCAGGTTCACAGCAAACTTCACATATAACACTGCCTCACACTTTCTGGTGAGTTTAAAAGGTAACCAGACAAGAATCTTTACACTGATAATAAGTTACTGAAATATCTGAGAGCAGAGCAACAAACTTAAGTAGTGCTGACCCCAGTGAAGTGGGTACTGCAGGCAGTTTTTTGATCATATCCTTTGCCAGAGGTTAATGACCTTTCTAGCAAAAGCTTTTTCCTTCATTTGCACTTCCTTTCTTTTGTTTCCTTTTCCCTCTTTCCTTTTCCTCTTTTGCCTTCTCCACCACTTCACTCAATTGGGTTAAAAAGCAGACAAACAGTGAAAATGACAGGGCTAAGACAGAAATAACCTTCAGTGGGGCTGCCAAGTGAGATAGGCACATCCAACAGGGAGCAGTAATTATTTCCCCCCGGATGACGGTGATGATGAGCAGGTTAGTCTGTCTAGCTGTGCCTCATGCCCCAAGGAACTCCAGGAGTAAGGCACATTCAGGAAGGACAAGTGCAGTGAGGATGAGCAGGGATACAGAAAGCCTCTCTTACAGAAGGAGGCTCATACACACAGGTCTGGTAGCATGCAGCAAATAAAGACAACGAGAGAAGAGGATGATTCTTCATTAGTACACCAGGAGTGAAAACCAGAAAAATGGCCACTTAAGGTATAGGACAAGACTTGCTTAAAAACAAGTGGGTATAAAATTCCTGTGAGTCAGCTCAGGTTAGGCATCAGGCAGAGGTTTCTAAGGAGCAAAGCAAGTGAGGCTCTGTAGAGCCCTTCAGAAGCTACTTTGGCTACAGCAGCCATCCAAGTGTTCAGCCTAATGTTTGTGGGAAAGCAATATTGTGGCTGGCCACATCTCAGTCTGCCACTCTCATCCTCTGTGTGCACCCCCTGGCACATCCCCATTGCAGGAGCTCGCAGAGGGACACAGCTGCCATGCAGGGAAGAGGGTCAGGAGCAGCAGCAAAGCATTTGGTTCCAGAATGTCAGCTGAGGGATAAACTCACCACTGACCATGGAACTTACACGTGGGAAAAATGGTAAGGAGTTGGAGCCAGAGGATGACACCAGAGGCTGATGTGAGGGAGAGGTAGGCTTTGTTCTGACGGTCTAATCAAGGCTTAGCTGTGTGTTATCAAGCAGACATGATTCCATGTAAAGACTGTTCAGACATTGGGGATAATCAGGCTAGCCAAGTCCAGATCTTGAACGTGAAGAAGGAAGCCATACAAAGAAAAGTGTTGCAGTGTCACAATTCATTTTCTCTGAAGCATTTGCAAATGATATTTTTCCTGAGGCTCAAGAACCTTTGGCAGGGCCAGGATGGCAATGATCAGCTGAGAAAAATAAACATTCTAACCCAGATCAGAATTACCAGCTCTGTAACTATAAAAAATAATTAATTTGCTTAGCACTTCAAACTTAGTAAAACAAAAAATCTCAGCGGCCATCTGCACTTGAAAGCTCTTTGAATTAAGGCAGTGTGGGAATTTACACTCCTCAGGCTCTGTTTGAACACTTAAAGTATAATTGACTTTTAGTCCAAGCAAGATAGGTTTTTGTAACTTAATACATTTTCAAAGTGGGGAGAGTCCACACTCTGCAATAACTACCTGCCCACACAGGCCAGCCCTAGCAGTGGAAGCAGGCATTTTCAGCAGGTGAATGTATGTATCAGGTTCCGTGGGGTTGCTCATGCACATGCCAAAGTATTTACAGGACTGGAGCCCTGATTTGTAGAAAGGGACGTGTGCTGTGGCCTCGAGTACCACCTTAAAGAAAAATGCCAATGCCTGGACTGGGCTAGTGTATCCCACTGTCCCTCCCATCTCGCTGATACATTTGGCTCTCTCGCACTCCCAGATAATGCACACGTGTTCAGCCATACACAAACCCCACAACATCCCCTCCCCCCACAGAAAAGTCAGCCAGCTGTTACAAAATTCAGACCTTTCATTAACACAGTTTACTGGCTGCTACTGCCAAGCAAAACAGAGACAATTAATAATAATCAGGACTGAAGGGTCTGAGACAGCTCATGAGTAAAGGATTGTATAAGTTGTTTAAAAAGGACAAACTTGCTCCTGCCTGGAGTGATAGGGAACAAAGGGCGGTGATGTATAACCAGGGGGGAAAAAGACTCTCTCCGTGGTTTTTGTAGATTACTGTGTGAATGACAGGAGCGGCAGGAGCAAACACCTCTTTTCATTTGCTCAGCCTGCTGGAGAAGAATAGCAGCGCTTGCCAATGAAGCTGCAGCTGTGCTTCAGCGCCGTTTAATCACTGTGTATGACTGAGGGTTAATTAGCTGCCATTCTCACTCCTATTTGTTGTTCTAATGAAGATTTGCATAAATGTAAGAGTAGGGGGTAACCGATACTTGATTCTTGATTCTTTGCTTCAGAGGCCAGGGTGGAAGAGGAGCCCATCCTATGTGTTAATGTTTGCAGGAGATTCAATGTTGCCTTTCCATTTGACCTGATCTGCTTCTGGCTGATGAATGGCGAAAAAAGAGTTCAAAGTTACTTATCAAATCGAGACCCCTGTTGTGTTCCTGCCTTTGGAAAGGGGCAGACTAGTTAGACCAAGAGAGGACTGATGGATTAGAAAATTACTCCCAGCTGATAGAGAGGAAAAAATATATATGCATGTTTCTGCAGTTACTTATGTGTATATACATGTGATATAATTCAATGATACATGTATCAGTGACATATCTTTCTATCCATCCATCCATCCATCTGATGGCAAGTAACCAATAATTTTTTAATGATAAAATATCACAAAAAATAAAGGAACAGGCAGAGCAACTGCAGCATATTAGGCAATATGACAGAAAGTAAGGACTTGAAAATTTCTGCAAGCCTTCTGTTGTACATCACTAATATTCAAAGTTCACTTTTAAATAAAAAGAATATCTAACATGAAACAGGCAATTTCCAAGGAAAGCGAAAATGACTCAGCACTTCAATAACACCTACCATCAGTGCTTTGTGAGACTGGGATACAAATTGAGAAATTGTCTTAATTCATCAAAAAAATGAAAAATTTTACCACGAAGCAGTGACAAAATCCAAAACTACTTCATAATTAAAGAGAAAATTTGAAAATGAGACATCATAAAATTGTTTTATTTACTGTGGTCAGGACAATATTTATGGCTGCCAATTGAAAGAGGCTAAATGGAAGAACTTCCCATTTTTGGCTTGTTAATTTGTACATTGTAATACGGTATGGATAACTGCTTTCAGTATTCCTCTTACCCACTTAATATGCTGAAATTGTTGTTTGACAGCATCTGTAAGGATTTACAATTGAGAAGGCAGAAGTAGTGAATTTCTAGATTTCAAATCACTGCTGGAAACTGTCCAGTTTTCAAGATGACTGTGTCCCTCCAGAGAGAGTTGACCTCAAGAGAGCATGTATTTACTGCCTGTTTCTCAATCCCCACACAGCTTTTTGCAGTGTCTCTAGCTCTTTACTTGATCTCTAACACATTTGAGCAAATATTAATTTGGTTTTTGTACACTTCTGTCATCTATCTGCCTGACTGCCTACAGACACTTCTGCATATTTTTGGCCAAACACTAACAGAAATCAATCTTTCAGAGACGTTTGCAGAGAGCATTCAATCCACCTGAAATAAATGTGCCTAAAATGGTAACACTCTATCACTCCACCTCCTAGCTGAAAGGAACACCACAGGTTTCAATGTTCTATACAGCAACAAACCCACGTGAAAATAAAAGCAGTCAATCACATTTTTGCCCACTCTCACCTTATTTTGAGTTTTGAAATATTTCAATATTCTAATACAGCTTTCAATTTGGCCCCTGATTATGCCAGTCTCACATTCTGCCCTTTTCAAAGCAATTTTTATCCCTTCAGGCAAATTAAAAATAATAATGAAGTGTATAATAAAAAACAAACCAACAACAATCCTCATAACATATAAACAGATCACATAATTTTTCTTCAATGATTATTTAGGAATTTCTACATATTATGGTTTTCCAAGGCTACAGTCAGAATTACGCATTTGTAAATAGGATAAGAGAAAGTGGAAATTACAGATTTAGTGGTCAATGGCATAAAACAAATCTAAAAGAGCTGAGGGGAGAGGTTAAGTGCTATGCTAGTTAATAAAAAGGACAGCTTGCTTTGAATTGCTTTGAATACTCACGCTGACTGTCCAAGATATTGAATAAACCTCATTTAAACTAATTTTCATTATTTGTAGAGTCTGCGTTAGGCATCTATCATTGTCAGTGCTATTAATATTCTTTTCAGAGATCACATTATCAGCATATTTAAATGAAAGCTTTCCTTTTCAATATTTATTAACTCATTAATATTTCTTGGTGGTAATATCCTGGTTGTAATATCCAAATTAGTGCATACTAAGGTATTTTTCTACTGATCAAACTTTCCGAATTAAAAAAAAAATTATTCTCCAGTACTAAAACTGCACTTGAGCTTCTGAAATTCTGCTTTCTTTTTAGAGTATCTGAATGGCATTTAAAATTTACATTTTTATGTTTTTTTCAGAAGGCACCAGTAAACCAGAGCACTGACCAGATATCAGTGAGCTGACCAAATGTGAACAACCAATGAACGAGGATATGGAAGTTAATTTGTCTTACCCGGGTTACAGTCTGTGAGGAGGGAGCAGATGGAGAGGAGAACTTTAGAAATGGTTAACGCTGGACTCCAGTTGTCCTTTAAAATGTCCAGGCAGATGACACCTTGGCTGTTAATGTTACAGTGGTAGATCCTTGTCCGGAACGTTACCTGGAAAGCACAGAGTGTCTCAGTACAACAGCGTTCAAGCCAGGAATTGCACAGTTATAAAACAACGAGAAATCACAGGATCCAATATTCTGCTTTCCAGGGTGAAATGACACTCCTCTGCTATGGCTGGTTAAAGACTGGGCAAGACAAAATAAAGGAAATAAACTCTGCCTCTTGCATCTGTGGCCAGCAATGAAACCGGTTTGTGCAGGCTGAGAATGGCTCACATTTCCAGAGTTTTCTCCTGCCTTAGTCTTATCAATCTTGTTATTTTGTATATGGCCAAAAAAAGCTATTCCAGCCCCTGATCTGGACAATGTTCATAACTCAAGTCCACATCTCTTTCACATATTGAAGGAAGTCAAAACAAGACAGATTCTTCTACTGTCTTAATCTGCTCGTCATTTGACACAATAGATTAAACTGCAAAAAAATTGCAGAGGCATCACAGCAGTGACTCCTGAAAAAGTTGAAGTGAAATATGTTTGAGAAAGGCTGCTCAAACAAAATGCTTTTATTTCCAAATTTTAGGTTACATTTTCATCAGTAGAATTGTTTACCAATTGTTTACACAAAGGTGTTTACAAGCACCTTTTGGGGATTTTTAGTAGTTTATTTTGATGATTTCTGTATTTTATATGGTTTTCTAGGTGATCCTATAGGTAAACAAACCAAGGAAATTATTTTGGCCCAGAATAATGTCCTCCTTTTTCAAGGTGAAGACTCAGGCTTTTTATTTTAATGAAGCTCAGCTATGAAAGATCACTTCATAGTTCAGAATGAATACTGGGGCTACTGGATAAGAAGGGACAATGTGAAAAAAAAACACCTCTTGGAGGACATCAAGGACTAATTTCTCCATCAGTTCTACCCAAATGACAAGTTAAACCCATACAGTTTCAATGAGGTGGTCAAAAAATCTATAATTAGGATGTAGAATTTCAGGCATCTACCTCACCAGCAACAGCCCTGCCTAGAGAGGGGCTGGGCTGGAGACTACAGCAGGCAGAGCACTCCCTGACTTAGGGAAGCTGTGCTCCTCACTCCACTTGGATGTGCTAATGGAGGCTGGGTGCTAATGTGCTCACAAACCCACCCCTGCCCTACCACAGATAAACTTCTATAAAAAAATAATTACAGAAATCATTCTCTAGCACATTGAAAAATTCCGCCCCTTTGGATTAAATCAAGAAGCTTTGACAATGTAATGGAAAGAAAAGATACGAGATTTATGGTATTAAAACATTGCATTCAACAAGAAATACTTTTTCTTGTAAGTACTTTTCCACATCGATCTGAAGAAATGCTTTGGAGCCCATTGTCATGCACCAGTGAGTTCTGTACCAAAGAACTCTACTAAGCAAATTAATCAGCTTTTAAATACTCCTATATCTAAAGGTATTGCTAATTAATAGGAAAATTTGACAGTTTGCCACTACATACTTGTAGGTTCTTTCATTTTTCCCCTTTTGCTTGTGGTTTTTCTTATTGTTTTCCAGCCTAAGTGCTTCACTTCTGGGACTTCTATGTGAATTTAAAATATTTCTGGCACAACGATCACAATTAATCCAAATGCTAAAGCCAGATGATCTATTTTCTCCCCCTCATTAGAAACCCAAGCACATTCAGCATTTGGAGGGAAGGAAGTCTTCTGTGAGATCAAAAAAGTTATTTATTTAAATAATTATAGTTTGGTGATAATATTAGATAGCTGTCTACAAAGGGAAGCTATTTTGAACACAGGTTTCCAGTGCACGAAAGCCATAAACTACCTTACACAAACTTCATGTCAAAAGTGCCCAGAAACGAGATGGTGTGGAGGACCACCCTGTGAATTGTAAGTGCTCATTAATTCCCCAGGTAGATTAACTTCAGGAACTCTTATACTCCAGTTAGAAGTGAATCAGTGACTGCTTCCTGGCAGGATGTCCCAGGACTCAGGCAAACACATCTGCTTAATTTTAAGAATTGTATGCCAACTTTTCATTACATCGGTGAAATAAAGTTTATGTTAAAGTATTTCACTTTACTTTGCTTCCCTATACTTCCACAATGAAAAATTGTGAGGACTTCAGTGGCATCTAAGTAGGCCAAGTAATAAGATATGTGTGGTCTCACTGAATGTTGGGGAAACACTGAATCCACTGCACAGATTAAATTATACCCTCTAAAATATTTATAGACAGGTCGGTCTGAGCTTGTAACCTGCTTCAGAGAAGGTCATCAATTCGAGTGTGTATTTTAAGTGTAACTGTTTTGCTGCCAGCAGAGAGGACAGACACTGCCACACGTTCCCCTCCCTCAGCTGCTTCTGAAGCACTGAAGCAAGGACACTGGGAATTTGGCAGGATTCAGAGCCACTGAGATGAATGGAGGTAGTTCATGTCTTTCATGAACTGTTCAACACTCCATTGCCATCTCAGGCTCCCTGGTGGATAAATGTATCTGGGACTACACCTGTTTGCAGTTGGAAGGTTGTTTTCAGAAAATGCCTAGACCTGAAATATACCATTTTTTACTATAAGTATATATTAAATCTGTGACATTGAGAAAGGCAAGATAAGGCTTGCTGCTTACCACTGACAATGTCACCAACTCGCCAAATATGCCAGTGCACTTTAAAATGCTTGCCTAAGACAGAGGCATTTTAAATATTTAAATAATCAACATGTTAGTTATTTTATAATGATAATATTTTATTAATTAAATATTGAAAAAATAAATCAATTACTGAACAGAATCACAGTGTTTAGAATTGCAAAAGGAGCTGTATTAATGACAGCCTTAATACGCTGGAAACTGTGGCCTGAAGGCGGTAGGTAACAGAGTTCTTACCCCAAGGCAGCAGAGCAAAAATGGGTTGACATATTGATTTCCTCATCCATGCATTTCTCAAATTGCTGATTACGTGGGAAATGCTGACATGTAACTTTGTGGATGTTGTGCTTACCATACCTACATTGTAAGATTATGCAGTGTCCTCCTATTATACATGTAGAGAGAAACCATGTGTTCATACCTTTCCAGAAGAACTGAATTTTCCTTATTATGGTTATATTTTTACCTTTGATGTCACTTAAATGTTTCCTTTAAATGGTAGACTCTAATTCCATTTATCCCTTAATGAAAACACCTAAACAATCCCATGCAAGGGCTCAAAGCAGTGGGTGGGCATGCAGGCAAAGTCACCTTCAGACAATTAAATTGTAGAGGAGCAATTTATGGGTTTTCTTGAACAATATCTGTTCTCTACGGATTTATTCTCTTTCATTCTGGATTTAAAGAGTGTACCTAATTTTTAGTTGACTATAAGTATAGGTCAGGAAAATGCAAATTATGGGAAAGAGGGAAAACTGGGACTACCTTCTGAAAACTGTGAGTACTACAAACAAACTTGCAAAATGTAATGATAAGGAATTTATATTCAATCATTTTTAGAGGTAAACAAAAATAAGCTCTGTTTATATTATCTGTTATCTACTGCTGAATGCCAAACATGCAAAGCTATGGCTGGCTGTTCACTGAGTAAGTTTTAGGACTGAAAAAAGAGGAAACTAAGATGGATTTCAGTTGAGTCATTGGAGGCAACTGGCTGAAGGCAAGATAAGTAATTTTTGGATCTCAGAGTGATTTTGAACACCAGCTTTCCAGCATGATGTAGTCTTAAAATAACTTACTATCTCTCTCTTGCATGGAGGTCGAAACACAACAGTCACTATGGTGCCATCTCACACGCTTTCAGACTCCACTGAATTTAGTTGCAATTTTCTTCAAAAACATACCAGGAGGAAGAAATGATTCCCCAGTTTTACAAATTACATGCAAGGGGTTACAGTCTGCCCTCAGGGTTTCCTGAGCCTGTTGGGGTTCAAACTCTCACCTCCTGCTTCTCAGTCACTGGAGCCTGGTGACTGTGTAGGGAGAGAGGAAAGATTCTCAGAGCATAAACAAAAACAACCTCCTTTTCTTCAGCTAACACTGGAAGCAGAGCTGAGATCCCAGGGCTCTCATTCCCATGATTTTGGAAAGTTCCTTTTAAGACCTTTCATTTCTTACTAGGATGGAATCCTGCATGCCTGCCTGATATGAGATTTCTGTCTTCTTCAAATATTCCCCAGGAGTTCTGCTTTAATAAAACTGCAGTGGCACTACCTGAAGTGGAAGAAGTTGTACTGCATACAGAAAAGGTTTTTTATATACATACATATATATATATATATATATATAAATATGATGCCATTTATGATGATGTTCATAGAGCTCAGGAGAGAGTAAGTTGTTCCTATCTCAGTTTGTCAGACTTTATGAGCAATACATCTGTCCACTCAGAGAAAACAAAAACAAGATCAGGCCTACACTCTTTAGTCATATGAGAAAAATACCCTAAAACAGCCTAAATGAAAAATGTATATAGCTCTGAATGAAACAACATTCATACAATAACCTTTATATTAATTACCACTGTTTAATTTCTTACAGAGTGCACTTCATTTATCTGTGAGCACTGAGGCTGCCTTTCTAAGACAGAGTGGACTATTTCCAGTTTTTAGTACAGATTTGTAGCATGCACAGGAACAATTGTTGAGATAATTAATGATTTATCACAAAAAGTGTGTAAAAATGACTGGCCATATGATGCTCACTATTTAAGAATACATTTTAAGTTTACACCAAGAAATGAACTTCATCCACTTCTCAAAACACTTGATTACATCTAATTTTACTTGGTTAAAAACAAATATAATTTATTTTATTGAAGGAAAATATATGGTATCTGCATTAGCAGGAAATAATCAACTGTAATTATGTTTGCTTGACCTACAGAGAAGTCTGATATGCAAACTGCGCTGTGCTTCTTTGGCAAAATGCACAATGCAAGACATCAGTAGCCAAAAGTGGTAACAATTTAAATGGATATGATAGCATCCACATGAGTTAACCTTTAATGTTACTGAAAATTAATCAGTATGCAATGTGAGTAATTATTCATTATATTCATTGTAATTATGAAGCTCAGTAACTGTCTCATTGAACAGTGTTGCAGGAGAAAAAAATTGAATAAGCACAGCAGCACTAAGCATCTATATTATATAAATGCACTCATTTTGCACACAGATTTAACAGCAGGGAAAGTAAGAAGGGACCTTGATAATCTTTGATGTATCCAAGGGGGCAAATAAAAAAAAAAAATTCTAAACAGTACAAAGTTTTCTGAAAACAAAGGGAGAGAAGGAGAGGACAAGGGAAACAGATTACTGTTTGGGTTAGTGATATTCAGAATAGAAACAAAATGGTAATATGCCAAGCATCAAAAGCTTTCTCTGACAAAGTCATTATGAGTTTTTATAAAATAATTTTCATATAATCAGCATAATCTTTCTTACAATTAGCAGTTCCATATGGGAAGTCAGCAAAAAAGTTCTTTTATAGAGAGTGAGTTTTTTTAAGATTTACTTGCCATTTAACTTTTATAAAATAAAACCTCCCTTTTGAAGTTTAAAGCATGTAGGCTGTACTGTCCTATGGGTACACCTCTCTCAGTTCACCAGAGTGCTCCTGCATGGTGCTCCAGGGATGAGACTTTATTCCTAGACATTAGTCTAAGAAACAGGGACCTCACTCAATTCCAACAACCCTTTAGGTATTCCATACATAAGAAATCCTAGGCAGACTGACTTCAAAATTAGTAGTTTTTTGTCTGGATTTTATAGTAATGATGTGCATAAAATTCTTTCTCTCACATCTGTATGTAGTTATCTGCGTGTGTGTAAAAGAGGACAAGAAACAACACTGACATAATATTAAGCATTTTTACATCACATGGATTTTATGCAGTAGTAAAACATGCTTGATACAGTAGAATTACATAGCTTCTGAACTTTCCAAGTTCTCTTCTGAAAATATATTTGACAAACAATATGGAAACCAATGCTGTGAGGCAGAAGATATTCCCTGTAAGATGTCTCTACAAGCCCTCTTAAAGAGCTTCATGTAGGAAATTGTAAGAAATGATAAACCTAAGTCTTGGAGAAGGAAAACAGGAGTGTAGTTAGATAGAGCTGTTTGCATCAAGATTAAATAAATCAATAGAAACTACTGTTATAAATTAGTGTATTAGAAACAGAGCGAATAAGGAGACTATTCATTAGAAGAATCATTGGCAATTCAATTTGCCAATTACTAGAAGAATTATCAGATAAATGAATTTAAAGGAAATCTCAGAGATTTCCATGGCATTGTCTTATCAAATACATATTTTGCACTTAATCACAATAAAACATAGTTATTGATTCTCTCCTCAGTCTAACATATTTCTGCTCACTTCTATGTCCTCCACTTTAAAACCCTCATTCTGTCATTTTGAGAGAAATTAGTTTCTTAAGCAGCCACCTGGGTTTGAGCTGTCCAGAGCCCTGTACCACTGCACATTCGTTCAGCACCACCTGAAGACATCACAGACTCAGAGAATGGTTGGGGCTGGAAGGGACCTTGAAGATCATCCAGGGTCAACCCTCCTGTCGTGGGAAGGGACACCTCCCCCCAGACCAGGTTGCTCAAAGTTCCAGCCAACCTGGCCTTCAACACCTCTAGGGCTGGGGGATCCCAGGGATGTGACCGATGGAATAAACTGCTTCACTGCAGGGGGTGCAAGCGTGGGAACTGCACTCTGCAGCTCACACACCTGGAAAGAACTGCTCAGAGGAGCACAGGATCAGGGCTGATCCTGCTGGCTTTGACAGTGCCTGCTGGTGGTAGGCTGTCCATTTCTCCCTCTCAAAGACTCCCCTGCATCTGATTTCTGCCTGCAAACACCCAAAGACTTCACTTGCTGGGAAAACCTGCCAACTCCATTCATTGTCATGGATGAAGGATCCCCGGGCTGCTCTCAGCAGAAGATGCAAATAGAAAGGCTGGGTGAGAAGAACCAGGGAGCACGGAGGAGGAACGGCAAAGGGGCCGTGGGAGGCAGCGCTGTGGGAACATGCCGGGGCAGGCACCGCCACACCATCAGCAGGAGGAGGAGGATGGCGAGGGCAGGAGGCAGCTGAAAAAAACTGTGAGCAGCACAGCACGGCACTGAGAGCTAATAGGATGTGACAGAGGCAATGAGAGAAGTATGAGGAGGCAAAGAGTGTAAGGGATAAGGCTGACAGGAGACCACTGTGTTTGAAGACTACCCTTATGATGGCAATACCTGGGAAGGGAGGCAAGAAGTGGTGGACTGAAGCCCTGCCTGCACCAGAGTTGCAGAGATAGTAAAAAGGAGTTGATCATATGGGCTGTACTTAAGGAGTTTTAGAGCTTCAAGTGCAAATTGTGTTAATAGTGATAAATGCAATTTAAAGTGCATATCTGCCTCATAAGGTTCACTTTAACAATGTAGGTTAGAATTACCAAGGAATGCTTATTTTTTTTGCATCTGCTCTTGTAAGCACTGTTTTTCTATTACATTGTAGATAGAGGTGTCCTTAACAGCCAATCACATATAAAAAAAGTATGAACATGTTGAGGAGAAGCCAGGAACAAAAAAGAATTGCCCCTCAGATATGAGGCTAAATTTACAAAATACTCTGAAACTTTGAAAGTGTCTACCACAGGAAAAAAACTCCACAGAAGGACATTTAGTGTATTGAGATCAGTGCTATATTACAATTATGTATAAAAAACCTGAAGAGATGTTTAATATTGCCATTAAGATCAGACTCTATAGACATTGAGCATTATATTTAAAAAGGAAAAGGGCCTCCCTTGCAGTCCAACAGCTGATTTAAACCAGCCAGACTTTCAAGCACAGAGAATAGCTTTTCAGTCAGCCTATAGGCATAGCGATTTACAAGGAGGAAACAGAGTTTTCTGTTATTTTAATTTTGATTTAGAGGTGATTTAGCATATTGCAGCTTTCAACTCCTATGAACCATTTTTCAGTCAGCTGAGATTAAAGTCCCTAGCAAGATTAATTGTAGAGTTGGGATTAAGAGATTCTATAAATCACTCAAATTCAAAAATAAAGCTAGCAGAATATTAAGATAATGATAGATATATCCATATTGTATCAGCCACAGCTAAATTGAATTGACACTGTAATAGACTGAACGTAGTCAAATATGAGAGTAGAAGTTATTAATAAAGATTATTCTTGATGAAAATGCAGATTCCACTGCAGTGACAATTCCTGGGAGTAAAGTCCTCTTGAAGAGCATTCATTTTTCTACAAACACCTGTACAAAAGACTGGTATGGTTTCCTGGTTTGTCAAAGCATCCTGCTTCAGAGGGACAGTATGCGGGATAATTTAATTATTGCCTTTCCTTCAGTTGTGCAGTGTACACAAAGCTGCGGTGTTTGTACTGATGGTTAAATTTTAAAGGATCTCAGATCAAAACATTGCATACTTGGGGAATTCACTGATTTCTTATGTGGACTGAGGACAGAAAATGATTTGAAATTCTTTCTGTCAGACCAGGCTGACTAAAAGATGTGATACTCCCTACTCAAATACACATGCACATATACATATATCATCATACATGTACACACACAGATATACACACATATGTCCTCTCACATCTATGCATGGCTAGATCCCATTCAATATCCCAAAGAAGGAGCTTTGGGGTGTTGAATGGGATAGAGAGAGAATGAGCTTTCCTCTGTTAAAGCCAAGGGGTGAACTGTCTGAATCCATTAAGGATGAAAGGAAGATAAGTTAGCAGGAAAAAGAAATCTCAAAGGTATTTCTCAAAAAGGTTGAGGGGGTCATTAAGCCACTGAAAAAATATAAGGTTATTTTCTTAGCAGGTCATCTAAGTGTTTTTATTAATTTCTGCTCTGAACAGGGCACAGCTTTGTCTATTTTTCAGTCCCCTGCACAAGGGATGTGCTGTATTTTTGGGCTGAAGTGAAACCTCACCTTGTGACCAAGACTGAAGCCTCAGCAGCACCTGGCCTTTAGCAGAAAGTGAGCTCATCACCACATCTATGCCTCACTTTGTGTGTTCCATACCTTCCTTCTGTCTGGCATGTCATAAAACCAACGTGACACTGAGAATGTAGCCATGAGGAGAACAGCGATTGTGCAGCCCGCCCCCTTTCTTGCTGACTCAACCAAGGAGGTGCTCAGATCATTTCTGCCCTGCCACAGCAGCCTCCTCACAATGGAGGCAAGGAAATATTTTTAATTGATTAGAGCTCCCAGAAAGCCAAAGTTAATTTGTCAGTTCTCAGATGAGCTGTTCTAAAGATCTTGTTTTCTGCTTGTAGAGCCAAATCAGAGTTAGGCTGGGCTGGCCCTCCATCACTCCTCAAGCTGAATTGGTCACTCAGAGGTAAACTTTTTTGGGGAAGAACAACTCCCTCCTCTGCATGAGTGTGCTGCAAATGTGAGTGAAGCCAAATGCCATTGATTTATAAGGAAAGCAGAGCTGAAAAGGTCAGTGACCTCTGGCTCAAAAAATTGAGTCCAGTTTCAAGGCATGCGAAAAAGCTGAAATGGTGAAACAGACTGACTTCAAAGGGGAAGAAATTAATAGTGTGAGAACAAATTATACTCTGACTTAACACATGGTTTATTCTGTTATGGTGAAGAGTAACTTAATTTGATACTAGGCTTATGGTTTAACTTTGGAAAGACACTGACAGCTAAGGACAGACAAAAAGAAAACTACAGATCCATAGGGGAAAAACTTGTTGGTGCAGACTGGAAGAGAAACCTCATGACAGTGATGTGTGCTATACAAAAACCTGAATTGTGAGCTGGATCATATATGGGAATTAATGTGGAAAATGGGGACAAAATTTGAAAATCTTAAGACTGTTGGAGGCTACAAAGGTGCAAGAACTGAAGTAATACCTAAAAGTGAAAATTTGGATACTCTGTCGTTGTTTTAAAAAACCTGAAAGAAGGATTCAATTTCTTTTATGTAAAGAAAAAGAAAGTAGGCAAAGAAAAGTAAGTAGGCAAAGAAAAAAAAAGGCAAAGTAGAAAAGCAGATTAACTATCTAGAAAAACGAATGAAAATTACTTTGAACATTTGTTAAAAAGAACAATATAGGTCGAACATTTTTATTTGTGCAAATGTTGTCTCTGTTGTTTATCTAATTAATGTTTTCCAACATGCAACAGGGTACCCAGTGATCAGAACAGGCATCAACAGTGTTTATAGAAGCAATCTAGATCCCTCAGAAAATATTAAGAATTTTTTATAATACAAATCAAACAGTGATGACACCACAAATATATTTTAATGATAATAAAAATAAAAGACACATAGCCAAATACATTTTCAATGTATTTTTCTTATTTAAAAAATTATTTTACCCTCCTCAAGATCCATGTGTGACATACACATGCATGATAATGGAGTGCACAGCATCTGAGAAGAGATAAGGAAAAGGAATATGTCTAAAGATTTTAACACACTGTGGATTAGGCCCCTTAACAGTGACTATGTTATGTGACATGGAAATTTGCCTTTGGAACTCCAGGCTAGGTCAAGTAATTGCATCTGGGAAATACAGTTTCTGTTTCTTCCCAGGTTTTTTGTGGTCACATTTTTGGAAGATCAATTTTGACAGTGCTTGTTTAAATATTTCCTTACTTCATAGTGAATGAGGGATGAAAATGGCCCACAGAAATCTCAGGAGTAATTTATAAATTCAATCACAGCGAAAAATGTGAATTAGACCCTTTCTGCTATGTTCTTACAGGGAGGTAATCTTGCCAACACTCAGGACACATTTTATGTCTTTCTCAGTACATTTCACAGTCTTGTACTTTATCCCTAGTTTTTTAAAGATGATAGAGTGATGAGGAGTTAGAAAAATTAGAATATAATTACAAAGAAATCTAAAATGATCTATGCCCATAACCCTCTAATCCATTATTCTGAGAATAGCACCAAATACCACAAATCTTGTGGTGAAGTAGACGAGATATCAGCACCCAGTGATACAGCACCGTGAGGCCATGTGTCACGTCCCACATACCTTTCTTTTGCTAGAAATCAGCTTGGGGAGAACATATTTAACTACCCTTTCCTAGCAATGCTGACTGGCAGTAGCCATCTTTTGATAAGCTGTGGTCTTCCCATGCTGCTTTATTCAAGGGATTTCCCTAACTATTTTATCTATGTGTCATGGGTTGCAGTGCAAAATGTAATCAAAGGTTTGTTATTCCATCATTATCTGTTGGAACTGGGGTTGGGGGTGGTGCAATCTTCTGTCAATAGGCCAGCTGATAAGAAACCAGCCAGAGCAGTTTTCTTTATCTCTTCCATGACCCATCCTCCCTCCAGGGATAGGTCTTCT
>VZTB01003970.1:113973-279978 GCA_013397245.1 Thryothorus ludovicianus | reverse complement strand
CCAATTAATGGGACTGCTACCAACACCCTGATCCACAGGGTGTCAGGTTGTATTCTGACGCTGTCAGTGGATTTGTTTTTGTTTTTTTTTAATACTGCCTGCTTGTTTTATTTTAGTTCTCTTAATAAAGAACTGTTATTCATATTCTCATATCTTTGCCTGAGAGCCCCTTAATTTCAAAATTATAATAATTCAGAGGGAGGAGGTTTACATTCTTCATTCTAAGGGAGGCTCCTGCCTTCCTTAGCAGACACTCATTGTTCAAACCAAGACACTATGAATGAGTTTCAAAAGGTCTGGAAAATAGGTGTTATGAAATGGCAACAGTTTGTGAGGTCATGCAGCAGGATTGAAAATAGGAGTCATTTAGAACTGTGGCTGAAGTGAATAGAGTAAGAATCCATGTGTCTAACACATGCTTATGACACAGTTATATCTGTACATGAGTCCCTGGTGCACATGCACTCATTACTTTCTTACAGATGACAATTTCCCTCATCATAAATACTGGCTGTTTAGTAATACAGTAATACAGTATGGCATCATCAATTCTCTTATCCTTTATCAAGTAGTACATTTTCATATGATTTATATGCATACATTTCTTACAATGACAACTGGCATCAAGATAAAGGAAGACAATAAAATCTATTATGAACAGGACAAGAACCACCTCTTTGCCTGACATTTCATTAATAAGCAATGCACAGCTGCATTACTCATGTCTCAAAATAACACAGTTGACGAGAACAACTGTGTGCAGATTGAAAAAGACTTTACCTTGTGGTGAAATAGCAAACTGGACCTTCAACTTCTATTTTAAAAGAGTGTCTATTGCATACACTGCCTCAAGACTCAACAGATTCAACAGGAAGAATGACTAAACACCTCCTTGTAACTTGTCTTTCAGAGCTAGTTCTTACATATTAGTTCTTTGAGAGAACTTCAAGCTCTATTTTATACGCCATAAAGCCATTTTAACGCCTAAATAATATAATTCTAACTTTTTGGGGGGACTGGCATGCATGGCAGCTAGTGCAAACAGACTAAGCCCAAGAAAGAAGTAAATAAACAGGGCTTGTTAAAACAAACCTTGTACAGACAGAGGGCTAGGCTGGGGGGAGGCAGGAAGTACAGGACAGGGGGAAGAACAGAACAGGACTGACCCCAGATCAGCGTGCCCATAACTTTAACTAACTGAAGGAGACATTATAAAGTTTCAAATTCTTTCTTCACTGTGTAACAACAGCTGCCTAAATCTGAAACTGTGCAGTCAGCAAGGTGTACAACTCCTTTCAAAGACCTCTCAGTGACATCAAGCCTTCTCTAAACTGGAACACTAAAAGGGGGAAACAAAGTTAGACCATCTCTAATACCACTATACTCATCCATCTTTAGGTTACTGTCTGGGAAAATCCAATTTACAGAATGACAAGTGCTTTGCATTCACATCTCTCATTTGTTTTGTAAAACTTTTCCTGATAATATCAATGTTATCTACTACTGTAAACATTACTACTTTGGCATCAAAATTCTATATATAAGCACTTATATTTCAATAATCTACTCAAAGTAATCAAATAGGAATTGGCTTCTCTCTCTTTTAATGCAATATCCTTCTATTATAGACCAACATGGAACACCTATCCGTTCATAAGTGCATCAGAAACAAGGTAAATATTTTTGATCTCATTGCTCCTTCCTTGGGGATCTTCCAGACAAACTCTCCAGAGTGGCAAGGTGAACAATGCACCCTTTTTTACTTTGTTTCAGGTAAGACAGCCCCATCAATTTATTTGATTCTATTAACAGCTCTGTGGGATAAATTTTCCCAGTTTCTGTTCCTACTAGCGAACACGTGTGTCAAAATTTGCACTCAGTCTTCCAGATAAGGTCTGCCAAGCATCCTGTATCTGACATTGGTGATTCCTTCTCTCTGTATGCCAAAGGATGCATTTTAGGAAGATGTTTGCCTTTTTTATAAATACATTAAGCAGGTGATTTGCAATAATCCTGTGATCAAGCAGTAAAGTCCCATTCTGACATCCTTCTCAGCAATTATTAGTACTGCTTTTAGATGGTGTTCTTTATTGCCACATTCCACCCATTTTTTGTTTTTGCAGTTTTCCTAACCACTAGATTTTTCCTGTTTGGCATTTCAAGCTGATCATGGAAATGATCTGCCACCTTCATGTTATCGATATAGTTCTCTGTTTCTGGCTGGTGTCATTATAGACAGCATTATAAAAAGAATCTCTAAGGATTTCTGTAAATCTCTGACACTCCAGTTTCTTGACTTTGGTGCCATATTTCCACATTTTTCCAGAAAACTGATGTAAAGCAATTACTTTTAATATCTTGCACCTGCAGATACTATATGGGGTAGTGAAATAGGTGATATTTTTGTCCAGACAGCCATACAAGCCTGGTGAATTATATGGGTCAACAGGAAAGATTAAGTATCTTCAGCTACTTATAAAGGGTGCAAATGAAATATAAGCACTTTCATACTAGAAAAAAAACAAATTTACAAAAATAGCTACTGGAAATTATGCAACCTTTTGCTAAATAAATCCATACCTATTCAGTTTTATTGGCAGCATGCAAGCAAATTTTAGCCAGTTATTTAAATTCTTTCTATCAAAAGAGTCAAGTTTAAAAATTCATTATTGCTTTGAAAGTTTTATGTTTCATCCTAAAATGATATACCAGCATACACATTAAAAAATATCAGAATGAAAAGACTCTAATCAGACTTTGAACATCCTTCTACTAACCTTTGGTGGTTTAAAAGGATAGTCCGGTGAAAAGGTTATGTCAAGGAAGAAAACTCCACCTTCATATACAGACCCTGGAGGCCCCAGTATAGTTGACCTCCATTCATAAATGTTGTCTCCTTTGGGTCCAGCACTAAAAAGAAAACAAAAATATAACATAATAACCACATACAGTCCGGGATATACTTCACCAGTTGTACTCTTATCAGTAGTAGTGGTGGTTTTGCTGTAACACCAGAAATGAAAATTGTGTACCACATTCCTTAAGTTAGTCCCCAACAAAACATGCATCAGATGTCCTAAGCTCTATCAGAGAAGTGATATATTCAGCCAGGAAAAAGTATTAAAATCACATCATAAATTATTCAAATAAGCACAGAAAAATTCCCAACTGTCTTATCTCAAATATTTTGGTGGGCAGATGTGAAGTATTTACAGTGCAAGGATCTAGAGACTTTGCTGAGATGTCTTGTCACTGTCTTGCTTCACGAGCCATCCTATTTTCATCTGCCTCCTCATCCACCTACCTCCTCAGTCAGCAGCAGTGTAATTAAACACATTACACAGCACAGACTGCACTAAAGGAGATCGAGCAGGGTACAACCAACCTAGCAGCTGCACTTGTTCCTAACCTAAGGTTTCCAGACACTACCACAGAAGGCTGCTTTGCTCTGCAATCATTGTCCTATCTTAAAAATAATATAAATAGGAAGTGGGTAATGTTAATTATGTTAAATCCAACAGGAAGTGTTGGATTATGTTCATTCAATGTCCTTGGTTAAAAACACAGTACTGATGTAATATTTAAAATGTACAAAACCTAATCCTGTATGAAATAAGAAAGATCTCTCACCTGTACAGTGAATTCCTGAAAAGGATGAAATAAAATACTAACTAATAAAAGTTCTTGGGCATGACTCTTCTAAAGGCGAACACAGCCTTCTTTCATACAACATAATGCCTGTCATTACAACATAGTTTTACTCAGGATGGCCTCTTAAAGCATATGGAGACTTCTTTTCCATCCACAGCCTGCTGATTACAGTCACTGATACAGGACTTGAATTTTAATTAGCATAAATTGGAATGGTGACTTACATATACCTGATTAATATTTTTTAGAGGAAGGCAGTGCTGGTAGACATCTCAAAAAAGTGATGCGGTATTGTCTTAAGGCATTTCTTGTGAAACAATTCTTGTTATGTTTGCAGTGAAGGTTTCTGCAGCGTGCAGGGGTTTGTGGAATTGCTCTGTGTGTAGAACAGCTGAAAGCTCCTGGCTATGCTCCATGCCTCACAATGTACCCAAGGCATACAATTATTATACGACATCATGTCATGTTCACTGCTCAACTATTCGTTTTGTTCACTGGGAGTTAATAAAACCCGCTTTCACCTGCAATTCCTTGGGCTCCCTTCATTAAAACTTCTGACTGCATGATTCCCTGAATACAGCTGCATGACTTAGTCCTGTGCAGGGCACTTCATTAGTCATGGTACCTACATCCATTTCCTATAATAGCTGTAATGATTCTTGGCTTTCTAAACTACCTTGCTTTCTCAACAATAATGGTTTACAGAGCCTATAACATTATGGAATGTTCATTTTCTATCAGCTGTAGTAACAAAACTGGCAATTGTTTTAAAGATAAAATCTGGCTTTTTAAGTGGCACAATAGCAGGAGTGTTGCCATCCATATTTCACAGTGTCGGTAATACATCAGGTTGCTAGCTGCCAAACAAATTTAATTTACCCAGTTCTCAGTTTGCATTAACCTTTGCATAATAAAGCACAGCTGAGACTGCTGTAAGAAACAAACCAGAGAATGAATAATTAAAACCACCTCCACTGCCTTTAGAAAGACCAATCCTGAGTCAACAGGGAAGGTTTAATTGTGACTGAACTAGGCATTAAGGGGCTAATTGAACTCTTTATAAGCCCAAACAAATGCAGTCCTACATCAGTGGTATGGTATACAGTGTTCACAGAAAATAAAACTCCTAAAAAAAAATGCAGGCAATTATTTCAAATAGAAAAGACAAGAAGTAAGGCAAGGCTAAATCTTACACCAAAAAAAGCCCATAATATATGAGAGGAATCCCTTCTCATTTTCAGCAGGAAAATGTTCTAACACTTAAGCAATTCCTCAGTGGATGCCAGCAGGTTAAAATGGAAGTTATAAATGTAATTCCCAGAGAAATTGTTGGAAATAGTAAGAGAAGCTAGCCCTAGCTCTTTCAGAACTTACTTAGCCAGGAGGCGATGGTTGGGCCCTGTCTGGATTTGAGTGAGGCTCACTTTTTTGATCAGAACTCTCTCAGTGGCATTTTCATAGTGTATATTATTTTTATTTGTTTTGCCTATTTATTTAATTGCATTAACATTTTAAATGAGCAGTCATTAATTAGAATAGTTGGAAAACGCTCCATCTGCCAGTTGAACTGTTTCGGCACGTCCAGCTACAAGCCCAGCCTGATCACATTCTGAGGATGCTGATTAACATTAATTGAAGGTTTTCTTTGCAAATGAGAGATGAAGCTTTATTAAGTATTATTATTAATTTGAAGAATAGCTTAAATTGTATGGAGTGTGGGAAGACTGCTGTTATTGACGTTGCCTGTTTGAGTGCTTGCTGGCAGCAGGGCTGTTCAGCCGTGTGAAATACCAGCCCATGTGCACAGGCAACAGCTGGTATTAAGGGCAACAGCACGCACAAGCATCACAGCTTTTCCTTCCTTGCATTAATAATACAAAAACTTTGACAGGTGTATTATCTTTGTTTTCCTTCTTTCTTAATTGTTAAGCCTTTTATTTATCCACATTACTGGCAACCTGAACAGGCTTCACCAGAGATAATTCCCACATGTGCATGACTTCAGCCAGAGCCTTATTCTATAAGGTTTAAAATGCAAGAGGATTTAATTACCCTTCTCTCTACATGGATATCTGCCCAACAGACTGAAGCCCAAATGTTTTACATTCAGTATGATTTATATTCCAGCTCTATTAAAGTTACTGGCAACCAAACAACAGATCTCAAAGAAAGTGCACCAAACAGCTCAGTGCCTGAAGTTCTGTAATCTAATCTAAGGACAGATTCAGATGTGCACCCTCTCAGCAAAAGGCAGACTAAATCTGTCCTGAACTCAGCTGACCCAGGGCCAGAGCACACGCATGCTGCCTGCGACCAACCTCCTGCTCCAGCAGTCAGCTCCAAGGGAGAGAGAATGGTGGCTGGGCATCTCCAGGTGGAAATGGAGGAACTGTAAAGTGGTTGGGAGGACAGGTCTGCTGTCAGACCAGCAGTGCAGCCCCCCAGTGTGAAGCCAGCTGCTGACAGTCCAGTGACTCTGCAGAGTGGGGCAACCAAGGAATCAGCAGAGAGGTTGTAGTGTGGCTCTGGAACTGGTGTCCCCTGCATTTCCAGTGTTACCTCCCAGGTGGAATACGTAACACAGGACCAAGGAGGTGCAGCTGAGCCCCTGGAGACTTGAAGTTATTAATGGCTTGCCAAGAGCCAGCTGCCTGCTGCTATTATTCCCCTACAGTTGATGAGACCCTCCACAGAATACTGCACTTCATCTCTATGGAAGTTTGCTCAGTGGAAGAGCTGGAATAGGTGCACATGGAGCCGGTTTTCTTCCAGAATGACATCCATATGAGTGTATGAAATTCAGGACAAAAGACAGAAAACATGTGAAACAGTCTTTTTTTCATTTCGCTCTCCATTGCTGCTCCTAGATTTCAGTTCTGCCATGGTTTCCCATAGATACTTGCAGGTGAAATGTATGGACATCAGTTACAGTTATAAGCAAAACGCTTTTTAAATTCTACTAGAACTGAATTAACTTTGCCTTAAATATGCTTACCACATGGAGTATTTTCTATTCCCTCAATATGTTTTAGGCAGGCAGCCACTTGAAAGTAATGCTGCAAAAAACTGCTTGTCCAGTGCAATGCATTATAAACATCAAGCTTTCCCAGCATTTAAAATACCCTAAAATATTAAATGCAAAGTAATGTAATAGCAGAGTTGTATGAAAACAACAGCACCCATGAGATGTACCAGATGAAAACCTATCTGGAGAAGTTATTAAAGTATAGTTGTATAGAAATGTGCTTAACTTCCAGAGAATAATTTTAAGAAGTGAAAATACAGAGGGTCAAAAAAAAGTCTACCTTGATTATCAAGTAGTAATACAAAACAGATTAGTCAAAATAATGTTACCATTTTTAATCTACCTTATATTTCTTGATGAGGAGGGTCACATGCTTTCCCAGTGTCTATGACTGGAGGCAGCATAAACTCGTAGAGTGTTTCTGGTCAGGTGGCAAATGAGGACTATTTCAGGGTCTTCCCTTCAGCTCTTGGCCTCTGAATCCTGCTGGTATCCACCATTAAAGTGGATACCTTTTAACACAAGGGAAAAGCAAGCCTGTAGCACAAAACATGTAGGATTTCAACCTCAATGGTTTTCTAGATCTGATACATGAACAGCATGGCAGGGAAGTGATCAGGCCAAATAAAATAGGAAAGCACATTGGTTGGAGGCCTTCCTATTCATCAGGATGAAATTGTAAGATTCTTGTGGAGTGTGTGAGGTTTTATAACAATGAAAAATAAAGCAGAACCAGGATATCATACTAATGCTCATGAACTCACTTTCCATGGCATTGTCTGAGGCAATTCACTCCTATTACTGCATTATGCAATCTGAATTGCCTTAGCACACAGAAGCACACATCAAAACCAGGGTGCAGCCTGTGGAGGCTGCAGTCCCTCTCAGCTATCTTTGGGAACTTATGGCAGCAGGAAAATGAAGGGCACATGCAAAGCTCTTTCTCTTCCTTGTCTTTTATCATGCAGAGCCTTGGCTTCAATGTTTAGGAGTTTTCCCTCTGAGCAGAGAAGCTCATTACAGAATGATCTCCATTTCTAAGTATTAAAACAGTTTCTTGCAAGCCCATTTCTTGCACACCTAACAGATATGCAGGAGCAGATCCTGCCTCTAGCTGCTTTCTGTGAAAGCTGCTGGGAAGCCACTTGCCTAGAGGGCAAAGTGCGTACAAAAGTATCAGGAGATTAGCAAAATAATTTAAGAGCACAGCTGATGAGGGGAGAAGATGGATATGGCAAACCAGAAGACTGCAGATCCACCTTTAACGAGATACATCTCTTGAGAAGCAGATATGAAGCTTTATTAAAATAAACTCACTATACCCTCTGCTCTCTGTTTTGAAGACGGTGCCAGTAATGAAACTTGTTCTAAGCCAAAGTGTGGCTTTGGTCTGCACAAAACTCAAGGCTGACCCTGTGCTTGGGGACAACCATGAGATGAGCAGTGGGGCTGTGCTGGCAAGTGGCTGCTGGCTAATCTCAATCTGAGAAGAAGCAGCAGCTATGCTGATACATCACCAGGTAATTCACACCCACCTCCACAAACCTGTCCGGCTCTATTCAACAAAATGCAAAAAGTGCCATTGAGAAGCAGTGGCATTGATGCCTAAACATAAGGCATCAGCATCACAGTCCTGTAAACCACTGCCATGCTTCTGTAACTTTGGAATGGACACAGACAACATTAGGATACAGATGGCGCCAGCAGTACTGGTTATCTGTGGAATTTCTTCTGCTCTTGTCCCAGTGCTCTCTCCTCTGCAACCTAGAAGCCCAACTGATCCACCAACTCTCGAGCTTTATTACCCCCTTGTTACTGGCTATTATTCTTTGTAGTGCATGCATTTTCTGGTTTCTGCCTGAGGGTGGTTTCTCCCCCACTCTCTCTCGGTATGGTGACAATTCATTGCTCCTTCATCATTTCAGGTACATGCAGACCCCACTCCTCCTAACACCCCACTTCTTTTTCCCCCATCAAAAGCATCACCACATCCTGCTATTTTTTCCACTTTTTCCAGAAGTGAGGAGGGGGTGAAAAATGGTACAAGGGTGGTTTATTACAGTACAGTAATTTTGTTTCTTCCTTCCCTGGAAAATGAAGAGCAAGCAGAGTGGGAGCTGCAGCAACAGTGGCATACGGAAGGGAAAGGGAGTCACAGCTGCCTACCCAGATGCTACAGTGATATCAGGAGGTACTTTGGTAAATGTATGTAATAAACAGTTGCCACAGCAGCCAAAAAAATATACTTCTACAAAACAAAAAGAGATAGCAGTGAGCACTGAGACCGCCTGTGGCAATGGGTGCTGTTGTGTGGTTAATAATACCTCTGCTATGAATAAAATTAGCAGGCTGGTCTCCAGGCAGTAAAATCAAAGAACAATTAAAGAAATAAACCCCTTCAGAATTAGAGATAAGTGCTTACTTGGGCTAAAATATTGATGACTTAAATCTTCCACAAGAACTAAAGTTCCCATTTTTAGAATGCAAGTCTTTTTTTTCCCCCTGAAAACCTGCTGAAAATCCCCAAAATCTCCCTTTTCAATTAATCAATTAAATACTTTATTGAAACTATCATAATATCAATTTCTTCATCTAGATGGTGCAAAGAAGCACCATTATTAAATGCTGGAAGATGCTCATTGTTCTTACTAGTTATAATCTAGACCAAATCTAGAAATTTTTCAGCATAAAATTTGAGTCCCAAGAGATCTACTCTAAATACTCTAAGCAAATTACAATATATATTTACACTTTGAAAGAGTTGTTGTTTTACTTTAAGTAGACTCAACAGTTAGTGGAAAATCTTGCCTTACCATGACCTAACACTTGAATTTGGGTCCTTGCTAGATCCAGTATTTTTGGTCACCCTATAATATAAATGGGAATTCATGTCTTACATATGTTATATCAATGTTATATATGTTATATAAAATATCAATTTTATTAATGGGATAAGTATGATTTTTGAGTAGGTATCTTTCATTAGACTTACTTATTCATAATGGAAACAGGTTGAAGGGATTGGGCCACTTGTCACTCAGAAAAGCTTTGGCAGAGAGAGACACATCAGACAAATCACTTACACCACTTAGTTTCCATTGCAGTGAAAGAATTCAGCTGAACATTTTGAATCAGACCTTCTTCCAGGTCTTTCAGTTTTCTGAGACCATCTTTCATTAAAGGAACTTTAAAGTACTTTAAGGCAAGCAGTAAGGGAAGGAGGATATTAAGACATTTTTCTAAGTCAGGCTGCAATTCTTTCAAAGTGGTTATATCCTGCCCTTATTATGTGCTTTTTATTGAAGCCAGTTACCATTTTCATGTACACTTTGGAATCAATATGTTTGTGGTATACCTGACTGGAAGAACATATAGGAAAACTGATCCCAGTGAGCTGCCAAAGGAGCAGTAATTTTCAAGCAGGGTATTGCTTGACATTGCTTCTTATGCTTATTGAGACCACTGGAATTCAGTATGGTACAGCATTTTTTAATTGTCAGTCTCCTGTAGTTTTAGCAAGGTATTTCTAGAAGATTATTTGTCATCCAAAGTGAGATGCAGTTTAACTTTAGGGCGTCCTGCTCTTTCTTTCCTGTAACAAATCTGCAGCACACCAGGTCAATGTGCCCAAAGTCTCTATGAAGCAAATCCTTTTTTCTTGTGACAAATTTTATCTACCTTCCTATCACGGGAGCCATTAAAAATTATTGGCTGTAGCTCTGAAGCTGTGTTGTCTTTAAAATTAGTAACTTTGGGCCACAGTATTAATATCAAAGAGATTAAGACCAAAGTAAGTATCGCTTAATTGATTTTGTTATTTGCTTCTAAATAATATTGCTAAAAATTATTAAAAGTATCCTAGTGCTTTAGAAGACTGGTATTACTCAAAGAGTACTTGGATGCTTTTATTTTCCAGACCCCTGTCCTCAGAGCATTCCTGAGATAGAAACCATCGCGAAGAGAACTGCTTCTTAATGCACAAAATAGTTATTTATATTATACTATCTACAGCAATTTATTCACTGCAAACACCATTACACAGTGTATGATCACAGCATGCTGAGTATTCACAATGAGATTTTAAAAATGGCAATTTTGTTAAGTATTCTCCGCTTTGTTCAGCTGAAGAAAATTACATAAAACCCTTCACAGAAGGCTTGCCTTGCTCAGAGCAGGAAATAATCATTCGCCTCCTATTACACACCCATGGGCTCAATTCCCTTTTGCCATATCTTTTGTTTCTTTTTCTTTCAAAGTAATACCAGTATCTGAAGTTCCAGCTCTTTTAAACTACCAGAAATTGACTGTATAGTTTAAAAAAGATAAAATATTTTTCAGCCTGATTTGTCTCTATGGGAAATTACATCAAGCATGATTTGTAGCCCTATTTTAGTAAAAGAAAACCACAAGTACCTAAGAATGAAAAACACTACAGAAGAATGAATAGGCTGTCCTGGGACCTTTTAACATGACCTCCAACCTTGCAAGTTGCCAAGTGATATTATTTCCATGTTACTCCTAATTTGCTTTTCCTTGAGATTTTTTCTTTCCCAGGATTGTAATTTATTTTTCAATATATAACTGCTTTTTAATTTTACAACATTTCCCTTTGCTGACAACAGTTGTAATTTACCATTATCTCTTCTCTAAGTTAATCAGAATCCATGACATGCAACAGTGGGGTGGCACCACCAGGCACTGTATTTTTAAATTTTAAATCTAATTTAAAAGGATGAGGTGACTAAGTGCAGACAGATAACACAAAAACTCCAGAGCAGCCAGAAGATTTAAGAGGTGTAGCAGGGAAGAAAGCATTCTTTAAAACAGCATTGACTTTTTAGTTTCTGTGGAAACCTTAGAGGCAATGCAGGAGAGAGAGGTAGACAGGACTAAAGCAGACCAGCTCACATACTAGAAAGACTTCTCATGAATGGGTGGAACACACTGAAAGCTTTAGATTTGAAATGCATTTGATATGTTGATTTGATCACTAATAAAAAAATGATGGCAAATTCTCGCCTTTTATCAGAAATGATGAAAAATGACAAAAAAGCCACACACAATGTATTAGTGATGAATGGATCAACTGAACTTCAGCTAACATGTCCTTCACTTTGAGATAATGGACTGCTGATTTCATGTCAGAAATTTTTTTAAGTCGTATCCAAAAAAGATCTTTACACTACTGTACTTTTAAAAATACTAGTGTAAAAATACTCCACAGTAGTCAGACATTTCAGTAACTGAGAATGATTCAGACAGGACTATTTCTAATATATGTACACCCACACTTTCTGATTATTATGAATGCTACATCAAGGCAGTAGTATTGTTCAATGTCTGCATATTCTCTGTTCCTCAGAAAGCTGGTGGTCTAGCTGGCCCACAGTCGTTGCATCTTTCCCCGACTTGCAAGTGATTTATCCAATGGCCTCCAAAGAAGTTAGATTTGCTCAAGACTGCAATATTTAAGAGTCCTTAGGCAGATGTCTAAATAAGAACCTAGAAATTTTGCAACTTTTTATTCTGAAGGGTCTAACTCTGAGATTTCCTTTTGTGACACTTTATAGAGACTCCAGTTTTTACACATAAGCTGCTTGCAAAACTGCTTGTTCCAAAATATTAATGAAGCAATGAGAAGCAAATTTAAAGACCTATTTACAGTTTATCTCAAGCATATAACACAGATGTACAACCATCAAGTCTGCTCGTGTCCATTTTTTAAACAGAGGAACAGGTTTAGATACAGACCCCCCCCTCACTTCAGTGGGATATTCACACATGCTTACACGTGAAATGCTTGCTTACACAAGGAAACAACTCTTTATTATGGCACAGATTAACTAACATGATGTTAAACACATTATAAAACAAGTCATTTCCTCCTGAGTAAACAAGCCTATAAAGCCAACAGGCACACAAAAAGGAAATTCGATTCTGAAATCCATATACTTCAAAAGCAGATTCCTTTTATTTAGTCAATTTAGTTGAGAGGCTGTCTTATTTCTCCAGATCTCTGTTAAACAGAAGAAAACACGCTTGGAAATTACTGGCAAATGGACACATTTGCACAACCTTTTCCCCTTAATTTGAAATTTTTCTCTTACTTTAAATATGGAGACCAGCCACAGGTCCAAGGTGAAAGAAACCTTAAAATGTCTCAACTCTTGGTTGAAATTGATTGCCTCCATTCTCACTCTGACTTGTCAGAAGAAACCACCATTTATAGGCAATTTTCTTAGCAGTGTCCGAGGTATGAACTTTACACCACTTGACTGACCAGCCAAAATGAACGGGGACGTGCCACAGTTGGACTGGGACCCAATAATGTGGCTTTTTCTACGTCAACAGAATATTGTTGAGACTTTTTAATGTCTCTGGGGTGAGGGGACTTATCTGTATACATGACATGGTAAACAGAAAATTAAATATAAAGAAATTTCTTGTTTCTTCATCAGTATCATTTCCTCCTGGGATCTTTTGTGAGAGTCTTTAGGGCTAAGGTACGGAAGGGGCTTATGTAGAAAGTCTTCTGTTCTGGAGTGGCTGGAATCCTCTCAAAATCAGACCTGGAGTTACCAAGTGTTGCTACAATAGTCCCAGAAATGGTTATGCCACAGACTTCACTATAAGAACAGAATTGTTCCAATGTGCTTTCCAGTAAAGGGGAGCTCACCCAGGACTACTGAGGCTACAATAATCTCAGTCCACCACCTCCAGAGTGCCCCATGGATCAGAACTTCTGATTAGAAAACCGTTCTTATGAATGGCTTTGTTTCATCACTGCCTGCATTTAAAAGCAGGATTGAAAAATAGAAAGTGGTTCTGGGAAGAATGATGGCAAAATTGGTTTAAGAGAAGGAAGCTTGTTTGTCATACAAAGGTCACAATGAAAGAGTATGGCTAGGAGAAGTCCTCTGCCTCTCTTCTCAGGATGGGAAGGCAAACACCCAGTGTGCAGGTACCTGCTGGTGGAAACAGTCTTCACTTTAGAACTGGAGCTGAGGAACTCAGAGCTCTGTAAAATTCCTCTCAAGATTTCAGGTGACACTTTAACTACTTTCAGGGCCTCACACATCATCTACGTGAGAAATGACACCTTATTTAGTGAAGAATCAACATTTCTAATTAGTAAGAGGGAACCAGCATTCTAATCTGTAAGTCATAATCAATGACTCTGTCATAGAAGAATTAAACATCCCATTTATAAGTCAGGTTTTTTTATAACCACATTGTGTATGTTCCCTACATCAAGATAAAATACCAACAACAGTTGAAATTGCCATTATAATTTTCTTGGCAACAACAACTTGGAATCCTTACTCACACAGATGTTTTTTGCATGATAAAAACTACATTTGTGTTGTTTTCTTTCCCATTTTCAGTTCCAGCTCATCTCCTTGGCTCAGCTGCTGGTGATACCTGCTCTCATCATGGTTTATTTACTCGTAGTATTACTGGCTGTCTGCACTAAGTGACAAACAGCTGGTCATTGAGTCCGAGCTATCACCACGAGGTGAGCCCCAGAACACTACACTAGTCATGCAGAACTCCACAATGCAAAAATAACCTGTGGCTTAATCAATGAACACTAGAACTGTATTACTTATCTTTATCATGTGCTGCTGCTTATCTTTATTATCATGATCATGCTTGCTTAAATCTTGCGTATTCAAAGAAAATAGCTGGAGCAAATGGCTTTGAGCAACAGAAGTGTTCATCCTGTTGCCTCTGGTTCAGTCCTAGACTAGACAGCTCCTGCCCAAGCTGTTTGTACTTGGAGAATCTTTGCTGGTCTACTTCTAATGAATAGGTTTTTTCACAAATCTATCTCTCAGTGGACAAACACCTCATGTCCTAAGATTATCACGGCTGATTTCAGCCTTGTTGGCAATGGGTGGAGGGGGAACTACTCTTGCTGCATGTGCTGGGTCTTGGTGGTGGGCCTGAGAATGCCCTGGAAACATGTGCCAGACAGCTGCCTGTCTTTACTGGTAATTCACCCATTAATTATGGGTATATCTCTATTAATTGCTGTAATGATTGGTCAGGTACTCCTCACAAAAATCATACTTGTTGTAGGAGCTTTAACAGAAAAATGCCCTGGTCTCTATTTTCTAATGCAAAGGGAAGGCATGGTGGAGAAAACTCAAGCCATACTACCATTTAAATAACTTGGATATGATCAAAGTCACCGATGGTTCACCTGTACTGCTTGTGACAACTTAGCTGCCTGAGAAAGACTTAAAATTTACCACGTTACATATTAAGAGGAAAAAGTGTTCCTCTGTCAGATCATACTGAATCACAACAATGTGCATATGTATTCTTGTCACAGTATCTGCACTTTTACTGTTTCTGATGCCTTCAAAATAATCTTTTTTAAAACTAATGTACTTGCCAATTGTACATTCTGGAAGGGAGAGCAGCTGTTTCCTCACAACTGTATGCATAGCCTTTTGAAGAAAATTTTGTTTATTAATAGTAATCTGTTTTTCATAGCTTTGCAATTTCTTAGATAATAGGGTAAAACACAATCTTCCTTTCATGTTCCTGCAGAGTGAAGAGATAGATGCAATTGCAAGAGACTACTTATGCTGAGGGCAAAACTTAGTACTGCTCAATGTGACTTAATGACTAAAAAATGCGTGTCATTTATAGATGACATCTAGTACTCTGCTAAGTTGTTATTATTATGGTCAATGAGTATTCTTCCCTGATAGTTAGTAAAAGGATTTGGAATTTAATCTGTTTTTATTTTACTTGTTCAAGTAGACACACTGAAAGCAACTGAGCTACCCACATAAGTAACACAAATGGGATTTAGTCTCAATCTTTCCAATCTTTTTCTAAACAGAAGCTCACATATAACAATATATACATATTAACTTGAAACACAGAACTGGGAGAAAGGGAAAAAAAGTCAGGACTGAAGAAAGGCTATTTTACAGCTACACAGACACATAAACACCTCCAGGAACTTTGCTTAATAAGGCCAGCTACTTTCAGCTATCACTTCACTGCCTGTGACAATCTTTGCATGAAAGCATTTCTTTCTCCCCCAGGCAACACTATCAAGTTAGTGCAGTTCCCTCGAAATACATAAATGCTGTATTTAAAATTAAATGTATAGCATATGGAGGACACGAGCTGTGCTCTGGAAAGCAACCCCCTCACCCACCCAAAGGCACTCGGGTACACAAACATACATCCCTGTGAAACGCAGTAAATGGGACTGGAAAAATGGCAGAATACAGAAATTTCCGGTAGATTTTAACCCATATCAAGACACACTCTTGTGTAAAAGATACCACAGGGTCCACAAGAGATCTTGAATAACCTTGAATAACATCATGTGAACACCATGTACACAATGAAGAAGTCAACTCAGCAGTGTTTAATACATGAGCACTCTTCCCTTTATGGAATACATTACTCAGCTTTTCCTAATGATATTGAATTGATTTACATGATAATTTACCAAACTAGGTGTATCCAACCCCAAAATAGAGAAGCTGTGAGTAACACACAACTTTCTTGGGAAATGAAGGGTCAGTTCTGGGTACTCAAGTGTAGATCTGGATTTCAGTGGTACCAGGGATAAAACTCTCGCTGCCTTCAATACAGTGCACAAAAGAGAGCATTTACAAACCACTTGTAAGAACACAAAGTGTGCTTGATGTTGTGCCTGCAATTTTAAAATCACCTATTTTTAATGAGTCTTGTGGAAAAAAAATGTCTTGGATGTATAATTGTACATTCAAATTTATGTTGACCTACTTTAAATTGTTTTCAGTTTATCATGTTAGGAAAAATATTCTAAAACTGTAACCTCAGATGATCAAAAAAACTCCACCCCAAACCGTGAAAATCAAAAAGCAGACTATGGTGGTTTGGTCCATGAAACCACCCAGCTTTGATCAAGGATTTTTTGTTGCAGCAGTATTTCAGAATCACATGAAAATACGAACCACACTTGTTGGTTGACTTCCATCCCCATCACTTTAGAGGGAGTCTGAGTTTGTGCAGAATGATTTAAATACAATTCTCTGATGTTCAGAACTGAAATATCTGTTCCTGTGTGAAATAAGAGAACTCATAAACTTGGGAAGTCTATTGACTTGTTTGACAAATCTAGATGTATCAGATTTTTGGTATGCATGTCTTCATAAGCTAACACTCCCTATTTAAATACTATTTCTATTTTCATTTGCATTTTTACACTTACTTTCAAGTAATTTTATCATTGGTAAAGATTATTGTCTGGTTCAGGACTCAAATCTTACCACAATATAAAAAAATGAAACACTTTTCCATCAATACTTTTTCTGCAGAGGTAAAAGGTCAAACAGAGTAGCACTAGACAGGAGAAAATGAATTAGTAAACTGAAGGAAAGATAATCAGTCTGGTTTCAAGGTTAACTTTCTGTTCTTTATTGCAATGAGGTTTTTTTTTTCCTCTTCTTTTTTTGAACTTCTAAGAGCTGCCAATTCCATGTTACAGCTTGCTGGGCTACTGCAGCAGAAACTACACAAATAGACAAAATGTCTAAGAATCACCCCACCTTACAGAAATCTACTCTTGCCCCTCAGTCACTTCCTCTGAAAAAAAGTAGAGCAAAGAAATACCCTTTCTGTTGAAAATCATGAAACTGAGGTCCTGGCAAATCGACAGGTAAAGTATATTTATCTTCCCCAAAAACACGACTGTGTGAGTAAGAGGTGCTCCCAAATGTGAGCAGCCTCCCTGGATGTGACTGTAAATACTATGTTTAAATATAGAATCATAATATTTATAAATAAAAATTACACACAGCACGTCCTTAAAATTCTCTCAGCCAATGTCTATAGGGTTTTGTGGTAAAAAAAATAGCACAAACAGTAAAAGTGGTTTAAAAATAATTTTACCTTTTGCAAATTAACAATAGCCATTGCTTTTGTGTTGACACTGCTACCTTTTTAAATTCCTTACTTTGACTTCATAAACCAAATAAATACTTTTTACTTCACAGATTGAGGTAAATTTGGAAATATCAACCTTTTTTTTTCACTTTGCAAGCTTTGGAGAGCTTATCTAAAATTTCTCGACACCTGTTTGAATAACTTTATGTCTGAACTTTCATATATTTAAAAAAAATGTCAGGAGAGGTTTAATGTGGCAAGTGCCTCAAATACAATTTAAATTTATGTTTTTCAACTTAGGCGAATTAAGATTCCTCAACAATGCTACTTAAAAGTTTTGCATTGACATAGCTCAAAAAAAATAATGTCCTTTTTTTCATCCCTTTTAATCTCTGTTTCCCTGTAATAGCCTCAAGTATTTTTCATTTGTCAGCTATAAAACATTACAGTTACTCATTACATATGGCCTTGGCATACTTGTTATAGCTACCTAGAGTACATTTCAATACCAGAATACATTTCTCAGTTTAATACACTACTAATGAATCAAATAAAATCCAAGTGGTTTGGGGCTTCAGCTGACACTAACTTATTACCCCTGTAATCATATCATGAGCAGAAGTGGCTCTGTACCTTTTGCTCTGTGTTCAGGACCTGCAGTGAAACTCACCACAATATTCTTACTCTGTGGCTTATAATTACCTCTAAATCTCAGAAAATGTATTTACATGCACATGGGAATGTACATGTCTTTTTTCAGGGGAAGTCATGTTATGCTAGCTGCCACAGATGCCCAAAAATCAACATCCAAAAAATGCATATTCAAATACACACCCACAATTATTCTACAATTATTATTTCTGGCATTTTAAAGACAGTAGTTTGCTTCATTAAAATACTTCACAGCAGTCCTCCTCACCAGAGACTGACCCAGAACCAGAAACTCCTGACTGAGGAGTGGGGGCGGGCAGCCATTCCCTTGCCAAATATATTTTCAAATCCTTTAAAAACCCACGCTAAAGGCATTCTTCATTCATTCAATAACACTTATACAGGCACACGGAAGAAAAAAGAGAAAGCAATTCCTATTCCTTTGCTGCGGGCTTCCCATATGAAGAAAAAGACCTGGACTTGAGGGGTGAAGGAGCAGTTTTATGAAGCTATTTCTCCACAGTCACATGTAGCATAGCTGGCAGTCACTGCTCTACAATAGTTAAAAGTTAATAATATGTTTCTCTGGGGTGAGGCCAATGAAAATATTCACAGTGCTATAAAGAGGAGTCATTAATTATCTTCAGGTCATTACCAAATGTTAGGACCTAGTACTAAAAATACATAGGGAGGTGAACAACAGTATTTTGTGCACTTGAAGCTACTTAAGGACAAAAGATGCTCACTACCCACACTTCCAAGAAGCAGCTTACTCTTTTTAACAGCAAAGTGAAGAGTAATATTCTAGGAATTGAAATAAATTTCTTTTATAGAATTGTGTTTCAGCCAATACACTACCAGAAGGCATTAATAAGGAAGGCCTATTTAATTCTCAATTATCCAAGGATGGTGCATTTTTGGAAGAGCCTTAAGAGTTTAGTTTTGGATTTTCAGGAGGTATTTTAGCTTTTTGTGGTTATAAAGTATGTGATGAGTACCCACAGCAGGCAGAGAATACAAGACTTGTTATCAGCTCGGAGAAAAATTATAATCAGGTTTTCATCTGTTCAGCAGAAGTTCAAAACCAGGATGTCTCATGTTGAACATCTGTACCTGCTGTAGCACATAACAGTGGGAAACAGGTTTTAGAGCTTGAGGTGGAGACCCAACCTCCTCATACAACACCTCAGTGTGCTGGTGGCTGTTTGTTGCAATTGACCCTTTTAAACTATAGAGTAGGTTCAGCCTCACTGCAATACATCCTGCGGGGAGAGGAAAACGAGAAAACTGACTCTGGTACCTCTGATGAGAAGAATACTTCTCATCAGAATACTCTGATACCTCTGGTACCTCCGATGAGAAGAATACTTCAGCACATATTCAGATTCACTATTTATAAGGAATCTGTTTACTTTAAGATAGGCAAGCAAAATCTCTGTCAGTGGGCAGAATAAACACTATTTAGAGTGGAGCCATTTGTAACATACTTTAATTGGCAATTTTCCCTTGGTGACTAATATAATATCTTTCATATGAGGATTCTGCTGCTCTGTGATTTTTTGTCCCTGTATTAAGAGATATGAAATACATTCTCTTAATAACAGAGCTTAGAACAATACAGCCATTATCACAGGGATCACATTTGTTTTCTGTACACAGATAAATGCAACCAGAGCAAGAAAGGTAGAATACCACCAAAAAAAAATTAACATACTTGCCTCAGAACAGATGGCAATACAAAATCATATTTAACTTCATTCTTTGAATTTCAAAAAGGCTTTTATATGCTCTGTTCTTCTTCCTTAAATTGGGCAGTACCTGTCCCTCAAGGGTCTGTGCTGGGACCAATACAATTTGGTATCTTCACTGACGACACAGGCAGTGCAAATGAGTGCACTCAGCATCTCACAGGTCTGTGGATGGCATCAAGCTGAGGGGTGCAGCTGGTAGGTTTTGAGGGAAGGGAAGCCATCCAGAGGCACCTTGACAGGCTCCTTGACAGGCAATGGTTTTAAACTGAAGGAGGGTAGAGACAGATTGGATATAAGGGAGAATGCTTTTTAAGAGAGTGCTGAGAATGCCTTGTGTAGGTTGTCCAGAGAGGTTGCTGATGCCCATCTCTGAAGAATTCAAGGTTCAGCTGGATGGAGCACTGGGCAACCTCATCTGATGAAAGACAGCACCTATCTGGAGCAGATGATCTTCAAAGGTCCCTTTCAACCCAAACTATTCTGTGGTTCTATGAGTCTATCACATTCTGTGATATGAAAAAATACACTGGACAATCATAATACATCATTCTCTACTGGGGACATACACGTTTCCATGACTTCATTTTCACTTGAATAAACACCTACTTTTCTTTATGTTCCCCAGCGTGTTCTTATCAGAAAATACACTCTTTCAAGAGTTTGTCAGTACCAGCTAGAGCTGCTTGTAGCAGACAAAAAATGCTCCCCTCTTCTAACACATGCATACATTAAAAAATACTCATAAATTAAAATAATGGGACAAACATTGTCATGATACAATTCAGAGCTGTACTGGCTTACTGAGGATTAAATTTGGCTGAGGAAGATCATTAAGAAAACAAAAGGCTACAGAAATAATTTTTTTTTAAATCATGGAAGTGGATTGTAGAAGCTCACAACAGAGTAAAAATTAAATAGCTGAATAAAGATAATTAAACAAAACTCTGTTCCAAGATCAGCACCGTCAGAATGCGATCCAACATAAAGAAAAACACTCTACCAGAGAAAATAGAATAAGATAAAAATTCTCCCAGGTTCAACGCAAAAGATGTTTTTCCCCTTAGAGAAAACTGCATAAAAAGCTTCTTCTCTTCAGAGGAGGCAACAGAATGGAAGGGAATGAAAAGAGACAGGTAAAAGCTCTGCATTTCCAAACATTATTCAAGGCTAAAAAATGAAAATGTTTCATTACAAAGGAAAAGACAAATCTGATTAAAGTCAGTCAACTCGCTTACTTATATCTCAGCAAACACCTTGGGTCCACGTTTTGTCAGCCTGCAGTAAGCAAAAGATTTTTCTGACCTCATAAATTGGCAAGAAATGGATTGTGTAGTGATCTATTCAGCTCAGCAGATACTTGGCACCATTTATCCTGGCTCTCACAGCATCAAATACACCTACCATAAGGGTGATTGCTATGGACTTTCTAAAAGTCAAGAGGAAAACTCCTTTAAGCCACTGGTGTGTCACAGTGGTGTCATGCTTACCCTGGTCTAACTGTCTGACACAGCTGAAGATAGTTCCACTGAGCACTGCAAGAATCTCAGCCCTGGACACAGCAGAGCTGGGGTACAGCAAGGCAGGACTTCTAAAAAATTGTCAGCAATGTCATGCTAAAAGGGAGGTGACACCTTGTTTACTGCCTGGAATTTTCACTCAGCTTCCCAAACATTTGGTGGGCAGATGTCACCACCAAAAGGCTGCAATATAGTCATGTACTGGCCTAGAAACGTCTAAAGAGAACATGTCTGAACATACAGGAGGGACTGAATTTTATAACTTACTACAGGAATAGGAAATAAAGAGTTTATTCATTAGGCTAAATGAGATTTTACAGTATCACATTTGTTCGCTCAGCTAAGTATGAATGCTGGCAAGGTCTGGTATGGATGATATACTTGGACTAGACTGCAGGCAGTTTTTACTATTTCCTAAATTAGGTTAGCTTCCTTAAAAATACGTATCTCGAAGAAACTTCTTCTAAAATTTTCATTCTAAAGTTTAAAATTGTGGAGTCTCTCTCCCATAATGGGATTGGGTCACACACATACACTGATCCTGAAGTAAACACGTGGCTATGGAAAGAGCTTCTCCCACATATTATTTCTAAAATCAGTACAACTATTTTGTGTCTTCGATATGCTTTATCTTTTCAGAGCACATCTAGCCTCCTTTTAACTTGGTTTTCTGTATCCTGATGTTTTCCTTTAAATAAACATTAGCATGGTCAATTGGCTCCACTACATTACTGCAACCTCTGGAGTGAGCAGGACTGGCCACTGAGCACATGCTGTGAGAGCTACCCTTTTAAACAAAAATAAAAGGCTGTCAGAGAAGATGCACCTGGTTCTTATTTAAGATTTCAAATTACCTCTTCAATGGTTTCTGCTTGCTGACAAGCAAATGTATGACCTAGGAATCAGCAGCTAGAATTATGTATTTGCTGAAAGTGTGTATTTGCTGACTTAATGTGTTTATCATTTATCACATATACAGGGGAGTTGACAAATACAATCTTCTTGTCCTTAGTAATTTTGTGGAGCAAGGAATAACTCAGTCCATTCTTCTTCCTTACTTTACTTGCTCCTAACTATGGTACTGTGCCAAAAAACAGCTCACAGCTATTTCCCTTCTCTAACATACAAAGTCAAAGTAAATTTCCAGCTGGCAAATAAAATGCAATGTTGATTAGGAATGCAATATATTTGAAACATTTGACCTTTAAAGCACAAAAATCTTCCATCTGAAATATAGTGTGTCACATATCCACAAAGCCATATCAAATCAGGAAACACAGTTGTTAAAGCTGATTAATGATGACTTTGCAGCTTCATGATTTTTGTATATATGTGTGATAGTCCTAACTTCATGAAAAGATCACTGCAAAGTTCTTGATTTACAAATATGTTTCACTTTGAAGCCTCTTATGGAATTATGCCATATATATATACCAATTATGCTAAACCAAGATCTGGAATTTTACCTTCAAACTGATGAAGTGCATCAAAGAAAACAACTCAGAGTTTGACACTGAAATATACTCAAATCTTCCCAGTTTCATGCTATTAATAATTGTTGTGTCACAAGTCATCAAACTCTGAATTTCCTTCATTTTATTAGGAAACTCACCCCCTGACAAGTTCTAGAAAGACCTTAAAATTCTTTTCCCATTCTGGAACAAACTGATTTGTGGGCTCAGATACTCTCTATTGGGTGTCTAACAATAAGGAGCACAAAAAATCCCAAAACACTGGATATGAGAAACCATTAGTTATGTACCATTCCATGACTTAAATTCAACTCATTTCCTCATTCTGCATAAGTGTGGACTCAAATTCTATCCATATGGGGAGGAAGGCTTATTCAGACCTTGTAATTCAGAGATTACTGCAGCAGTTAGCTCTACCCAGGACTTTCTGCATGTTCTTGGGGGAAAAATAAAGATGTGAAAAAGGGAAAAGCCTACAGATATGAACAAATTCTTCAGTCCTTCCTCTTTTGTTACAGGATATATATGAAATTATGGCTATGATGGTAAAAAATAAAGCAGGCAAATTCTTCTTACAAAGCCTATTAATGCCAACAATAGGCTGAATATTATTCCCACTGAACACAGGCAAGTTGGTAGTAGAGGCTCCCAGGTAATTGTACAATATTTGGAACATATTCTGGGATTCAGATTCTCCTCTTAGAGAATAAAAACATCTTCTTTTTGTCCCAGTCCTGCTTCAACAAGACTGGAAAGAACTCATTATTAGTATTGATTCTAATAAAAAATAAGCTCCTTCCAAATCCAGTTTTGTGTTTTGTTTAGTTGAATGCATAAAACCACTCGCCAGTAGAGGGGGTATAGCTCAACCATTTCTCCTGCTAGAAGGGGCTATCACAGTATGAAGGAGAAGACAATATGAAGAAGAAGAGGTTGTGCAAATTTACATGCCTTTAGAAAGAGGAGCTGCAAGGGGAGAAGGGCTTCTGGAATGTACCGGGAAAAAGCAGTGGGAAAACAAATATTCATTTCAAGCTTTTAGCATTTTAATATAAGCCAACCAAAAGACAGAAAAGATCACGAGCACCTTCAACTGATTTCAGACTGAAACCTCTTCTGCTAAGTATTTTAGCTCAACAGTGTAAATATCCTACTTATTTTGAATGCAGAAATTCTGTGTGTCAGAAAAATTCCAGGAATAGACCCAAGCATCATGTAATTCAATGAGTTTCAGCATTACAGCAAAATAAGATGTTGATGTATTCTCCTTGAGAAATCATGGGCAAAAAATTTAATACCATTATGTGAATCCAATCTAGTTGAACTGGAACATTTCTACAACACTTTGCTATGTCCCCATTGGTAACAGCAAGTCCTGGTGAGGAAAATTCCCTCCCAAAAAAGGGAATACACCTCAAGGTCAGACAGGAGATGTGTTTTTATGCTGCAGAATTCCTGGCTGCCACCAAACTAACTGCAACTAGCAAAAGGGAAATTTTTCAGATTTCCAAAAATATGCCTGAAGAATGTTGACAAATATATGAGCTGTCATTGACAAGCAAGTTCAGGCTCAAACTACCAAACCAATCCCTTATTTAATAGGTCTGGAGTTTTGAGTAACTATATTAGACATTTTTATGTGAAGACCTCACAAATACCTTTGAAGCCAAGGTGTGGTTGCCCAGCACTTCCCAAATTAGACTCTCTGGTCGTGATTCAAGAAACCTCTTTAAAAAGTGCTCAGTTACTAGCCCAAATGTATATGTGTTATTCTGAGCTTCAAAGTCGGACTCTGGAACTGGCAGCACCCAATGCAGGAAACCATTTTTGAGTTTGCTCCAGACCAGTAAGTGAAGCACACCTTGCAGAGCCTTTCCAGAAGGATCTTGGTCAGGTATGTATTCTGCTGAAGCTTTGTAACACTTCAGAGAAATACCCATCTTTTCTCAGTCTTCAGCTGTACGGTAGTTTAAAATAAAAAAAACAATCTCCTATGATGTCCTAGAAAGGTAAAAGGCTTTGTTACAGACCAGAGAAATTCATGTTTAAAAAGCAAAATACCCTGATGCTACATGTCAAACTATTCCTATATTTTAAAAGTCAGATAAATTCCAGTATTGAGTCTTACAGTCCATGGCGTCAAATGGATTTAAAGGGGTGTAATTCAGGATAGCATTAGCTCTTTTGTCACCACTCAGTTTGAATAACCAAAACCAGTATGACACAGGCAACCATGCACATCTGCTCTATTCACCTAAATGTGGGGGGCTTTATACACATAAATTTTGTGTAATATAGGCATCAATCAGCTAAAGAAGGAAAATGTACCTGTGCTACATAGTTCACTTTATCTCTGTTAATGATATTCATGGCAATCCCAAGAGGTGGTTCTTTGTACAGGCTACATACACGTGTGATGATTGTCAATATGATCCAAATGTGCTCAGAAATAATTTTGCCCATAGGAGAAGCTCTTTGCCCAGAATACCCTGCACAACCACTACTCAGCTAAAGGTCTGCAAATCTATTCTATCTTCAGAGAAACTGAAAGAAGAAAAAAGAAAGAAAGAAAGAAAGAAAGAAAGAAAGAAAGAAAGAAAGAAAGAAAGAAAGAAAGAAAGAAAGAGGAGAAAATACTGTAGTAAAGAATGGAATTATTTATTTTCTTGTTCCAGGCTAAACAGACACAAGTTCTGCCTAAGTATCCCTTAATCTTTCAAGTTGCTCCATTTTTCTCCTAATCTTTTGTAATTCCAATATTCTCAGACAGTCCTTGCCTCTCATAAATCGCACCTTGCAGCTCACATGCAACCCTGAAGAGGGGGAAGAAAGACAAATGCAGAAGGCCCCACTTAATCCAAAAGGTCACACAGTTTTCTGGACTTAAAATGTGTATTCATATTAAAATCTTCTCAAGTGCCAGGAGGCTAATTATATAATTAATGGAAAATCTGACACTAAATGAGTTAATTTTGTTCTCCTCAGCATGGGTAACATCTAAATTTAAAATTTCCTCTCAAATCATTAATTAATTTTTCTAATACAGACCATCATTTTCCCAAGTGAAGGAAACTGAATGGAAACATGTTTTGATCCCAGGAGCTCCACTGCCTAACAAACTTATGGGGTCAACACTGAATGGAGGAACATCTATTTCCTTTGTAATAAATGCAATAGGGAGACCCATGGCCTTCAGGTTGCTGCAAAAGCTTTCCGTGACAGTTCCTGGAAAAAGCTGGGGGTAATCTGTTCAAAGGATATGCTGTGGCTTTTGGGTCTCTGGCTGTATTCATACCAGTCTGTATTGAAATCTGAGATTGGGGTTCAGTTCCCAACTGTCAGAGGCTTCTGGGTCATCAAACAGGGCAGAGGAGTCAATTAATTTCATTATGTCTCATTTCCAGTTGTAACATGAAGATATAAAGCTCCTTTATGGGGGGGGGGAGGAGAGGGAGAACAATCAATTGCAAAATATTTAAGAATGAGTAACTGAAATTCTTCCCTATGAACAAATAAAAAATAACAACCAAACAAAACCACCTTTTTTAATTAATTAAGAGAAAAAAGATATCAGTATATATATATATATATTTACAGCAAAATAATCTGGTTTATTGGAAGAAATATTTTGAGTTAAAATGACAAAAAAAAAAAAAAAAAGAATGGTAAATTTCACCCAGCTCTGCTCACTTAGGATTATTCACAAGCACAAGGACTTGAAAGAAATAAATGTGTAATTATACCGAGACTTTGTTTCACACACAGGCTGCAGTTTCCTGAATAACTTCACCTTATTTACTGCTGCTGAGAGCAGCAGTCCTGCCCTCCCTGTTGTCCATGATTGTGTGCTCCAGCTCTCTTGTTTGTGCTGGCATCAGTGCTCGGGCAGCTGCGCAGCTGGACTGAAAATTAATCTGACTATAGAAAAAAAGGGTTTTTTTTAGCTAAAGCAGCTCCCTGAACCGACAAGCCGTGCGCTGATACAGAGAGAGGCAGCAGTGAATGGCTGACGGATAAAGGAGAGCGAGGGACAAACTCTTTCAGTGACCCCAGGGACTTAAATAGGCTTAAATCCATCATGAAACCGCTTCCTCAGCCTTATCCCCACTGGCCAGGGGATCTTTTTCTATCTTTGGTGGGGGAGAGCATCTCTGCACAGACAGAGGGCTAAGGAGTCACATCCCACAGATACTGCTTGTACACACATAGGAAACACTAAGATACTCGAGACAATTTGCCCTGGAATAAAACAAAGGGAAATGACATTTACCAGGGGACAGGATCTGGCCATGGCCAGCCGTCACCAGAGCATCGTACGTGCTTGGCTTACATCCCTTTTGTAATACACGTTTTTATTTACCAGAAAAAACACAATAACTCAATATAGCTAGTCACCAAATAATGCCAGGAAAAGATTTATTCAAATAAATGAAGTAAAAGAGATCATACATCTGACTTAATGAGGAAAAAAAAAAAAAAGTGGTTCTGGTCCATAAAAAATAATTTGTCCAGGGAAAAATTCTAGAAATAACAATATAAATATTCCTACAAGGGATCCTAAGTATTAGAATTACAAAACTTGTAACATTTTCTCCTTCTGTGTGTCTTTGAGTACTGATTTTAACACAAACGTCATTTGGATAATCTCACACTTAAAAGAGGTTTACTTTCCTAAAATTCAATTTTGACAATAAACATTTAGTCCTAGTAAAAAATTTTACTGCTCTGATTCTGGTCAGAACTTAAAAAAAAGGGTCCCTTGTGACATTAGCTGCATATTCCTTGCACATTTATAAAATATTTGGCAACAGAAGTGTTGTAGAAAGTAAAGTGTTATTTCACTGAATGTGAAAACATAACTCATCTTCAACTTTAATTTTTAATGATGTAAATACCACATTGATGCTTCATCCTTGTCTTGATTACATTTCTAATACCCTTTTATGAGCAGCTCAAAAACAACAGAGCAAGAACAATGTCTTTATGTGATTTAAAAGCACCAACAACTGAAATGAATCTTTTGTGTAGTCATGCTTAAATCAATTAAATAGATCCAGATCTAAGGAAAGTTCTCTAATTATACTTCAATTACTGCCCAAGATTTAAAAAAAATAAAGTAAGAGAAAAAAAAGCTAGAAGTTATCAGATGCTTCATCTTCCCTGTTATTACATTGAATATGCAATTTTAAAAGACATCATATGTTAAAAGACACCAATAAGGAGTTCTTCATTTATGCCAAGAGAGCTGATCATTTTCTAATGATGAAAGTATTTCTCTGAGCAGGAACACTTAAATAGAAATGTTCACAATCTTCTTCTCCAGCTAATTAAAAGCACTCGGTCTGATTAAACATAAGTCTGAACAATGTTTTCCATCCCTATCCTTCCCCATTCCATAATAAATCAGTGCTCTTGAGAGAGCTGAGGCTCTTGGTTTAAGTACTGACCCTAATTTTATTTTTATTATTTTAAGAGTTCTTTAAAAACATTAGCTCAAGTGAAAAAAATGAAGGCACGAAGTCTTTGCATAAAGGCCTAACAGATGCTGCCAGCATAACACTTCCATGAATGACCACTTCCCCAGAAGGGAACAGATAACATTTTGTGCTGGGCGGTCGCACGGGCCATTCGGGAGTTGGGAGGGAATGAGCTGCCTCCCTCCACGAGATCTCTTCCCCCTGCCACCTCTCTGCTTCATGTATTCCAGCCTAGGGCTGAGGTCAACGTGGTTGAATTAACATACTACTACACTTTTCCCATTTTTATTAAATTTATTTACCTGGTCAGCATTTTTAGTTGTAAAAAAAAAAATTAACCAAGCCCTGCCACAAAGGATGGCACTGCTATTTAAGCTATCGATAAACAGCTTGTAAAACAGTTCTGTTTCAGGTAATTAGTGTTTGCAAACATATATGAGAGCTGTACCTCATTCTCCTAATGTAAAAATAAAATGTTTTTAAATATATTGTCTTAAATTTTTTTAATGTTACCACTGTAAATATTAAAGAAGCCAGAGTGAGACTCTGGTGTACCTTTTAGTACTTAGAATACCATTAACTATTAAATTTTTAGTGTCATGAAAAACCTTTTTGTTCAAAAGCTAGGAATTATGCATGCAGTCTATGTTCAAAGGAAGCCCTAGTCCGTATGAACGAAACACCACTCCACCAATTTAGCTCTCTGCAAAAATAGATGTCTTAAGATCACAGTCTGCTAATGAAATCTTTTCTTAATTTTGCCCGTGGAGTTCCCATTCACATTATGCAGCCTGGGAGATGATTGAGACCCAAGAAATATGATAATTATTACTTTTCATAAAAGGCAGAAAGCACAGCTGTAAGATTACCCTCTAAAATGCCTCCAGCTAACCGAATTCAGAGTAGCACCTTAGCAAGGGCAGAAGGTAACACCTCACAGCATCAGAGGCTGTGAGGGAAAGGCAGGAGTTTAAAGGAAAATAGCAGCTCCTCTTTCTTGAATTCAGCCTAAAAAGTCTGAGGTAATTGCACCACTAACAGACCATGTTTAATCCTTGAAAGTACATTTGACAGATCAAGCACAGAAGTTGTAAATTACCAGTAATGTCAGCAATCTTTCCATTTAACTATCAGTGTATCAAACCACAAACTCAGAGAACATAACAATAACTTGAAGATAGGAATCTAAGGCGACTCAGACTATATTTATTTGGTTCTCAAGCACATGGTTAAACTGCAAAAGACAAACATGCTTGGTTTTCTCAGCAATAACAGGGATATAAAAAGAGGTATATGGAAAAACTGTAACACTGAGTGCCAGAACAATTACATTTCTCAAACACTGCAGGTACAAAGCCAGATGCAAAAGAGAATTTTGAACTGGAACACCCACACAAAGGGAATGACTGAGGGTTATTTCAGTGCAGCTACTGGAAAAAGGGGGAGTAGCCCAAAGGCCGATCTCGCCTGTGCTCCAGCGCGCTCTGCCTGGCTCATGATGACCTTGAGGGAAGAATGGGACCATGTGCAGTGTGGAGATGAGTAGTGCAGGAACACCTGGCTAAATCTTCTGTACTTCAGAGTATCCATTGGTCTGTTACTGGTATTGAAACGCTGGGATGTGAGCTTGATATTTTTGAAAGTTTTGTGGAACCATTTGTAAGCCTGGGAGTCTGGCCTGGTCAAAACCTGACAGTTGCAAAGCATTTACTCACATGTGCATTATTTTGGTACCAAAACATTTCTACTTGGAAAAGACTTTATAAGGCTTTCATGATAACTGTAGCAGTGTAGTTATTTCCTTTGCTAAAGCAAAAAAAACCCCCATGAACATAAGGAACCTCTGTACCAGAATAAATGAACTACATGATGACAATTGTTTTAAATTCATGTATGGATTTAATTAAAGTGATAACATTTTATAACATAAATAACACAAAAACAATCAGTGATAACCAGCCATAATTTATGCTGTAACAAAAATAATAAAACCAAGCAATAAAACCATGTGCTATTTAAATTACTATGACTTCTGGTTTCCCTGATGTTGAAGCACTTCATACAATTACTGCATTTTCAGTGCTTAGTGTTAAAGTCTACACAGGCAAATCAAGACCATACACCAATGTATTATTATTCTTCCTTCTTTTTCTCTCCCATGAAGTCTCTTTGTGAATTAGGATTCTTTAAAATTATTTCTTATCAATCACAGCCCATGGTTTGCAATCCATACATCACACCTTGTGTAAGGTTGCTACTGTAACTTCGTTTAAATTTTTCACGCCACACATCTGCAAAGTTTACATTACTACCTAACCAAACACCATTCCCATTTTAATGGATGGGATAACATCTCTCTTGCCTGCTTTTCTTCTAACAACAGAACAGTGCCCCATACAATTTGAGGCCAGTTTATTACTGGATGACTGAGGATGTTTCCTGCAGCAGCAGGAGATGAGCACGTGTTTGGCAATGTGAAGGGATACGGGTCCAGCACTGCTGAGGGTCATTACTTCTCATCCTAAATGCCCGGAGTCCACACTGAGCCTCTCAGGACTGGGTTAGGTGCGTGAGGTCCCTGCCTGTGGGAGAATAGGATGCCTCAGAAAGGAATCCAGAGCAGACAGTAGGGAAGAGCTGGGAGCTGTTGAAACTAGCCAAGAAAAACACTAAGGGAAGGGTGTGCCCCAAATTCTTCTCCTTTGCAGCTTAGGTATATTTTTTTTTTTATGGTCTGTGAGGTAGTGCTTATGTCAGCTAAGGTTTCAGAGCCCCAGATCCACCCAAACTTGTTCAGGTACCACAATTCCTCCTTTTACAACCAAAACACAATAGGTGCTCTCTTCTAAAATATTGCTGGAGGGCCAGAATATAAACAATGTGGAGTCAATTCCTACGTTAATTCCTTCTCTAGCTTCACATAGTTTAAACCTACATTTCTCACTTCCCAGCAGAATGTTCCAACCCTATTATGCTGGGGAAAACCCAGGGGTGGGAGAGAGGAAGGGGTCACTGGCCCTTTTTTGCCTAAATTGTGCCAGTATTGCAATGAAAGCAATTTACTTAGTTACAGAAAAAGGTAAATTACAGTAGTCTCTTGCTTTTCAGACTAAAGTTTGAAGTCTATTGCTTTTTATATTATATTATCCATTACTCTCATACTCCTATTCCCTAGCTATATAACAGTCTCCTGGGATTCTTCACACTTCTATTTAAATTCCAGAGACACACTGCTTAGAAGTGACATTCAATTAGTTCTCCACTTAATAAATAACCATATATAATTGAATATTTTTGCAAGTATTAAACACAGAACATATTCATTGTTAAAATTTAAAATCCTTAGTTATATGCTTGGAGATGGTGAATGAAACTGTTCACATTGAAATAAAATGAAAGGATTACATGGAATGCTTATGTTTAGAAATGGGTCATTTGCAATTTCAAAAAATAGGTAATTTACAAAGTTTAAAATAAAATGCATGATTGCATTGTTCTAAGCATTGAGGGACTGAACAAAAGGCTTCTGCTTTCTTATCAGCATCAATTATGGCATGAGTGTGAATAATATGAATTGTGATTGAATCATTACTAACCATTTTTGCATAATTATCCACTTTCACTTCACCAATAAAACATTTTTGCAAAAGATGAAATTATATTTCTTCTAAAAGTCATAAAGAAATACCAGAGAGCTTGATCTGTGACAATTATCAAGAAGATGCAGATGATCTCTCCAGCCATAACAATAGTAGCTAACAGCACTCCTGTATTTTATTCTCTAGCCATCATCCCTCACACAAAGGTTTTCACCTCAGTTTTGATGAAGGTAGAGTTGGGAAAAGGTTTTTCTTCTGCAGTCTCTTAAGGTAGTCTTTCTTATGCTTTCAAGACAGAATCTGGGGAACAGGTCTGCCACACAAATTGGTTGCCAGCAATTTGCTTGCTCTTCAGAGAAGCCACAGTAGTTGTGGAAAGGGAAGCTGGCTTGCTTTTGCCCTGTGTTACAGGGTTATACTCAGCTGCACAGAAAATTGGATAGCATCTGGTGGGAGGACAGAAATTGTGGCTCTACGTGTGTGAGAGACACAAGCAGGCTGGGCTCTGCAGCCTGTTAATGTAGGGGATGGGGGAAGTGATCAATCCTGTGTTAATTATGGAGCCAGCAGATCATCCAGCAGCTAATATTTCTTTTGTCTGGAAGGTGACTTGAAACAATGACAACAAAGTATGATTACCATATAAACACTATACATTTCCATACCTTTCAAATATAAGCCTTAATTTGGACCAGGGAAAAAATGAGATTAAAAGAAACTTGCACTTGAAGCATGTGATAATCAATCATCCAGAAAAAAAATGTTTGATTATATGTATTATGTTACTTAAGAGCTCTTTGAAGGTAGATGAGATGAAACGTATGTTTGAATATGCCAAACACGCTCAAAGAATATTTTAAACAGCTCTTGTACAATGAGATGACTTAAGAGATGGGCTCATGGCACTGTAGACTTGGGCCCTCATTTCAGCGTGGAATACATTGAGATGCTGGACTTTGGGTCACATAAATCACTCCACATATGCACATATGGGGACCAGGGACTATAGGATTTGCCTTATTTTCAAGTGAAAATATTTTTTCCAGAAGTTATTTAACAAACTGAAAGAACAGAATACAAGAAGGAAGAAATGTGATGTTGTGTTTGATAAGGATTTCTCTCTATCTTTGTACAGTTACCTCTCCTAAGATCATATTTTGTGAGGTTTTTTTAGGAGTGCCTGGATTAGTAAAAAGGCTTTTAGTTTTTTTGTCCTCTGATGTTTATATTTTGACAAGTATCAAAGGGACTACTGATGCATATCAATTACTGAACAAAATTTAATGAAGGACAATGCAGATGTTTAACTGCAAACACCTGCTATACATATTTCAAGGAATCCTGGAAAGTAGGGGGCACTGAGATCTACCAGGTTCTTATTTGTGGCAGGATCTTGATTTGAATGAAACTAAGTGAAGTATAAAGTAAAGGTCTGTGAAACAAAAAAACTGTGTTATTAATAAAAGAGCTTTTTCTATCACATAAAAAATGAGTGACAGATGTAAGCCAGTAACAAAAAAAAAAGTAGAATGAAAAAGAAAGTTGCATGGTTACTTAATCACCTTCCAAAAGACATTTTATATGAAGGCTCCAAATTTCTTTACACCACTCAAGAGGATAAATAAAGCAGCCTAGGTGAACGTTCTCACTTTTGGCACTCTTTGTAAACATAAATTGTGTTAAGATGAAACCAAAGCCCTGCTCAGCAATAATGCTTGAAGATACTGCATAGACAAATGCAAAATATCAAAAAAGAAAAAAATCAGTCTCTAAGAAACTTGCAGAAGACTTATATGTGTTCTGCAGTCCTGCTTTACAGTTCAGCAAGGATAGTGGAAGGAATGCCTGACAATCAGAACAACTACATAAACAAACCCACTAATTATCAGTCAAGTTTACAGATAAATAAGCATGGCTTTCCAAGGGAATTCAGTTGCTTTAAAAGCTCAGATTATGGCAGATGGCTGTAGGATGCTCTCCTTTACAGACCTATGCTACGAAATGGGCAGTTAAAATGTAACATACTTATTCTACATCCTTCATTTAGGTGGAGCTGCCCAGGAGTTGGATGGATTACTCTTAAACCACCAAGGAGTAACATGGGGTCTTATTGGCCAGGGCACTGCCCCTACACATCTGGGCTCTGTGTGGTATCGTTCAAAACAAAAAAATCCTTCCTAACCTTTCCCACATTCAGTGTTTTTGTTTAGCATTTGACTCTGAGCATTGCTTCCCTGTTGTCCTGCCATACTCGTGGTTCTATGCAGACCTGCCCATCTGCAGGGTGGCGTTCTTGGCAGAACATTTTTCACAGGCTGGGATGAATGGCTGCTACACAAATTGGAAGGCTTTTTATGGAGGACACCCATTGTGACACTGCTTCCCATCACTGTCTGAGCGCGATTCTGATACCACAGCCAAGATGGGTAATTCTGTATTCAAAAGCTACACGAGAAGCTTTTTTGAGCTGTGAGGATTCACTCATTCCTTGAACTTGTGAGAGTATTTGTTTCTCTAAACTACATTTTCCCAAACAATTACTTAAGGCACTTTAGGTATTGCTGTGGCCATTACTAAACCTTTGCTTGAAGATGCTGGCAAACAGCTTCATCCCACCACCAACTGCACTAGCACGTGCAGCCAGAAATACCTAACTTCATAAAGACACCTACATTATCAGTAGGTCCATCAAGATCTCTCCTTCTCCATGGTGCCAAGTGTCATCATCACCCTCACAGGACTTGGGATAGGGAAGACACGTGCCATGACCCTTCACCCTCCATACTGCCAAGCACGATGGGAATCCAGAGAGGCACAGTAAAAAGAAGTGAGTTCATGCAGTCACTTGGTCTGGAGGAGACTGAGGGGAAGCCTCCCTACAGTTACAACTTCCTCACAAAGGGACTGGGAGGAGCAGGCACTGATCTCTTCTCTGTGGTGACCAGTGACAGGACCTGAAAGAATGGTAGTAAGCTGTGTCAAGGGGGTTTGGATTGAATATTAGGAAAAGATTTTTCACCTAGAGGGTGGTTGGGCACTGGAACAGGCTCCCCAGGGATGTGGTCATAGTACCAAGCCTGACAGAGTTCAAAGCACATGGACAACACTCAGAAACATGGTGTGATTCTTGGGATATCTGATGCAGGGCCAGGAGTTGGATTTAATGATGCTTGTGGGTCCATTCCTACTCAGCATATTCCATCGTTCTATGAAAGGTAGTGCAAAAAATATTCCATACATATGTAATATTTCTTTTGGAATAGCCTTTGATAATCTTAAAAACAACTGCCTCCACTTCCTCATCACTGTTTTCTTTTACAGACTCCATGCCATAACAAAATGTAATGTGGGTTTTCTTGATATCCATTTTTTCCCATAAGTTTTTAACTGTAATGCTCAATAAATACTTAAGTGCCAGCATGGAGTGGATTATTGCTAACATGTTGCAAGAAAATTGCACAGTGCTAAAGCTTGCAATAAAAATAAGCAGAACGCCCACTGTTAATACACTGTAGTTAAGTGTATTAGCTGTTTTCAAAAGCATTAACTCCCACACAAATAGCAAAGCTATTTTGTCCAATATATTATTATCAGACAGCGAAAATCAGTTGGGGACTATCTAAAGCCTTTATGCCCACATGTATTAAAATAAAATTGCTTCACAAAATTAGGAAATTGTGTGGGGACAGCACTTAAGATTTTGCCAGGTGTAAACAAAATAATAATAATAATAATAATAAGAATAATAATAATAAATTATGAAATTACACACTACTCGTAAAAATGACTCTTCCTTTTCCCCACCTGATATTCAGAATCACTGAAAAGAAAATATTTGTTTCTCCACCTCTCATTTTTTATTGTATTTTCTGTCTCATCAACTGATAAGATTTCATAATTTTTGAGTTCTTGTACTTTTCCTTCACCAGAGTGGGAAAACCAATATTGGATAATAATGATACAGAAGAGGAAGCAATTGTTAATGATCCTAATGTGGCAATGTAAGCTCTTCACGAATCTACTGATTATCCTTTTGTTTCTACTTCCTGTTCATCTGTCTCAGCAGTGACATCATGAAAATAATAATAATTTGCGCCCAGATTCTCAAAGTGGTTTGCAAATATTAATTAATTGCAAACCTAATTATGCCTCTGAGACAGATTTTATGTTCCTATTGTGCTCTGGAGACCCACGTGCCTCTTTCCTTGAAGCATATTTCTTCTCCTTACAGGGCTATTTAAACCCCCCTGAAATTAAAGTGAGAAAAAAGAAAAAAAAATGTTGGGCAGTAGAAGGGAGGGAGAGAAGAGAGTAGTGGGAGAGGGAGAGAAAAGAGGGAAGAAAGATGAAACAAAGCCCTCACATTTTATTCTGTGCTCTACTGTGCTCTACCTACCTGAATCAGGAAAAATTCTGTATTTTCATGGCATTTTCTGTTAGCAGTAATATAAAAGATAACGGTATTTTGTCCTGAGGTATGTTATGTGGCAAAAAGTAAAAATATTACTAAAATGCCAAAAAGCTGTGCTTCAATTTTACACATTCTTAGATGACGACAGTGCCCTGTGACCCAGCAAGCTCTGCTCCACACGTGGCTGTGGGTTTGGGTTTGGGCTGAGCTGCAGGGGTGCACTGTCACAGAACAGGGGTAAACTCTGCTGCCACATCCCCTCTCAGTCTTACTGTCACAAGCTCACAAAACAAGCTTTCAACAACAGGAAAACATTTGACTATGTATTTTGCAGGGAAGCTACTGACACATTTTCTTCCTTTTCGGAAAGTTTACTTTGGTATAAAGATAGGATGTGTCTCCCTTGGAATAAATATTAGAAGAAATGCTTTTTTCACACCCCCTTTCATTACGGAGGTCCTATTTCCCAGAAAATCACTCATCACTCTGAGGGATAAAAATATGGAAAATAAGGTGGGTTAATTTTACCTCACTTTAACATCATAGATAGTCAGGTAATTCTTTCCTGCAAGCACTATTTTTTGAGTTCAAAAAATATGGAAGAATTATATCAGTCCTAAAAAAGCTGCCATTTAAGCAGCTCATCTCCTTAGAATAAGAGCAAGTAGAAGAATAGGCCAATTAGAGCCAGTGAAACAATTAGCATCAAAACTGTCACCAAATTATCTATTTGCCCTAATGGAAATACACATGCTTCCATAACACAGGTGCTTTACCTAAGGAACAAAAATACCATGCAGTTCTCCAATGCCTTACCAAAATTAAATGTTTCTCCTGTAAATAGCACACGTGCTGGTGAAGAGCAACACAACAAACAGAGCTCAAGTGATGCTCAGGACATTGCAGGGGTGCATTTGGAATGACAGATTTAAGATATTTTCTTTAAAATTCAAGTAATTAAAAGCGCTTGAAATCACCTGTCCTAACCAGCAGAATGCAAATACATGTATATCCCTTGAAAAACACAATCTTACTGTTCTTTTTTTCATCCAATAGCATTATTAAAGTACACTGCATAGAGGTCAAAAAGATTTACAAATAATGTATTAAATTAATTCTACCAAACAGTACACCCTAAAATGAGTATCTGACTTTCAAAATGAAAGCAACATCTTGGGAATTTTGGTCAAATTTAGTACTTTCGTTTACTCATTTTGTTTCTGAGAAGAGTAATTGAGCAGATGACAATGATTTTGTTCCTTCTAGTATTTCTACATTTTGGAATACAAAACTATGGATGTTTAAGAGGTGAAATTCACATAGGAGGAAATAGATGAGTGCATTAAAGGAGTCAATAAAGTAAGAAGATAAAACAAAAGAACTTATAGCTTTTTCACCTCATCATCCCACATATCGTCAAACCCATTTTTTAAATAAAAATCTGCAGACTTATAAATCAGAATGTAATTCTAAGAAATTGAAAGCCTTGGATTTGAAGCTATAGGAGAGCTGCAGAAAGGGAATTGTAATATGCTGGCAATGATCTCTGGAGCAGCAGATGGCAGGAGAAACTCTGTCTCTTACCTTTATTCACCATATGCCATTTGACTGATTAAACCGTATTTATGTAGCAAAAAAATATTATAAAACAACAGACATAACTATAGCTCTTTAGTGCACATCATCACACTCATATTTTTGGTGCTGTGGTAATCCATCTGCAAACTTCACACATTTTTCTCCAGGTTTCCTCCTCCCGCGCTCAGTTACTTTATGTTTCTGCATCCCTACAACATAATACGTATCATGATGCCTTAAATTTTTAGTTTTTATATTTTTTTTTCAAATCCTGTATGGCATCAGTTTACAACTCTGAACTTCATACAGAGTGTTAGTTAATGCTCTTCCTATTTTGGTCAGACACAACAATCCTTCCAGGCCTGAGAACCAAGGACACCCTTTTGCCCCAGACCCTGAAAAATATAACCAAAAGTGAATTGGGGCGAGTGGAGCAAACTGGGGGAATATGACTTCATTACCTGGAGCTGTAATTGGACAATTAACCCCTGATATGCAAATTGACCAAACTTATATCTGTTTGAAAAACTTGTGACCATCGTTTATCTTGGGTGTGGCCTCTGCAAGGCTATTGCACTGCCTGAGGTGTACCTATTGAAGGCCTTTAATAAATACCTAATAAATAACTCTGCCAAGCCTCTCCTCTAGGCAGCCACTCCAAGGCATCACCTCAAACTGCTAAAGCTGGGATCTTCCTATCTGGCTGAGTAAAATCAGCTGATACTAGGAGAGGAGAGAGAACCTCAGGTTGGGGCACTTGAAAAGATTTTGTTAATTCAACAGGCAGCAAATTTCTCTCTCAGCAAGAACTGGTAGTGATAGACAGTGCATTTTCTTTTGAGAAACTCTTCTATTTTGCTTGATTTTATCATCACAAGGACCACTCAGGTGAGCACTGGATCCATGCACCTCACACATCCTTACGCAATGGCTTTTTCTTTTCATCAGTACCCCACTCTTGCTGCCCCAGCCACCCCGGACACCACAGCACATGTCAGTGGGAAGGAGATGCTGAGAGCCAGGCGAGAAGAGGGCACGTGTCACTGCTTTGTGTTAACACTGCTGGTGATGCTCTAACTCACCTTAATCAACCTGCAATCATTCATTTATCCAAACTCTGCTGAGCCTTACAGGTTGATCAACACAGGTCCGTGGCTGCTGCTTTTAAGCTTGCTCCAGGCACGTGGGCTGGGCACAGTGTCCCCACTGGAGTTCTTCCCAGTAGGCCTTTTATCCATACAAATGGCAATACTCTGTAAGAAAACTGTGAATGGCCTGTAGATCGGCGCTGAAGTTCAAACTGCTTTGCTCTGATCTGATTTTCTCATTTTCCTGAGTGAGGCAAAGATCATTCCCACCTCACTGATGGAGGCTCTGCTGGTGCCAGGTACAGCCTGGAGTCAACTGGGCCAGGCTGGGCAGGTACAAGTGAGTGTGGGAAGACTCAGTGAAAATTAGAGCCCATCAGGACTAACGCAGTTTGAGGAAGGCAAGGGCCACAGGGAGTGTGAGAGAGTGACATCAGCTATCCATACAGCTGATTTTATTTAAACCAGGCAAAACCTCTCTCTGAAATAAGCGAGCTAAGACGGCTCTGCAACTGACAAAATCAGCAAACTGGGAATGACTGGTTCCAGTGACTGCACTGAGGGAGAACTCCTCAGTCTGACTTCAGTGTGGATTTACCATCTGCCTCAGTTAGCAACAGTAGCCCATTGTTAAAAACTGTTTCTAATAGCTTTGGGCCATTATTCTTTATCTTGGTATCTTCCCAGACTGGGAATAATTCCTTCCTTCATCTACACAGTTATTCTGAAAGTATTTATAGATGATAATTAGGTCCCTTCCTTCCATCCTACTGAGTTTCCTCTAGGCTGTGGAACTGACTTCACACTTGGTATATCATCTTATCCTTCAATCCTACTTCTATTTAGAAAAAAAAAAGCAGCTTCAGATATATAGACAACCAGAACCACTTCTGATATTGCAGGATCATTTATACACAATGGAAAATAAAGTCTAAAAAGAGAAAGTGAAGTAGCTCTTTTTCCACATTCAAAAGATTTTCTTGATGGGATCGATGAATATTCATTAGACAGATTGAGACTTTTGTTAGTAAACACCAGTAAAATACACAAAAGAAAAAATAATAAAAGTTTTAATAACATTCAGCAATGAACTCACTGAAGCTTAAGCTAGTTATTAAATCAGTTGTTGACTTAAAAAAATTTTTTTACAAATTACTTAAGATATACAATTGAAATGGTAAATCATAATGTCTTGCTAAAATGTCTTCAAGGATACAGGTAATTTCAACTACACGCAGATTTTGTTTCTTAATTCTGATGTTATTAATTCTCCTTCCTCTAAGACTGCAAGTAATAAATCAGATTCTTATTTTACCCAGCTCTGGATTAAAAGTGGAGCATTATCCTTGAAAATGACAAAGCTAAAAGATGGCCCGAAGTGTCCCAATTGAAGTATTTCCAGTAGTACCATTTCATGTTTTTTTTAAGGATTTGGAATAAAATAAAACCTTGACATCATACAAAAAGCTAACCAAAATTTGAAAGAGGTGTACTAATCTGAAACAGATACTTAAAAGATGGATGAAAATTTCCCTGGCACACGGAAACGAACACAGAGTAGCAAAGCTAATTAGAAAGTCCCTATAAAAAGTTCCCCGTTTTTATTTAACACTGCCAATTTTCAGGCTATTCATTAACTATTTTTATCCTCCCTATTACAACAAATGAACTTACAACTCTTTTCATGCTGTCTACCAGTTAATTTGTTGATAAATTACTATTAACTATCTTCAAAACTAGACATTATTTTATTTGCACACATGTGGTAATAATATTCCTGGGTCTAGACAAATAAAAAGAGAGTTAGACAAGATATGCTAGTGAACTGAGTTCTGTATTTACAAATAATATTAAGCTAAAACTGGAGAAAAGTGATATTTCATTACAATTAAAAAAAACCCCAATATGCTACTAAAATGTTTTATTCAACCCTTTGGAAAGGGAAGTAGGGCTTCTTGTTATCTCAAGTGATACAATAAAATAATATCAAATTAAGCATTAAACTGAAACAACAAACCAAATCTAGTTGAATGAAGGAATAATGAAAAATCTGTTTTGCTACAAGAACATAGAAAAAAATCCTCATTATCTTTTTTTCTTAGACCTAGCAAATACACCATCCTGCATTCAGGTTTGTTTCCTTGTCTCTGTGTTGAGAGACATGAGATTATTTCAGTGAGATTTACCCTGGACAAATCACAGACAGATTCCCAATCCACTTAAACTATTAACTCCATGGATTACATGTGTTAAGTGAAAAAACAAAATAAACCAAAACTGAGCCCTTCTGCTCAGTATTATTTTTAAAAGTGTCACACAGTTTTCTGTCAAGTGGGAGTAGGATAAGACTCAGAGTATATCAGTTTTGGATATAAAGCTCTTTATCCCATATAAAAAAAAACATTAGAGTAAGGCACTATTATACGTATTCCCCTTTCTAAAAATTAGCAAAAGTTTGTCTTTATACCTCTTGTAAATCAGCCAACTATCCAACTAAGACCTTCCTTTTAGCTAACAAAGTTTGGAATCTTTGTCTATTCATTTTTGATGGCCTGTACAACATTTAATTGTTTGCATATGGCTGTAGTGTAACATACACTGTAAGTCTACTTAATCTATATGACTTATTTGTGAATTCAAGAAAAAAACTGTACTATATTCAATGTAATTATAGTGCAAATTGCTAATTTGATAACAAATTTATATAACATCGTAACTGCACTGAAGTCAGGTAAGTACTACTTAATTCCTGCCATGACAGCAAAAAAAGTGCAGACTCATCCAATATAAGTTTGTTCTCACCAATTTCAAGTAGGTCACCTGAATAAAGCCCTTTTCTTAGGATTTGCAAAGACAACAAGGATTTTATCATAATATTTAGAATTAAACTGATTATCTTTAGAAATCTCCCCAGACCCTTCCAAATAGTTACATGAGACTATTGTTAGGTTGTCTTTCCTCTGTGAAGGACCACAATAACTTGTTTCTGAATTTTTTCCACAGTTTAAAAAAATCTACAGTGCTTTAGTTAGTTGAGTTTGCTTGTGTTGTTTTAAATGAAAGACTGCCTTGGGCTAAGAAACTTCTGTTCATGACAATGCAAGGTTACAAAAATTAGTCCAGATAGTAGAGATTTAGATTGAGCCTGTGTTTATCTAAATACCAGACCCCAGATTTCCACCATCACACATTTCTTTATGTATTCATCCCAATGAAAACAAATTATTATCTTTATCAATCATCTCCATTTTTCCTGGAGAACAGACGACAATCAGTGTAATCAACCCAAACTCTTTATTCACACAAATCCTCCGAGAACAAAGATAACTCTGTCACTTCAATTGCAACAGAAACAGCATTATTTATGCATCCTGAACTGAGCTGTAACCACCAGGAAGAGCAGAGAATGTTGCTGAGAAGTTTGTCTCACAGTGGAGACCAGCTATGAGGGCAGAAGGTGGAGCTGTAGCTTGTGTGAGCCCCATCACTGAATGGGGCCAGGATACAGGTATGGGAGAGGGGAGGAAGGTGCAGGGAAAACCAGAGAGGACAGCCATTCCTCCGAAAGAATCTGGGTAGGAACTTGTGTAACTTGGATCACATGAGGCTCAAATGTGTCTGGTTCAGTGAACAGCAAACAAAACGGCAAAGAAAAAATGTAGCAATAGATCAATAGAATTTATCCTCTTATGATGCCAGTCTACAATACATATGGGAAGAAAAATATTAAATTAGACAGATGTAGAAATAGAAAGACTGATTTAAAGAAGTGTTTTTTGGTAGAAGAAGTTTAATGAAAATGATAAAATAATTTAACCCCCAAACAAAATGCTGACATATACTGTGCTGAAGTGCTTCAAATTTCAGCCTCCCATCTTGAACAATTCTTGAAAAATAAGCAAAATGTATTTGAGAGCATTTGATTTTTTTGTCTTCCCATGAACTGATAAGAGCTGAAACAGTGAATTAATCTCTTTTTCTTTTAAAATAGAGCAATAGCAACATTACTTCATGAGACAGCTTTTAAAGAAATAATTACAATACAGAAGAAGGAAGAGGTTTAGTTAAGAATTACAATACAGAAAGAAGAGGTTTAGTTAAGGGAAGTTTATTTGCCTGTGAAATCGAAATTTCAACAGCAAGGTTCTACACTCCTGCAACTGAAAACTGTGTAAAACTAACATTCCTAATACTGATTTGTAATAAACTGCATGTGTTTTATATAACTTTTATGGAAGATTTTCATATAAGCTTTTATGTATAGATCTACTGCTTCTCATTATATTAATATGGAATAGTAATTACTGGAAACCAAGTAATTAAAAACTGTGCCTGAAAAGTGTCTTATTTGCATCTCATTTTTATCCTTTTTCAGCCTATGTGTTAAGCATTTTTTCCTAGCTTATATGCTTTATTTGTCCCCAAAATATTTTAAAATAATCTAAGACTAAGCAAACAAACAAGAGAAAACCACATGAAAAAAAAGGAGGCACATTTTAAAAGATTTAGACTGATCATCATCTAAGATCTGGGAAATTTCAAGCACTCAACAAATATTTGCAGCAAGAGGTCCTTTGCTTATGTTTGACATAAAACCCTCCCACTTCTTCCTGCATGAAGATAGTTTTATTATGTAGTACCATTGACATCAGACCAAATGAAATATTCTGCTGTCTGATGATTATCTCCCTGTAAAAGATTATTTATTTGTACCTTCTATGATAACCTGCATTTTTTTCTCCTAAATAACTTAAGATCACCTAAAAATGAAATAATTTTAAATTAACATGCTTATTTTCATTTTGTGGCACAAACATGCAACTATTTTAGAAGTAGGTGTTTAAATTTCTTTTTTGGCTATTTCAGTGGTATTATAAAAATAAAAAGCAGGTGGTCTCTGTATTACTGTAATTTTGCTTGATTTATTGTAATGCCAAGTTGTCAAATTGGTTGTGGTTAGTCTGAAATAGTGACACTGTTTCCTTTTGATGAGTCTGTACTAGAATTTGTTATGAAATGTTTGTATTTTCCTCCTTTTCTCATTCTTAATTTACATAAGTGAAAAGATAACAATTGTAATTAAACTGATCATGGTGTCTTCCATAAGAGAGTATTGGTATGCTAATAAGTTTTACATCCACCCACATGAGCACGAAGAGAACTACATTAATTTCTTTAGTGATCAGAAGTGATAAAAGTGTGTTGTAATCAATCTCAAAAATGAAACATACCATTGAAGGTAAATTTTTCTAACAAAACCTTGGGTTACATGAAGCCCTGCTTTTGCAAGTACATGGTTTATTAGCTCATGATATCAAGGCCTGAACAATACAGATATTGTAAAACGAAGCTCTGTCTCTAGACAGGTGCTAGCTCTTCAATCTAACTGGTATCTTGCTAAGTGTCTTTTAACAATTAAAGTAGCATTTGCAAAGTAATACCAAGTATTTATTTGAACAGGACCCAATCTAGCACTTGGAGACATTAACACAGGCATTATAATATTCTACAATTTTATGTTTGGTTTTAAAAATTAGAATACGCTTGCTTTTCACTAGAGTGGGACATAAATGACCCAGCATTCAAAAAAGCCTTTCTTAGTGCAGCATTCAGTACTGGGGAGGGTACCTTGGGTAAGTCCCTGACTGCATCTCCATCTGACACTGTCAAAAGAACTCAGAAGATAACTAACAAGGCTGAGTATTTAAGCCATGGGACATTGGGTTAAAACCATCATTTTTTTCCTCAAATGACAGCTATACACTTGAAAATACTAAATCAGCATAAAGATTGAAAGATGTCAAAACTACTGACGGCTAAAACTGAAGCCATATTAACTTTTATTTTGTTTGTACTTTATCAGGCAATAATTTTGAAGATTTCATTTAAGTATCTTGGGAAATGGTCTTTATATTTCTCTGTAATGATATGAATATAATCAAACACAGTAAAAACATACATCTAAGAAATTTATTTTTTTTTCTGCAATATCTAACTGCAACAACTGAAATACTTCTGATGTGAGAAACCAAAGCAGCCACTGTTCACAGAACAAAACACAGAGCTCTAGCTTCATGTTTATTATTTCATTTAACACTTCTGGGTAAATGCATTCAATTAAATGGGTCAGAAATGCAGAGCTCAGTATCAACTTATTCTCTTTAAAAATTATTTATCTCAGCAGTTCTCTATATATTTTCTGATTGCTCCTGTAGACACATCATCTTTACTCTCCTGATACTTAGAAACTTCTTTACATGGTGATTCTTGTAAAATTAAACAGTTATGTTACTGATTTTCCTGCAAAGAAGAAGCCTTATTAAATGAAATTGCTTCAAAATACCAGAAGTGTGCCAGAAACTTAAAACTGTTTTGTGAAATTTAGATACTTCACATCCTACTGATGAAGCCAGTAGCTTCCTGAAGCTTTCAGTAGTAGGTGCAATTGAAGCAGAGCTTGCAGACCAAACTTTTCAGGCTACTGAAGCAATAGGGCCCTTTGGTGCAGATTTTTTAATATATTCAAGCATTGATAGCCAAGGTAATTTCAGTACAATTCTGTTAAAATTTCAGTAACATTGTATTAAACATATTCTGTTTTCAAAATTGACACATGCAGAAGTGAAAAACATGTAAAAAATGACACAATCCCAACCTCACTGACCACTATAAACCTTTGCTGCTAAAATACTGTGTAAAAAATTAGCAAGGCTAAATATCAGCAGGACTACAATTTTTGAAATATCTTCAGAGAAGGGATTACAGTATCCAAACAGCAGAATTCATTGTATGGCTTAAGAAATTGTGTAGCCAGAAGGAACAAGACAAACAACTTTACAAAATAAAACTTGCACATGGATAGATATGGAAGTGAGTAGCAGTGTTTAAGATGCCTAAATTTAATGCCAACGTCTCTCAGATAATTTTTTTATTGCTTTTAAATTTTTTATTTCAATATTTCTTAATGAATATAGGTATTATCGAAGTCGTAATTTCAATCAGCTTGTGTATTTTTCCTTCTCACTGTAGGCAAGCACAAAAAGCTACAGAGGTGGGTGTCTTTGTAGTCCTTGGGAGTCCTAGATTGCCTCAGCTTCCAAAATCTGTGCTGCTGAGAATGATTTTTTTCTCAAGCATCCAACTAAGTAGGGTTGACTGACATCTCCACAATTCTAACTCCAAATATTTATAAGACATATATCCTCTTGCTAACACCAACTTATCATAGGGTAGTCAAATAGGTTTAGTACCTCATCTGTCCAGTAACTAGAGCTAAACACACTGATCTCACCAAATCCACGAGAGCTGCTTATTACTTTTCATAGAGCAGTGACAAGAGGTCCAAATCAAAAACCAAGGTTTCTTTAGGTAATACGGTCATTGCATTTAATGAAAATGTGGTCCTAGACCAGCAATTTTCTAAACAAATGAGAATCATACTAATCTGAATAAATCTCAGTGTAAATGAATCCAAAGAATCCAGTGCCCTTACAGGCAAATGGAATTTCAAGGCAGAAAGGATTACAGAAACTGTATCAAATGCATTTTAAGCACTGCTTTACACATGTCCATTAAACAGATGAAGGCAACACATGATGAAGTTACAGGATTGCTCCGACAACCTTTGAAGGATCTTACTCACTGCACACATCATCCATAGACAAAATACAACGATATACATATCAAAGGAACTAGTTTTTCCTGACCATATTGTATTTCTCATAAACATCAGTTACTCCTATGCCTCTAAGGCTCCCATTATGGTAATTTCTTCCCTTTGGTAATGAGGCGACAGGTCCTGGCAAACAGATGAAACATTACACTGCTACTTAAATTGAAACTATCACTTCTGATATAACTATGATTTCCTTTTCCCAATATATAACTGAAATTCAGAATCACAGGCATGGACTTTTTTCTCAAAATGTGAAGAACTAGACTTTTGTGGTTTCCCTTGACCATGTGGTAGAATTTGATTAGGCACAAACAGCTACCTCAAATTGTATTTTTATGAGTCCAGGAAACTGAAAGTATTTCTCAGCCTGCTTAATGAAACAACTGTTAAGAAGCAAAAGAAGATTGCTGTTATGACACCAAGTGGTTGGAAAAATTACTAAGTCAAAACAATAGTTCTTCTCACGAGTTTTACTCTTGGAATGAGTTCGCAATCAATTGAATTTTGCAGCAAGACTACAATCTTTTTACCACACTTTATTCACTGGCACTGCAGCATCAGCACAGGAGTGAGAGACAGCGAGCACAACTATTATCACCTCACGTTTTAACAAGTAGGTGGCAACCATCCCCCAATATGACTTTGAACTAAACAACCTGAAGATAAGAGAATGCTTTAAAGTGTTATCTTCTCTGCTGCATCCCACAGAAACACGTCAGATGAAATGAGAATCTGCACAGGAAGGGTGCAGTAAATATAAGAATTGTTTATAAACTGACTACACCATTTCCTAAAAAAGTCAAAGTTGGACATTCTGAATTTTAGAATACTGGTTTTTATACATTTACAAACAATAGTGATGCCTTTTCCCTTTCCTGCCTTTCCAAACTTTCTTTTATCAGTCTATCTTCAGTTGTTTTTAATTTTGGCCATCAAGACAGAGTGGTAGTGTAAACCTGGCAAATGTTCAGGCTGCATGGGTAAGATTTTAAAGTTTGAGTTCTATGAACAACTTTTATAATAACTGATTTTTTATAAATGACATAGGAACATCCAGTGTAAGGAAAAATTACAACAAAAAATGGCAGATAAATGCCACATTTATTTTCTACACAAGAACTAACTCGCAGATCTATTTTTCAGAGATCAAGGAAGTCTAATCTTTTACAAGTTTAAAAAAGTAGATGCACAGAGAAGGGAAACATGATTCACCTGATACTCTTCTGCTTTTTTTCATTCATCTTTCTATGCAAAGCACTGTCCTCCCAGTACGGCTATTTATTTGCTTTCTTAATACTCGGGACTAGATATCCAGAATAAGTGCTCTTAAATGTTTGAAATAATACTGTGATAGAGAAGGGCGCACCAAGTTTACAAATCTCAATTATTTTCGCTCAGTTTTTTACTGTGTGATAACATCTACAGATTGACTTGGAAATCCACCATGGCAGATGCTATGCACACAAGTAAGATGAATTGCTTAATCTTCCAGGGTTTATGGTTCATTTTGAAGTTAATGGTTGGTCTTTCTGGTCCTTATGAAAAAAGTTGAAGCTCAAATGAAATAGGCATTAAAGTTTCAAGAGCTATGAAAATGAAAACATTCCTCCATAATATTTACTCTTATTGCTATATTATTTAAATCTTTTCTTTATTACTTGATTGTACTTCTAAGGTTTTACTGATTCTCTCAGGGTTAAGAACTACACATATTTTCTCCCAACAGTTTGGGCTCAAAGCATTATGTTCCACCTGTCCATATGAATATTACATATCCATATGTGATTTTCTTTCCTTCACTTCTGTTTTCTTCTATCCCTTGGGGCAGATAATCTTAAATAAATCTGAATAGAAAACTGAGAATGAATAGTACAATTTCTCTTGAGTAGAGTACAACTGCCTTAAAAAAAGCAAAACAAACCACCCCCCAGGATTTTTCTCCTGTTGCTGTACAGTGCAGTTTGGACAAGGTCACCCTGGGATTTCTCCCTCTGCAAAGTGACAGCAATAAGGTAATGACAAGCGTAAGGAAAACATCAATAAATCAGCCACCCAGCTTTCTGGATTTTATATGATCTGCCTACCCTGGCAGGATGGATCTTTCTCTCCTCTGCAGTAGCACCAATCTAAACCAAGTATATGAGGCATACATCTGAATATGAAAAGGGGAATTTCTGTACATAGTTGTAAAAAAAATATTAGCCAAATGCTGTAAAAGCAGCAGGTGAGCTCACTGTATTTAAAGATGATATAATGTCTGCAGTTTATAGCATCCTATAATCCAGTTCTTAAACTATGAAATATTTAGTCTTCTAATAAGATCTCAAGGCCACAGTTATCTATTAATTAATCCATTTTAATATCTTGATTTGTGAGATAAGGAAAAAATCCTATTGCTTGCTTGTGTCATGTGATACCACAAGCTTAATTAAAGCTGTTTAAAAATAAAATCCATTAGATGCCATAAAAGTGCCAGGTGTACAAGTCATTATCTCAGGAGAGAAAAACACATTTCACTGGCCATAAAAGCTTAATTTTTCTAATACCAGCACCAATAAACCTTTCAGTTAATCTGAAAATGCAGAGTGCTTGTAAAAGGCAAGCACAATGAAAGTATTATCTCGAACAATGTGTCTTCCAATGAACAAAAATGCAAAATGAACTGCAAGGGACCTGCCAGCACTGACTGAGCATAAACAACTGGAGAATGTGGCTACTGCATACATCTGTACATTGTGGAGAGTCAGTTTAAATAACCCACCCATTTATCTGCTCTTTCTGAGCAATCTTACACACTTAACATTATTAAGGGTATTAAGGGTAACATTATTAAGTATTAAGGGTAAAATCATGGTATACCAGCCTTCTCTGTAAAAAGCAGTTTGGGATACTCAGTGAAGAATGATGGCAAGAACTCCAAGTCTGTTAGTATAGGTAATAAGTCTAAAGCAATTACTACCTGCTACGGAAACACTCTATTGATTTGGCCACTTAAGTTTGATAAATGGGTATCATATAGCAGAAACCATAAGAAAGAAGAAGCTCATAATCCTGGCACTGAATCTTAATTTATTGTAAGAATGTCAAAGTCAATATTAAGAAAACCAAAACAACCCTGGTATTTGTGATAATACTGCCTGCTTTCAAATGACACTCTCTTCCCCTCAGCATGGCAAAATGTCACAAGCATTAATGTTTCATTATAAATTGCTTTTTCCATCAGAGGAGTTGCAATATACACCACACAATTGTCTGCAATCTGGAAAACATGAATAATACTTGTTATATTTATCAATTAAGATAATTTTACAATCTTGCATATTATCTGTTGGCAACAGCCATGGCCATGTGCCATTAGTATTTTCACATCATCAGTTTACTTCTCCCTCTGTGATTTAGTACACAGGATTTAGATGACTGAAGGACTGCACCACAAAAATGACAATGAAAATGCTCTGTGTGTAGTAGAAACTTGTTTCAATCTCTAACAGCCTATTGAAACACTGTTTTATTATTGGTTTAACTTGTTAACACCTGTAAAAACCATTCTAAAATATATATATTCAAATCACTATTGGATACAGTTTCATTTAAAGAATTTTTGAAAATTCTGTTGAGAACCTTTAGGACAGCAGTATGTAAAACCAGAATAACTAAAGAATTCCTAAACCTTTATGAGAAACAGAGATTTATTCCCCCAAAAGTCACGAGACAGTTTCTAGATCATCAGCAGACAAGCTCAGGATGGAATTGATGTGGAAGTGCAGAGGACATTTGAATGAATTGGCTAAACTATGAGTCCTACATCTGGGCAAACTTCTGGTAGTTGTTAATTAAACAACATCCCAAAATTTCCACCAAAAGTTTTGCATTCACATAATGGTCATGATTGAGAAATATATATGCATGATTCAAATACATGGTTCCAATACTCTCTTCCACAAATCAGTTCTAGAACAAACACTACTCAATAGCTTTCATTACCAAGCTGAAAGGTGGCTCCTGATAAAACCACAGAATGCCTCAAAGACTGGTGAAAAGTGAAATGTTTAGAGCAATTTGCAGTCAACAGGGCTTGTCCAAAAGGTGCAGTGACAGTAAGAGAGGAACCCAAAGCTGATGAAAACCTAACGGGAATCAGTAAGCATTCCCAGGATACTGCACTGCATTTACAAGAGATACTGGAAAATCTGAAGAGCTGTAAGGAAAAGAAACATAGAGTCAAGACCTGGAAAGCTGTAGAGAGAAACTGCTGAATACTGGACTCTAAAGGTAACCTATTTAGCAAATCACAGGGCAATATGTATGTGAAAGCTAAAGCCAGATGGATTAAAAGCGGAAATAAACCATGAGGTTTTAGTAGTGAAACTGATAATTCATTGGAATAAGTTCCCAGAGGAAGTGGCAGATTTTTCAGATGTCTTCCAGTCATGAAAAGATCTCTTTCTGGAGGACTAAGCATGAGATCAACCCCGTGGTAAAGGTAAATGGTAGAAATGAGGGGCTGTGATAAACAGGAGGTATGAATTTAAAAAAGTGAAAAACAGGAAGCAAAAGCATAAGATTCTCCTGTATCCTTTCATTTCATAGTTTTAATTTAAGGTATTGACCCCATTTCCCTCTGGAGAGAAATGGATCAATAGAACAGGCTCGCAAAACGAAAATGGAGCTTGGCTTAAAATTGGTAACTAAATCTTCTAAAAGTAACAACTTGGATTCTGTGTTCTGACTGAGAATGTATTCTACAAACAATTGGAAAGTTTGATAAAAAAGGGAGAGATATGAAACTTAGGGCCTGGTATTTTTAGATAACTTGAAACAAACTCAGGGGACTTTAAGACCTATTATTAATGCAGTGAAACTATTGTATGCAGCATTTACGCTTGCTAGATCAGCAAAAAGAACCTAACTTCAAACTGGTCACTGAGCCAGGGAATTATTTCAGAGTGGTTGTGACCCCCTTAACCAAACCAGCTGTACTTTGGCAGAGGCTCCAAAGGAGGTAAATGTTTGAGTCATAGCCAGGCCAAGAACTCCTCTAGGAGACCCACAGAGAAACAGAGTGAGACAGAGAGCATCCATAGGAGCTTGGAACACCCACTGTGCAATCAACACGTGAACAGGGTGTGGCTTTTCCAAGAGTCATTTGTTAAGGAACAAATGAAGACCACATTGAAGTTCCACAGGTCTCTGCATAAGTCTAACCGGAGCTCTCCTCTGCAATGGGACTGCATGCCAGCTGACTCTCCCCTTGAGCTGAGACACCTCTAAGGGTATGAGATTTCTTCTGAGACTAAGAGATTCTTCCTTGCCCAAGGCAGAAAGACATTTTATTCCAAGAGATCCTTGGTAAGTGACTAAGAGCATGCTGCATTAATACTAATAGGACACATGTAGTTAATGCTATTAGATATAAACTGTTGTCCAAATCTGAGACCAAGACTGGCAGTAGGTGCACTCAAACTCCAGTGGGAGTTTAGAAAGTCAGGGGCATATTCTGAACCCTGTAATTTGCTGAGAGGGACTCCCTCACCCTTTTGCATCTCTGGCTCTGTGCAAATAATTCTAGCTCAATTCCAACTTGCTTTTCCTTTGTATGTTTCATCCATATAAGACAGCGAGAGCTGCACTTCTACAACATCACATTAAACCCACTTTTACCTTTAATGGTGATACTTTAAGTGATCTAAATTGCTCAGTTGTGACAATGGTGAATAACATGAATGTTGCCCTGAGAACTGGTAAACAAGTACTCAAAATGAGAGAGAGGAAGAATAGCCAGACACAGCAGTGAGATATTTTTTCCACTGCTAGTCAAAGGTCAGTAATTACACAGAAAATCTGTGAACAATGTCACACAGCAGGTGAGAGAGGAAATGCAATATGATTAAGAGTTCTATTTAGGCACACTGGTTGAAAGGCCTGTCTGTTTGTCACTTCAGATAAAGTTGTTGAGGATGTCACACTATAGAAAGGTCCTTTAAGAAAAATATTCTTGATTTGCATCTGAAGATTAGTGTTCCATATGCCTGTACCAAGAACACGATCATTAGAATTTCATTCACGTTAATGGGTCTTGTAAACTCATCATCTTATGCATCAATTTTACTGCTGCTCTTCCACACAGATTAGCAGGAGGGAGAGCACCACACAACAGAGTTTGGAAGCAAAGGGCCATTTTGACAAAGCCAGTGGATGGCACAGGAGCAGCCACCACTCTGTGACATCATGGGTCAGCCAGAGGAGTAAGTGGAACTCAAAGTTATTTCCCAACAACAGTTCCATTTCATCCCTGAAGGGCATAAAACTCTGTATCAAGCTTCTTGAACAACTCTTATAATTATATATGTGTTCACAGTGAGATGTGCAGAGGATGTACCTTACCCTGAAGGTACGAATGGTGATTTGTGTATCAGAAGGGCTGATGTTCTCCTAAAAGTACCTCATCTGGAACTGAAGCCATCAGATTAACAAAAATTTAGATGAGACTTTTCTATTGAAAGGGAGATAAATTTCCATACTCATTTCAGGACTTGAGAAAAAATTGTCACTTTTAAAAAGAAAAAAAAATCCCACAAGACCTCTATGAAATTTCAGTGGATTTTTTTCTTACTAGTGTAACACTGAATAGATTCTTCCATTAAAGTGCTTTAGTAAAGGAAAAAAAACCAGACTGACTTTTGCCTAAATAGTTTGTCCATATTTTCAAGTGGTTTTCCGAGCAGGCTGATCTAAGGCTCACTGAAGCTCATCAGATTCTTTAATGTTCAGTGCAAGGCAGTTTGAATCTCAGTTTTGTTGGGTACTTTTGTCCTGTGACAGTCTTAACCAGAACACAAAGCATTGTTTAATTGTCATTTAGATGATTTTCTTGGTAACACTCTGCCTTTTATATTGAATATATTCTGGTATTTTGTGCAACTAAAGCACTCTGTGATACTTAAAGGATAGTTTTTCGAAGTTTATTGGATGATTTCCTCATTCAGTTTTGCTTAGGTTTTTTTCTCTTTCTGCAGGACAAAGTAGATCATATTCCTCACTGGAATTCCTTTGCTTCCATTCTCTACTATGTCAGCAGTAGGTTTCAAAAATTATTTTTACATGATTGCAGTTTCTCTCTTTAAACATATGATTTTCACTGTCAAGTGGGAAAGGTGACTGAAATAACACAGGCTTACTCTCATGGCTTTTATGCTATTTTTCATGGTTGGAAGTATTGTAATATTCAAGGGAGCAATTAAAATTGTTCCGCTGTGTAGTAATAAAGAATATGATTCCCACTTTGTGTCAGCCAAGAAGATTTTATTAAAAGAACGCTGAATGTTTCAGTTTTAATATGCTATGCAGATATTTACTCTAATAAACTTCATTCTAGTTTCAAAATTTTAGCAAAGAAAGTTAAAATAATGTAACTTTGAAGGCAAAACATTTGACCAATAAGATTAAAATCTATAAATATAAATAATGTTGTTTTACAACTGATAAATATTTTCTTTCAGGAATATTTTAATTTTATATCACATACCATAAAATATATTTGGTTTCAGTGGCTTCACCAACCTCTTCAACACTGCATTTTTCTACTTAGAGAAACAAATTTAATCCTATTTCTCCTATTATATATTAATGTTTACAAAAATATTGAACCCATGAGAGTTATATTTCTAGGATTCAATTTCAGTACTTGAAACAGCATTGATTCAAAGGCTTTTACAGAAATAATATGTGAAAGCATTTCGATGAAGCATAACTGCTTTAGGTTTTCCCTTCAGTCCCTTCATGACACACTTAACAGTGTTTCTCACACTTTCAAAGACATCTGGTCTCCTAAGGAAAATATAGACAAAAACTGTAAAAATAAAGAATTTTGACAGGTATCAAGAAAAGTGCAGTAACATTAACACATGGCACATGGTACCTCTTTACCACGCACAAATCCTTTTGCAAGAAACATGGTTAGAGGTTAATATAACTTGTAACACCATTCTTTCCTCTTCACCTTTTAATTACTCCCAAGCTCTCAATTTTATACAACTGCTAAGCAAACTGCTTTACAGCCTAGCATTATGTGCACACCTGAGACCAGATATTCCAGAAGAATCTGGGCAGAGCCAGCAGGGCTGCAGAAGACCTTTATTCTGAACCATGCAACTCCTACACATTAAACCCCAAACTTTTTCTAACTGCGATGTCAATGGGATGGAAGATGTCAGTGGACACAGATAACAGGGAGGTTAAAGATACACCAAAGCTGCAGTTGCACTAATTGGTGTAGTGTGGTTGAGTTGCATAATATTTCTCCAGTACAACTCTTTCTGTCTCCTGTTTTAAATATATGTTGCAGTGACCTGCAAGTTATAGTTTCTTACCCATAAAACTAGAAACATGCTAAGGAACACTGCTAGTGTAAGTCAAACTCAACATAAAATCTCCAGAGGATACCCTGGAACCACAGAGTCAAATAACTCACATATTACATTTTGCTCTAAGGAGATGAAGCAGCACTTTTCAGAGTTATCTCATTTAATTAAATCCTCCACCATTCTAATTTTGTCAGTTTTATAAAAGTAATTCTGTTCTTCGATGTAACTATGTCCCAGAAGGAGCAGAGGTGCACAGAGCACACTGACACTGGGATCCTGGATCCTTTTTCTTATGGAAGATATTCCTCCAGCAAGGCACTCAGCATATGCCTTTATATAAATAAGCAAGTCCTCCAACATATGCTGCACATCTATAGAGTAAATCTATGCATCCTGCTCAAGGCATCCCCTGCCTAGGGCTGGCAGAGAGATCCAAATGTCAGCCACCTCCACAGAACTGCACATACTTGAACTGCTCTCTCCCACTTTGGTGATGGAGAAAAGAAGAAGACAGCCCAAGGAATGCCACTGGCTGCCTAGCTCTGTTGTCTTTAAATTTGTGGAGCAAGAATCCCTTGCAGTGAGTGTGCACTGAAATATGCAAAAGGATGGAGTGGTATTACACAGTAAAGAAAAACCTTGAGGCAATTTTCCTTCTAGTATTTTAGTACTACTTTGCTTTGATACAATGTTACGTAAATGAGACTTCTGGAGAAGTATCTTTTCATGTAAGTAAGAGATAGCATCCTGAAGACATTAATTCCTATTAAAAATTTTAAAAATAAATGTGAGGGTATCAGCAGAAGTGTCTAAAGACAGCCATCACCCTACTGACAGGACATATAAATTACTGCTACAGAGTCTGCACACTGCATTGTAGCTTTGGCAGAGAGCTCAGAATTCCTGAACCCTGGCCCAGGGGATCAAAAGGTGAAGGTCTGAACATCTGGCTGATGGTGGGAGAGAAGATAGTTCAAGTTTCCATTCTCTTCAAGCTGGCTAATATGTCAAGCTGCATTTTCAGCACAGTAATTGATCTTTTGATTAAAACAAAGTGTTCCAGATTTTAAGGGGAAAAAAAAAGCACAAACCCTCATATTATAAAAGACGAGACTATTTTTAAAAAGTTTGGATCTCTCAAGGCATTCAATTCTTCTATATTTAACCATGCTCAATTTGAAAATTAAAATGAACTTTCCTGAGGTTGTTTGTAATTTTTTTATTTAAGCATTCAAGGTAAATTTTATAGGTATTCTGTGCTTCAAAACCAGTCAAGAATAATATTATTTTTGCATACTAATGGAGCTTTCTTTAGTGTTTGTAAATGCCACAGAGCAAACTCAGACTGAATGTACAGGAGGGCAATTTCACACTATCTTTATATCAATTTTTCAGTGGGTCAATTTAACAGTAGGGGAGCAAGTAACACCTATAATGAAAAAATTCAATGGTAATGAAATAACCATAGTCTTTCATGTTTTCCTTTATAATATGTTGTGTGTGTATACAGGAAGTGTTACTCTGTCATTTGAGAAATAACTGCAAGACAGAGGTGTCAAAATAGTCACTGCCTAAAACAAAATAATATCTAATTTTCCTTCAAGCAAAACAGACAAGAGCTGCATGAAATATAATATCCTGTGCTGAGGATGAAGGCTAAAACGGGATGGGGAAAATAAAGCATTTAACAATCTTTAACAATATAATAAGAATTAAAAATAGAAGAGAGTTGGCATACAATAAAATCCAAGTGTTAGACTAATCACTAAGAGCACAGCTGGAATAGCAAGGACAACAAAGATCTGTGTCTCTGACATTCTTCATAAAGCAACACTGTGTAAAATTTTATATCCAAGGATCCCATGCTTTCTGAGAGATGCCTTACCACTATGCAGAGGGCAACCAAAGCAGTACAAAGTCCTTTAACTTCTCTAGGGTCATGTAATCAACCAGCTTTAGGAAAGAAAAATCTGTCCCATATCTCCTCTTGCCTACTCTTGTGCTCTCAGGCTGTGTGCCATTCTGCCCCACCTTTCAACTCATTTCAGTTTGCTTAAACTCCTCTGTCAGGGCAACCAGTGGGAAGTCTTTGGAGTATGGAACTCCTGAAAGTGAGCTTCACAGCCTCAAACACACTTAAGCAGTTAAAGATAGCGTAAGTAACACAGAAAACTGAAAACAACAAAATAAATCCTAAATAATGGGCTAGATTAGGTACTGCTGCTGGAATTTTGAGCTTTCTTGGACTCTTTCCTTACTGGCTGTTTCAGAGTTGATGGAACTCCTCCAAAGTCTACATTAATTTCCCACACTTAACAAAGCCAGAGAAACACAGCAATGAGAAGAAAATTATATTCTTTTAAAAAACTGCAGTGTTCAAATGGCATAGCAAATGCAAGGGAATTGGCTCTGCATTTCTCAGGCTTACTCAGGCTGGTAGCAAGGAAAGTTTCAAAGTGGGTATCAAAGGGACGATTTCATCTGATATGAGACAAAATGTAGAGAAGGGTATACCTACTGAAAGAAATGTTTTGGTTTTGTGTGCACTGTTCTGGACTTGGGATGTCTCTGTTTTTTGGGTTTTTATTTTTATTTTTTAAGGAAGTGAAGTTCTTATTCAGACAGATGTTTTCTAACTGAGTTTTTTTTTTTAAGGGATAACTGTGATAAGAGAGCTTTCTGCTTTCTAGATATTACTAAGATCTCTTGGTTTGATTTATTCAGGTCTTTTATTCCAACCTTCAAGTGACTTCTGCAGTCTCTTTTGCACAGACTCAATACAAGAAATAGAAAGCCTCACAAATAAGAATAAACTGTCACAAGATGAAACTGAAAATCTGGAACTCAAGTTTTGCAGTCTGTGAATGACATGAAAATTCAGCCTTCCTTATCCTCAGAGACTCATTTGTAAAGCTACAAATCAAGGAAAAATCTTTTCAAGATGAAATACGTAAAATTGTAAGAGAAAAGAATTGCTTAACACATGCATAAGAGTATGACCTGAGTGGTAATGCTGGGACTTTATTACATTTACTACATTTTTATTACATTTACCACCTCAATAGGAGCTTGTCTTTAAGGAAAAGATATTCTCTCAGAAGACATAGCTATAATTACAACTCCTTTGAAATGAATGTTATACAAGTCCTGAGAAAGCGTTACACACAGCTAAACAATTTCTCCAGCTAATATACAACAGAGCCTGTAAGTCCCCGGTAGATGCTGCATCAAAGCAAGAATTGCATGTTGCATCTCTTCATGAATTTCTCTTAAAATTTAGTATCTCTCTGGGAATGATCCTCTCTTTACTTTGTTCTTTCTACATGCATAAATACTACTAGGGAGAGAGAAAGGTGGGTGGATATCCTTGCAGTATATGAACATTGTTATCTATAGCTTTGGTAAAACTTCTGTAATAAATGACTTTAGTTATGTGAAAAAGTTTGCATCACTCTATCCTGCCTGTACAAACATATCTTGGTAACTGATCTTTTACTATAAACTGTTACACTTCTGTTATTTTTCGTTTACTCTGAGCAGGATGCTCTCAGGAGCCACAAACCCCAGTTACAATTGCAGCTACAGTTTTGTATGTATCATCTCCTCATCTGTGCAATGGCTTACACTGACCAGCGCACAAAAGGTCTAAACTGAGATCTGTCCTAGCTTCAAGAGAGCACTGTGACCTCCATAGGGAGCGAGTCCAGAGGAGGGCCTGGAGCACCTCTCCTACAAACACAGGCTGAGAGACTCAGGGCTGTTCAGAACAGAGAAGTGAAGGCTCTGAGGAGACCTTAGAGCACTTTACAGCACCTAAAGGGGCTACAAGAGAGCTGGAGAGGGACTTTTCACAAGGGCAGGGGGTCGCAAGACAAGAGGTGATGACTTTAAACTAGAAGGTAGCAGATTTAGATTACATATTAGGAGGAAATTCTTTACTGTGAGTGTGGTGAAGCATTGGAAAAGCCTCCCAGAGAAACTGTGGATACTTCATCTCCAGAAGTGTTCCAGGCCAGGCTGGATGGGGCTTTCCACCTGGTTTAGGGGAAGGTGTCTCTGTTCATCTGTAAATAGACTATCTTTAAGGTCCCTTCCAACCCAAACTACTCTAGGTTCTACAAATATAATTCCATCTTTATTGTTGTCTTTGCTCTTTATTTAGTACTGTCTAGCTGCCAAGAAGATGCACACCCTCACACAATCCTTGTCTGTGTTTGGGGAGTCCAGCATCTCTTCTGCTCTTTTCCACTGAGTACCTACCTGCTCCTCCAACAGGCAGCTGCACAGCTCTTGATTCTTGGCAAACGTGGCAAGAATTTGTTTTTACATTGCATAATGATCTAAAAATGTATCTTACTGGTTGCTTCAAATCAGCTGACACTTCATAAAATAAATTCTGTGGGCTATTCTGTGAGGAGTCTTGAAGAAAAGACCAGTAATTCCTGATAAATGTAGAGACGAGTTGCAATACTTCGGATTTTAAAATTCGTTTGGGGATTTTCAGTCCCCTCTCCCATCATGCAATCTTCATTATACTGTAAGTTTTTTTCATTTCTTAAAAATGACCACATTAAGTATGTGCACTTCTATTTTACACATGTAAAAATTTTTGCTGTATTGATATATAGGAGTATTTTATGGCACCTAGCCTATTGCAAACACTGAGAGGAGAATTGGTGCTTTCTGAAAAGACACTGTGGTCCAACACAGCCAAACCCTTCCAACACTTAGTCAGGATCTGCCTCTTCTGCACATGGGACAAAATCTCTCACATCCTTCTTTTAGCCTGGCATGAACTTGTAAAGAAACCACTCCCATTAATGAAATACAGATAAAACACACAAGTGAAGCAAATAATATGTATTAATACAAAGCTATTTCAAGTAAAATATTCACAAATCTATATGAAATTCAATAGTTCCAAGTTCTTTACAGCAACTACACACACACTGCACTCTCTTTTGCATCCTTCATGTCGACCACCCAGAGTATTTCAATAAGAAAGTTTCTATCTGAACCAGATACCTCTTCCTCTACACATATGGGAAAAATCAAGCCTCGGTTACACCTTCAGAGGGAGTCTTCCTCATCCCCTTTAGTCCCAGTTTCTGCTGTCTCCTTATCCATGCTGTGCTGCTGAAGAAGTCCCTGGGTAAGTACGATCACAGGGGGAGAACATGTGCAACAGTGCAGCACCAGCCAACACAGATACTCCATGTGGACACAAGTATTTGCAAGACAACCTCAAACAAAGGGTAGCTAATGTTCTGGCTTGTAAACCTGGTGATTCTGAGTACAAGCCCATTACTAGCTCCTACTATGTTGATTTATTTTCCATATTTGCCTATCACAGGATCCTAGCACTTTCTTTCAGAGAGCACAGTTGGAGACTAAGAAAAATGCCCACAAAGCAGGACCCAACATGATTAATTAATTCTAATTTCATTCCCAGCTGGAGAGTGGTAATTTGATTGATTTTGGGTTAAAGTCAAAATCAGAAGTATCTCTGACCTCTGAAATGTTACATGGGCAATTTTTGCTAAATTAGGGCTCAAATCTCCATGAGTTGGACACACATTTTGTGTGACAGATACATCTCAACTGATGCTTTACATAAAGCACATGCAGTAAAAAACATGGTTAAATATTTCAGTAAAGCTTAAATAACAACCATAAAACACCAGAAAAAAATACTGTAAAATACTCATAAGGGCTTGGTTCAAAGAACAGAAATAAGAAATAGGGTTGAGGCTTGGAACGATTAGAAAATTCCTCAAACCCACATGAATTTCAGGGTTTGAAAGATGGTTTGAGGCTGTACTTTGAATTTGGGGGTATCTATCATGATAAAACATGTAATGAACAGTATTTAATACTAATCACATATGAAGGTGTTGATGTTTTTATTTTAGTCACATAAGCAAAACTGACCGTGAGCAAATCCGATGTTTTAATTCATGAAATGGCAACTGGAAATCCCGCTTTGCTTATGCACCTGACCTTGCTACGCTCACGCTGCGCCTTTGCAAAACTGCTGAATGCTAATTTTTTTAGCATGTTGTCCTTCAAGTGCTGCTCTAAGCCCCTCTGCTGCAGGAACAGATGAAGCGAGCTGCCGGCAAGCTGCAGCGCTGGAGCCCACACAGTGTGGTTAACAAACAGCCCTCTGTGAGACCACAAAGCCCAGCTAAGTCTCTGATTAAGTCAAGCGAAATCAGTCTCGTTACGCCAGGATTACATTTATATCCAACTTAAGTTTTAGGCATCTCTATCTATTGAAACACAGATGTCTTGAAAAACAAAAAAAATCTGTACTCTCACTATGAAAATATTAGACCAAGTTAAGCCTGGCCTTGGAGAAAATGTGTAGAAGGGGAACAAAGCAGCAATTAACCCCTAGGACTTGCACTTCCATTCTCTCTCCTTCCACTGCTGCCTTTGAAAATCCTTCTATTACTGAAGGAATGACAGAGTTTCTAGTCCATTAACCACTAGCTTGTGGACACTAAGAGGCAGACAGGAGAAGGTGCATTAAAATTTGGTTTTGTTCAGGAAAGAAAAAACAGAAAAGGTGACATCTGTACAGAAAGGAAGCTGATACCAGATCAATTCATAATCTGAAGCTTTTAAAAGTTTATAAATAACTGTTGCTTTACAGGACTCGGGCTTTGCAGACTTCTTGTTAACCAAGACTTCCTTCTGCAGTATTTCTTCTTTTTTCACCCCAACAAGATAAAACATATTATTTGAAATGTCTGAAAATAATTGAGAACAATTTCTTAATATCTGTTATAATAAAAGTGATAAAGAAATCTGTACTGAATTTTATACTTTAAATGCTATTCTAACACTTTACTGATTCAGTGTGGAACATGATGTATCTATCAATACTAAATATTACTATCAGATGCAGCAGAATATTTAATTGGTAAAAATGCCATTCATTTTCATGGCCTGATTTTATATATTTAATAGAGCTTTCTGCATTGTAAAATACACTCTTAAGGGACAACATCTTACAAATAATCAGATTAATGCTCCACCGATTTAATATGCTCACTAAGAGCAATAGTTTTCATAACAATCAACTAGCTCTTTGAATCCTCTTTGGGAAGTTAAAAAGACATTATTTCCATTCCTAAGATCTTTGCTATTACTCTCTCCACAGACTTGCTCATAATACCAGCTATCAGGAGATTAACATAATGTGCTAAAAGGCTAATAAAATCCTTTACATGTTTTGTATTTATTATTTGAGAATTTTTACTTTCTCTATCAACAGAGTGCTGTGACAAGGATTTGGAGAGAGGTTCTATGAATTGTCTTAAATTTTCAACAATATATTAGAGATCTGTGTTCTCTTATAATCTGACGCCATAGACTCTTCCTCTTGAGCTCCCTGTGTGGAATTAGAAATTTTCTGTGAGGTAATAAAGTTCCTGATGTCTGATAGAGGGAGAGAACAAGAACTGTTCTTCTGCCCCCAAGCAAATTCACACAAGCCCACCCCTGAAATGCCCAAGCTCCACCTCCTGCTCCAATCAAGGAGTGATTATTTATACAAATCCAAGTGATTCCCCAAGGACACAGTAAGAGTGCACCTCCCTGGAATATGCCACACCACAGGATTTCCCCAGACATCTTCACAGGAAAAGGAAAGTTCAGGTTCAAGCCTACTCAGGCTGTAAAGGAAACCGCATGAGGCCTTCCTGCATCTGGATGCATTTCTCCCTCTTAAGGGATGAAAATAATATCAGTTCTTCTTTTTAATCTTTTATACACATACTCCTTCATTTTTTACTTTTCTTACAAATTCATGAGGTCAATTTAAAAAAGTTTGAAATTTTTAAAGAAAAAGATAAAAGGAAATAAAAAGAAAATGAAAGAATCTGAAAACTTGTGCTTCAAGCTTCTCCCTCTCTGCCTTCCCAAACTCTTCTCCAACTAACATTTTTTGTTTGGGTATGAAATTAAAGATTCCCAGTAAGATATTCCACTGTATGAACTTCTGCATCAGACATTTTTGAGTGGTTGCATTCCCTGCATGTCAGAATATAAACACTACAAGCTTTATCCCAAAGTTCAAGTATAGGAGTATTTTTTGAGTAAATGACCAAAAATGGTTTTGTCCCTCATTTACAAGGAAGCTGTATTCCATGTGTTTACATTTACACAGATCTACAAGAAGTCCAAGACTACTGATTTCTGGATGCTAATTCCAAAGCTCAGTGCTTTAGAGAATCCAACTAGAACACAAGCAGGGGGCCTTGCATGAGCCAGGAGACTAAATTCAAAAAACCCTATTACCCATAGCTGGAGATACGTTTCAACTACTAAGTTGGCTTTTCCATGATTTCCTTTGCAGATTAACTGCTTAAGGAAGTCTGCTTTTTTCAAGAAGAGCAGACTACTGCTCTATCAGATGCAAAGACATCCTTGGCCACTCTCCCTGCCTCAGAAATCAGGATTCTCACAGCAGCTCTTGCATGACTAACAGAGCCATAAGCAATTGCTGGTTTTCAGAACTGCCTTAATTAACCCTGATTCCCCTTGATGCATCTTTTACCTTCGTGGTCCACAGATCTGAGAAAGCACTTCCAGTCCCCTTCCACACTTTCAGAAGTATCTTTAAAAGGTGGCAGCTGCTAGTGTCATTCTCCTCAAAATAATCTAAGTAGCCTCATGGGGATATGTAAATTGCTTGGTCTTGTGATGCCAATGGTGTCATTACTCCGGGACTGAAATTCCCAAAGCAAAATGCAATTTTAGGAGGAACCACTGCCAATATCTGCAGCATCTTTCTGTCACAAGGACACAAAGATGGAGAGAACCACCTTCCCTCTCCCCAGTCTTTGTGGTAGTTGCTCAAATAGGAAAAAGCTCAAAGATCTCTTCCCCCTTGTCTTTATGAAAGCACAAGAAAGCAGAAAACATTTTTTTACTCCTTGCCCATAGCAGCATAGAGAAAAAGAACCCATCAGCTAGATCCAAGCAGCTCAAATTCAGCGCTGACAGCAAGAATGTTGCTGTTTTTCTCAACATGAGACAAACACAACCTGGCAGATTAATATTCAGACAATACTTACCCAGTGTATTGACCAAGGGACACTTATCTAACAACTTCTCTTACATCAATGAGCATCAGCAGTCGTACATCCACAGAGCAGACAGATTTTTTCCATGAAAAGATTAATGTCACTAATTTAGTCACACGTTTCTTCAACTTGTTAAATTCTACGAGGCACTTACACAGATGCATACAAATATGCCATTTATACCTCAACAAAGGACCAAAGCAACTACAGAGCATTTTTAAGTGTTATGGTACTTACTGTATTATGCAAGTGAGGAACAATATATCAATCTCACTGTTCTCTGAGTTGAATATAAATGTAATATCTGTTTAATCCAGCCATCCATATCTCAGACAAATACTCCTATTACTTACTGTTGCTCTGCAAGATCTTATAGCAGGATGGTATCCCCTACAACAAATGACAAGCTATAGTCATTTGTTAACACCAGCCTTGAAATATCTACCATATAGCATGGTTTGAGGAACAATTCTTAACTTAAACTGCAGGACATGGATGAGAAGATCACCTGTCAGATTATTCCAGGGGGGAAAGAGCCTGGAATACTGCAGATCATTAGATATGACATACTCATCACCACTGTGACTGTGAAGAAATAAGGGAACTGCCACAGGAGATGCTACTATAGAACTCAGTAACAGTACCCTACATAGGCAAAAGTAAAAAGAATAAAGAACCATCCAGTGTTCAAAGAATCCTAATTAAGTTAAAAAATCAAGTGCTTGGAAGATCATGAATCTCAGTTTTACTGTTTTCCGTGGACTTGTATTTTCTACTCATTGTGCAGTTGTCTTCTGTACTGCATAAAGATAAACTATCTGTCTCATCACTGCATTTATATAAACATAAAAAAGAGCCATCCCAAGTACTTCTTTGTTCACATTTTCAGTGTATGGTTATCTGAATTTATTCTGCGTTTACTACTAATTGACATGAATGTCTCATATTCACTGACTTAATGATAATCTAAGGACTTCTAGAGATAATGGCCAAAAAGAAACAAACACAAAAAATACATGTACAAGCCCAGAAGCATTTCTCACTTTCTATTTTCTTTTCTCTCTCGAGTGGATTTGGATTGAAGTAGAGTAAGGATTTACTAAAGACACTCACTGTTCTGCTAAGATGAATCATTTCACCTCACTCTCAAACCTAATTAGCAATATGTTAGCGGGTGGAGAGAACAGATAACAGGCATCTAATCTGCCAAATGCTGCATCCACAGAGGCCCATTTATCTAACCTGTGTGGAGTTTGGTTAAAATCTGGACAGATTGCTAGGCCCTTAGAGAAGACGGCCTTTGTATCAGACGTGACCTTGCAGTTTCTGAAACACCACATTTTAAGTTTCAAGCAGTGGGTATTTGGGTATAAAACACTGAGCTCTGAAGTAACATGAAAAACTGATTCACATCACTGCATACAGTATCTATTAAAAAAAAAAAATCACCATTTAGGAGCCATTACTACCATTACTTCATGAAGTGACTAATCTCATCCAAAAATACTGGGGTTGTAATTTAGGGCTTGCTTTATTTAATGTTCCAGGTAATGACCTTAGGATAAAAATAAAGATACACTAATACATTTTTTTGAAAATACAAAGTCAGTAGGTTGAGTCTTCCTAGAGAAGAAGGATTTGAATGCCCTGTGGGAAGAAATACATGATCTTGAAGACCCCAGAAAGAGAACTGGGTTGAAAGTAACAGTCCAAAGGGCACAGGGGACTAATAGCAAGAATTCCTGGTATATACTGGGAGCTCATTAGCTGGAAACAGCAGCCTATTTTAGACAGTCAGAGGATGACTATGAGCCATTTAATTGAATCCGACCATGAAAAGGGCAAGGCAAGGTATTTTCATAAGAACAGGGAGTATTCACACCATTGTATAGCCTGTACTGAGACCTCATCTGAAGTATTTTGTATCATTTCAGTTACCCATGTTCAAAAAAAAAAAGACTTCAAATTTTAATTAGGTGATGAACAGGACTGTTACAGATATCAAACAGAAGCCTGTCTTACAGGAGGACACTGAAGGGGCTTGTATTTTTCATGCTGAAAAATGCAGCCCAGGAAGAAAGATGATTGCTTGCAGCAAAAGCACTGGGGACAAAAGATTTGCTAAATCTACGAGATGTTTGTGTTAGAACAAATGAATAGAAACTGGTTATTAATAAATTAAAAATACAAACTCAGAGGAAGTTTGTAGTCATCATTACATGAATGTGGCCCTACAACAACATTCTGAAAGGAGAAACTGGGGTAGAAAAATCTGAGTGCAAAGGGGTGAAACCTAACCAGTCTGTGATAAAGACTGTATAATGCTGCACATCATGACCTCTAAAGTTACTTAAAATCCTGTGTCTCTATGGGCTTACAGCTGAAAGACCCTCATGTCTCTAAAAAGCTGACTGCAGATACAAGCAGAACAGCCCATACAGAGATTGAATTTATTTTAAACAGCATTTTCCATTCTGAACTATATTTATACTTCAAAACAGCCAACTGTAAAACCTTAATGAGGCACAATTGCCCAGTCATATTTTCAGTACCCACAGCAGAATTATGGTGATGCAGTTCAAGATCACATTCGGTGTCACAAGCTATCTGTGTCTAAGGAGAACAAGTGGGAAGTGCTCTGCATCCAGCGGGCATGTTTGGCTTTTAAACCTGATATCTTGTTTGAAGCAGCCAGCCCATCTCAGGAAAAATTAAAACCATAAAAAAAGAAATCATCTTAACCTGTACGACAGAGATGCTAATAGCTAGGACAATGACCTCTGGATATTTATTCTCTCTTTAATTAGTTGCCTACTAAATAAAGCCACTAAATAAAGCAAAGGTGAGAGAAAAAAAGAACGTCTCTCAGCATGATATATGATAAACAATGATTCTATATTAAATCATTTACATCCATTTACTCTTGCTTAAGCAGTTACAGCAAGGGCACTTACCATCTCCCGTAATCCAAGCTAAGCAATCCATATATAATTAAAGTTTGATGAATGCCAATTTCCAGTACTGTTAGGTTTTGTCTCACTAACATAGTTTTTTGTGGTTTTCTATGTTCTTGCTATATAAAAGTTGTTCCAGATAAAATATGGTATCTCAAGATAGAAACAGTTTCACTCAACTGTTGAATGAAGGATGTTGTTGAGTTAGGAGCTGTAATATGGGAGGCAAAAAGAAGCCTCATGACCTCCTGTAATAGATTTCTAAAGGAGCATTTCCATAATAGTGACTGAACCTTCTAATAATTTAAAGTTGTGAAGAGTTACCATCAGAGGGGTTAGTCAATGTTCAAATTCAGACACCATTAGGGAACCACCTCCTCATGAGGAAGAAGATTCATGGCAGCCTAAGCAATTTCTCAAGACACATTCCTCTACAAAAAGAGTTGTTTAAACTGTTGTGCTGTCTGTGGAACCTTACATGAACACAACAGGAGAAGATAAGCACTCAGTAATTTAGTGTAACCACAATATAATTCCTTCTAAAACAGCATGTTGGAAACACTCTGATTTTAACTCTAAGGAAAGAGCTTGTTATCTCATTATTAAGGCCTGCCAGAATAAAGTAAATAATGACACAAAAGCTAGAGTTCTTAATATTAATTCAAATGTAAATTTTCAGCAAAATTAATCTCTACTCAAAGAATAATTCCTCTTTGTTAGAAGAAGATACAGCATTTTTCATACAGCACAAAACACTTTGATTCCTGTTATAAATGTGAAGTGAAGCTATTCAGGCAAAGCTAGTCAGTACCTCCAGAATGTAAAGTCATATCACAGAGCTTCAGAACATGCTTTGAAGGCAGGAACATTTGGAGCCTTACCCATAACAGAACTGCATATACATAGCCTGTGACCCTCTTACTGAGAGACTAATCTTTCCATTCATCAGAACACAATAAAACATTGCAAAATACTAAACTATTAAGCAGATATTAAAAATATAACTAAATAATATACAATTTCTTCATGGATGAAGCCTTCAAGGACTATCTGAGCTAAAGGCATGTGTCTCTTAAAAAAAAAAAGGCAAATCATATCAGCTAGTTTGTGTATACAACCCAGTGCCAAACATAATTATTTTTATATACTTAAAAATCTGTGTATATGGTGAAGTTTCCTAATACACATAGAGATGTAGAGAACAGCAATTCTGAAGTGTTAGTTTTACTCATACATAATGAGATCAAATTGTTACATTGAAAAAAATATTATTAGCTTTGATAGATTTGCCTAACAAAGAAACCACAGGATCATGTTAAATACATGCCTGCCTATAAAGAATTGAACTGTGAACTCACAGTAGTAAAGGTTCACTCTAAACTCCAAAATACTTTGCAATTGCAAGGGTCAAGTGATATCCTAGAATTATTACACTTTAGCCAAATTGTCTTGGCAACTTACTAATACAAACATGAAACACATTCACTTGACACAGTGATTGATGAAAATACTAATGGTATTCAGCTTACTTACAAGAAAAACAACTCTGTCTCTTCAGGCAAGCCTGAGTTTCTTTTACGAAACTGACTAATCTCAAAGTTGGTTTACAGGTTACAATCTACATTAAAGGATCCCTTTACATTTAAAGCTACCCAAATCCCAAATATTATGTGAAAATGAATATAAAGAAAACATGTCTCTTCCTGGTATGTCTTATATCCTCCAAAATTGTTGAGACAATAATCTAATGGCAACTGCCCTCTGCTTCAATCCAATACTGTCAGCATCTCCTCACTAATTCTCAACCCACCCAGGTCACACCTTCCAGCTTTTGTTCAGTTTTCCTCCAAATAATTTTGGGCAGGAGTGCCCAAATGCGTGCATAGATTGGCTAAGATATTGAATGGGGGCCAAATTAACTTGATTTTTTCAAGTTTATCCTGTGGACTTTCCCAAGGCAGAAGGGTGGGGGGAGAAGTGGGGAGAAAGCTCATCAACAGCTCCGCTGAAATGTTGTTTTTCCTAAAACTTGAAAAACAGACTAATGAATACACAGGGAGGCAGAAAAAGAGTGAACATCTCATTTAGTGAGAAAAATACAATATACCGCTTACAATTATCCAAGCCAACTCAAAGAGGCAGAAGAACGTCTAAGAATGATAAGCTGTATTTATTTTGCCATTTGTGGTCAAACCTACTTAACCCTGCTAACTTAATTTACATTTATTTCTTATCTATGCTTATTTTTTTCCTTCTCCCGCCTGAGCCTTTTTTTCCCTGTTTTAATTTTAAGGCACAGCAGGGTTCCTGCCCTGTTCCTAATAGCTCTCACTGACAAAAGAACACATGCCCACAACAAAATAGTGAAAAAATTATAAGCAGAAAGAAACCAAACCAAAGCAAACCCACACCCAAACATACACATATCTGTCAGCTGGGGAATTCTTGTTGACTTCATCTGTGGCTAGCTTTTTCTTTGGCAGCTTTCTGTTCCCTCGAAAAGCACCAAGCTCATTTAAAACCTGGCTAAGTATGTTCAGCAGTAATTCCACTTTCTGTTAGTTTTAAGTGGCTAATAACAGGATGTTTCCATAGGGATGCCAGGGAACTCTGCAGTGGCCCAAGGAATAATGTTTGATTCACTTGAGGAACCGGTCCAAGAAAAGTCAATTTGAAGAGCACAGTAGTGTTCCAAACAAATTGAGGCAAAAGGATAGTCCCTCATTATACCCTAAAAGAGCTTCTAGGTGAGCTTTGCTTCAGAAGAGAGGATTTCTCTACACAGGAAGATTCTCTGCCTCTAGAAACTTTAAGCCTTGTTGCTGTGTATATGCAGCACAATACAAAAACCCCAAACAAACCAGGAAACCCAGGGCACAGCAGAGGTTGGGATCAACCAGACCAGGGAGCAGCTCCGTGGAAAAGGGCCTGGGGCTGCTGGTGGACAAGCTCAGTGTGAGTGGGCAGTGTGCTGCTGCAGCAGAGAGCCAGCAGCATGCTGGGCTGCATCTGCAGGGGCATCACCAGCAGAAACAAAGAAGCTGTTATCCCATCCCACTCAGCACTAGTCAGGCTACACCTGAAATTCTGTGTTCAGTTTTGCTCCCTGCTGTACAAAAGTGATGTGGACAGGCTGGAAAGGGTCCAGTGAAAGGCCACAACTGAGCAAAGGACTGGGCAGGTGGTCATATGATGAAAGACTAAGAGAACTACACTTTTTGAGGAAAGAAGGCTTTGGAGAGACCTTATCACTACGTTCCAGTATTTAAAGTGTGGCTACAAAGACGATGGCGACTTCATTTTTACAAGGAGTCACTTTGAAAAGACAAGGGGAGATTCCAATCACACAAAAGAGGAAAATTTTTCACAATGAGAACAATCAGCCATTGCAATAATCTCTCCAGGGAGTAAGGGGTAAAATTCCCCAATACAGGACCATTTTAAGATTCAGGTGGAAAAAGAGCTGGGACATTTTGTCTAGACCGTGCTTTTGCCAAGAAGGTTTGGATCGGATGATCCTTGAGGTCCTTTGCACTCAGTGTTCTGCAATTCCATAAATACAGCTACAATAGGTAGCTAATCGAGCTTCTATATTCTGCCACTAGACTACTATATATATCCATACTACCCAAAGAGCTGGGAAGTTTGTAATGCAGTTCTACAGACTGACACACACACACAAAAAATATGTCTCTAAGTGGAATGTATCTACCCTTTTAACAAATTCCGTGGTGCATCATCTACATCAGGCATTTCTCTGTGAGCGATTATGAAAGCACAAATTTCCATCAACTTGAAACACCTGCACTTGAAATTCCATGTCAGCAACAAGCTGATAACACAAGAGGAAAGGAGTCATTCGTATTAATAAACAAGGTAATGGAGGTGATACAATGTGTGGCTATTGTTCTTTCTAGTTGCTTTGTGAACAACTACATAAATTAAATGCTCCTTTTTTCATTATCAAATCTCTGACGTTATGTTGTGCTGCATTTTATTAGTTCAGCAGTTTCATTCCAATAGTAGCTATCTAACACGATCCTCGCAATTAGTACCTTATGTACATTCTTGAACCAAATGCTTCCTCTGGGATTTAAAGAAAACCCAGGGTCTCAGGAGTCTCTCTTGTAATTCAGCTACATGCTGCACTTTTACAGCTATGCAAATTAACTGCAAGGAAAGCTGTGATGTACAGCAAAGTAAGAGATCTGAAAATTAAAATACTGTAGGAGAAAAAATATTTAAAATTTCCTTTACATTTTTCCTTTTGTTTGGCTAATCCCTAAAGGCATTAGGGCAGCGTGTTCCATCTTGAAAGTCCCTGTAGAATCATGTACTACTGAGCATAACTACAAATGTGATGCTTTGAGCAGCCAGATAATGGTTTTTAATTGGCTCATCATTGTAGCTTCAGCCCAAAAGCACAAAAATGAATTTAGAACCAATATTAACAGGTGATAATTAAATTATGGGGTCTGCATGCTTAATATATTGGAATAAGGCAGATGAGGCAACAAAGACCATTAAGTTTAATAATGGAAATCAGTATCTACCTTAAGTACTATTTTATAGCACATTAGCAATGGTTGATTAGTGTTAAATCATAAAGTAAATTTTGTTTTCGTACTGAAGCTTTTTTTCACTACTTTTTACCTGTGTATTAGCATGCATTCTAAACTAAGGATGCTCATTTAAACCATTGCAAATGAGCAAAACATATAAATAAACCCAATTAATTAATTAATTGTGGTGACTTGAGTAGTTTGTTTCCTAAATAAGATATTTACTTGAATAAGCTATATAATACTCCTTAATATTAAAGCATACATGGACTGTGTGAGTACCATGGGAAATTGTTTTGAATCAAATAGTCCTAGTAAAAACATTCATCATTAAGTCATCAAGGTCCATACCCAGATTTCCCATTCTCCCCTGGTGAAGCAGAACTACTTGAGGGCACTCTTCTTACCACTGTAAGAAACAATGCCATGTACAGATTAACCCTGCACTTCATCAAAGCAACGACAACAAATTTTGATAATGTCTCAGCATCACTTCAATTTAAAAAAAGAAAATACTGGTTTAAGGTCTTTTTTGTTTTGTTTTGTTTGGGGTTTTTGTTTTTGTTTTGGTGCTTTTTGGTTTTTTTCTTTATTTTCTTTTCCATGCCTTTACACCTCAGGAAAGAGGCATGCTTTGATTTTTTCCCATCTTCTTTACACAGACTCCACCATATGCCTTTTTCTCCACCTCCACTCTTCTCTCCATTCAATTTATCTTATCTAAAGCAGCACTATCTCTTCAATCCTGAAAAACTCTGTCTGCTTGCCTTTCTGCTGCTTGCCATTTCTGCAGCCTATCTTGTCAACTTGTTCTTTCCCTTACACCAGAGTGCTAGGGTTCCTTTTTCTATTCCTATGTCTGCCTCTGAGGCTTTGAGCTCAGCAATCAGCTGCCCTGGCTCCACTCACACTCGGTAAGTAAGAGCTATCAAGTGCTTTAGGAAGAAACTCAGTTTTTCTGTGAGACTTTTCCCTATTTGTGAAGTGTCTCAATTCCACTTCTCTCTTCCTGCTTGAGCTTAGTTTTGATCAGCACTTGTACCTTCCATGCTCTTGAGGATTTTCCATCTGAAATACCCTTCTTCATAACATTCATTCTATGTTACTTTCTTTTCCTACCTTTTAACTTTTTCTAACATCTTTCATCTGGATGGACAAAAAAAATTCTGTTCCTCCCTGTAAAAAATAATCAAACCCCAAATCCTGTGCAACCCATAAAAATGGTCCCTGAATCTTTAGAGTGAAGCGGCCATAAAGTTAATACAAAGTTACCCATTCCTTCTAGTGAATCCCAGAACATATATAAATTAAGCCATGGAGGAGAAATATGGAGGTGTAACCAGCTGTTTAGGCAGCTCTGTATGAAGCTATTCAGAAGCCTGGGTACCTGACTCTTTGAATGAAAGCACATACTGAGCTTGAAGGATTGAAATTATCTCTGGACCATGAACCACAAGGTTATCGCTGGCCCTCAGGGAATATATTCCTTAACTCTTTTCAAAGGTGCATGGTTTATTAATACATACTTTTAATATCGTAAGTACTGGAGTCAGATTTCTTGTAAAATGCAAAAGCCGGAGGTAAGAAGGTGGAAATGGCACTTCAGAATATGAAAGACTTGGAGAAATTGCCTACCAGTCAAATGTGATCCACAGAAATTTCATATGACATCACTGCCACCCTACTGTTGTTAATGTCAAATTCCAGTGGAGTGCCATGAAGCAATGAATACTTTAAAAAGATTAGATAACTGAACCAAAGAAACATTTTTGCTTTTTCTTAAGCCCCCAAACCAATAAAACTTACCAAAAATCCCCAAGACCAAAACTCATTTCATACTGGAAGTCAATTTTTATATCTAAACAATATGAAATTGTTGGGACATCTGGAATTTTCACCAAAGCCAAAGTAAAGTGCTTGGTGAAGTTGAGGTGAAGGCTAAGGATTCAATTAAAATTTCATTATCAAATCTCTCATTATCAAATCTCAAAAAAAATTAAGTTTGGCAGTTATATAAGAAATGTTAGATACACACGTGATTGTAACATATCCTCATGGCTCTAAATTGTTACACTCACCCAATGAATTTTACAGCTAAGATTTTACCATGTATGAGCCCAGAGACATTGCCTTATTTTAATGTATATCATCCCAAGAGAGTGCTCATAATATTCTGTTTTGTACTACCATTGATCATACTTACAAGACATTTTTTTAAGACAATCTATTTTAGGTCTGTTTTAGAGATTTATTTTTCATTGATAATATTTCTTATATACCTGCATGTAATGCCATTTGATTTTACTATCATGAGTTCAACTTGATTTTATTATCATGAGTTCAACTTTATAGGCCTTAAAGGGAGAATAAAATGATAAGGAATATATTTCAATAATCTAAGAAAATTATTAAAATTTATTCCCTATAAGTCATAGTACTACAGTTTTAACATCCAGTAACTCACAACCTACCATGAATTGAAAGGAATATCTTGCAATACCAGAAAACAGAATTTTCAGCTCTACTGATTAAGCTTTTAGTAGCTCATGAAATATCGTCTCTTAGATCATTGAGTAAGTCAAAATAAGACAAAAGCATTTTAGATTTTTTTCTAAATGCGTAGGGTGCAGGGGAAAATAAATTTCTATTTTGCAGAGTGATACTTCCACATAACAGTGAGTCCAAATCAAAATGAATAAGAGACAAGAATGAAGATGAGGCAGGTAAACAGGCATTGCAAATGAAATTTATCTGATGGTTCCAGAGTCTGTCACAAAAATTCCACTGTCAAACACACAATTTATGCACAAAGCATATCCCATGTACTGAACATCCTTCAAAAACATGGTAATACTCAACACTGAGATGGCATTTGCATCCCACATGCAGAGAAATAGAGCAGAGAAAATTAATGCCAAAAAAGTATTTATGTATCTTTCAAAGAGAACCAGTAAAAGGTGAGAAACAATGTTCATTAAAGAACCTTCAGCTACTGCTTAAAAAATTCCTTTGAACTTCCAGCAGTACAATGGAAAGGTCTTCCAATGAAACTACTCTGTAGTCATTGTGCCATTCATGCACAGAGTACCTTACATACTACCATGGTCTTTTGTGACCCAGGGAGAATTCACAGCATTAAGGGGCCAGTAATACTTATGTGAAGTGACAGCAACACAGAACTCACTGAATTCTTCTGCAGTTTTCATTGATTTTGACAGCAGTGTCATCTATGCTACTGAGAGAGAAACCTATCTAGTTGTCCCATGGCTTTTAAAATGCACTTTAATTCTGTGTAGAAGTCTTAAACACACAAAAAATGTTGAATTGGTACTGCCAACTTAGGTACTAAAATAAAAATGAGAAAGTAATAGCATTGTAGCCATTCATTTAACTTCATTATTAACTTCCAGACACACACTTAGGTTTTTTTCCAAAACCATAGGAATTAGACATCTTATTCTTCTCAAGCAAAAGCTGAGTATTTTAACATGCATTCACATCTCCTAAAGCTTTGCACATGCACACACACACAAGAAGGATGAGAGTTCCAATAAAATGTTAAGATTTGTTAACATTGTTTATACATGCACACCTCTTGTCCAAAGTCAAACCGTATAATAGAGCTAAATAGTAGTGTAACTTTAAAAAAAAAAAAAAAAAGGTAAAAAAACAGGCCAGGAGTTGTAGCGAGCAAGGTTGAATCAACAACAAATCAAGTGTCAAATAATGTGGAGTGAAATGTTGTCAGTTCTCAAGTCCAGCAAATGTGGTTCCCCTCAAATGCTGCAGGTTGTTCACAAATTCATCTAATTGAATGCAGTCTTTGGGCTTGCTATTCAGAAAATATGTTTTTAATTCAGAGTCAGATATGGGGAAATGCCACACTCAGAATTCCTGTTTCTCCTGTGTCTGGAGCTCACAAAAATGGAAAGACCCAGGCAGACCTCAGTTTGCATGGAAGCACCTGTGAGCAGAGGCAACATTGGGGCACTCAAGAAAACAGAATGTGGGATAACATTTCAGAGGACAAGAGTGTTCCCAAAGCCCTTTAGTTTTGACCTCTTGACTGCAGACTTAGCTTCACAGGATCTTCCAAGAAACACTGCCTGGAATCCAGAGAGACCCCAAATCTCCTGCAGAGCCCCCCCGCAGCAAATGCTGGAGCCAACAAAACCTTGGAGGGGAGAGTGAGCAGCTACGAGGAGATGGAAGGCGCACAGAGAAGAAGCGCTGAAGGATACATTTAGATAAACAGTTTGCAGATGAAGCATTGTAGAAGAGACTTGAGGCCATGTGTCTCTCTTGCTTTTTGTTTAATGCCCGAATCTTGCTGTATACTGCAAACAATTTCCCTTGTGCAGCTTGTTATTCAGCTATTAATAATCTGAAACTCAAATTTGTCTTCTATTATTGCCTAATATTACTATTATTGATTTATATGACACTGCCAGACAGAATTTAACACAGAGCTGATTTCAATTTCAAGAAGTTTTTATCAGAATGACAGTATGTAATTATAAAATAAAATAGAAGTTTTAATTTTAAAATATTAAACAGATGGAAAATTAAGTATTCATATTTATGAAAATAAAAAAGACTGCAGTTATTGCATCAAATCTTTATAAATCATTACACTTTTAAGTTTGGAAATGGAGAATCCCTGGCAGCAGAATGTGTGAAGACAGAATGTTTATTTATTAGTGTTATTTTTAAAGGGATGTTCCAAGTCAAACTCGACAGCTTGTTTACAGTGGGGTCCTGCCCAAGGGTGGCTTAAAAGATATTAAACAGGCACACACCAAGAATATCATGTTACTGTACAAGATATAAGTTTGCCTATGGCTTGACTTTACTGTGACTGCTTTAATGATTTCTTATTTATTTTTCAGGAAGCACTAATCTGTTTTACCTTACACTCCCTCTTAAAACAAAAAGAAATGCAAGGGAAAACCTTCCAAGTTTACAAATATATCTAAAATATACACACATTTCTAGCTAAATCAACTAGTGAGGTGATGCATAGGAGCCATGTGAAGTGTTTGCTGATGTTTGCAAATGCTGAATTTATTCATAGGATATTAGCTTTCTCCAGTTTTAGTAATTTTAATGAAAACAAAGAATTTTTGAAGATTTCTCAGTTTTCAAAACGGGCCTTGAAAGGTTGGTGATTTCATCACAGAATAGTGTTTGGTCATCCCTCCTTCCATAAAGTTTTGGAAAGAGAAGAGCTTTGAGAAGGGATGAATTCCTGCAGGCAGTGCTCTTGGTAACATAATTTAGGGGAGAGTTATCTCAGAAATATGGCACCTGTTTTTGATGCAAGGAACATCAAGTTGAAAACTCAGAGTGGGCTAAAGAGAAACTACCATGATTTCATAATTACTTTAATTTATAAAAATCTGTCTTCAAGGAATATTTAAGTAATCACACAAATATTTCCCTATTTCACATACATAGGGTTTTCTTAAGAGTTTTAACACTAATTCTCAATAGGAAAAAGAAAAATATACTTCACTGAAGACAACCCCCTGACTCCGGGGCCTCCAATCTAAAGTGGCATCAACTTTAAGAAATGTTAGAACTGCAAGTTCTTAGCCATGTTTAGCTGAGCAGTATTTGGCTGAGCAGAGCTTACTTGAGGCAGATTATTAAAACCTCAAGTGGAATGAAGTGAATACTTCATTCCAACACCAAGGCACATCTGCTTGCTGAACCTTCAGACAGGACACAGGCAAAATGCCTCCTAAAATATCAATTTCAATATTAGTACTTTCTAATTTTTTGAGGTGTGGTTATGTGAAACCAAAATTCAATTCATGTAGATGATGTTACAAGTGACATATGCCAGGTAATTTCTGTGTGCCCATATGGTGCACACAGCTACAGTATTCAAAATGGGAGTCTACAGAAGAGACAAAGTGGAAAGGAAATCATATATCTGGACTTCCAAACTACCACACCAAAATTTTCCTCTTTTACTGCTGCACATCTGGAAATAATAGATGCGATGTGCAACATAAATTCCTACAAGACGTGAAAATAAAATACATATATGAAGCTAAAGACAGTGCAAATGATATTAAAAGAGATACAACAATGAATGCTGTGCACATAAGGAGTAAGTGGAAACTTTTCAGACAAAATTTAGCCCTAAATTACTTTTTAATCAGCACCACAGACATAAATGGGAATACACAGGTAAAAGCTGAGGCATAATCCCTTGTAGCTATGTTTGGGTTTTTCATTTGAAGCAGGATCTAATTTGCAATATTAAAATTGCATTATCACTCATTTAGTTAATCTAGCAAACAACTTACCACCCCTCCCACCCCAATAATAATGTTTATCAAAGAATTACACAATCCAAGCTTAAAAAATGAGTTTTGCATTCTAGATCAATTTGTCAAGACAGCAATTTCTACTTTGACAATAATAAAGAGGTTTCCTGAATTACTGCTAATGTTGGCATTTAGATGGAGCAATCTTTTACAGCGCTCTGAAAGTTTACACTGAAAACATGGCCTAACATGCCTCTATTTCAATGGTATGTTGGCACTGGTTCTCATGTTTTCCCTGCTTTTTTTGTTCCTGCCTCCAGTTTGCTAGTACAGGGAATTGGTCTAGCTCAAAAATAACTTAATATGTTTTTTTACCCTATAACTTGGCTTGGGTCCTTGATCTGGTTCACTGCGTGGCTGCACAAATACTTCTACCAACACAATCAAGGAGCTACAAGGACCGTGTGAGCTTGAACTGCAGCCAAAACCAATTCCACATCAAACTACGGTCTACATTTGAGCAGACAATTTTAATGTACAAGATGTAAGGGATGTTGAGAGGTCTGTAAATGTTATGATTACCAGCTAGCTGATAACACTGATTTATGGTGGCTGCTGTGAGAAGAGTGTAATGGGTTAATTCAAGTGCTTTATTTAAAGAGGTTGGGTACAACAGCTTCATATGGGTCCACTCGAGAAAACAGACGTCACTGAGTTTAAAGTTTTACAATTGCAAACGTTTCATATATAAGAACTTCTCAAGTCTGTGCAATTCTAATAGAGACCATGCCAGAAGCACTCCAGGAATGAGGACTAGTACAAAGACTTTGAGAATGAATAAAATGTTCATACTTCAGAGACAATATGAGGAAGCTGATGGTGAACAGTTCAGTGTTGGAGAAAATGATGACAACCTTTCCCAATGCTTTTTGCCTTTTTTCTCCACTTATCACAGTTCCAAACTCCTCTCCCTAATATTTGGTGAGCAAGAAGCCAAGAAAGAAAAAAACCCTTTTACTAAACTAGCAAAATCAAAATCAACCAATGAAACAAACCCCCAATACCAAAAAGCCCACCCAGCTGCAAGCTTATGCCTTACTACCAGGTACCAAAGAAGCCACGCAAAAAGAGCTGGTTAATATCACTACCTACTGTTTTTCTGTCATTCACTTACTTCTCTGACAAAAAAAAAACATTGGGAAAGAAAGAACACAAAGCAAATTACTTGTTCCTCATGATTTCTTCTGGTGTGCACCTACTGTTGGGACTAAAATGCTGTTAGGTCTAAATGTGGAGGAGTTTCTTTAAGATTAACTTTAGTGTACAGAGACTAGTTTTCCTTTTCAGTTGATAGTTAAGGACATTAAGAGAGAACAAGTAATCTCTGTGAAATTGCCTTTTGGATGTATCTTTCTTTTCATTTGTTCTAGAGAAAGACAGAAACATAACCTACCCAAGGAAGGTTATACATTAGTTCTACCCGCCACCGTGTCAACATGTGCTCTGTTGTGGAGCAAATGTAGCCAGGTTAGAATTATGTCACAGTTGGCACTTAAAATAGAGCCCCATAGTATCCTAGGGCCCAAAATAAGGAGAGGAATCATGGGCTCCTTCCCCTTGAAATAGAGAACAGTCTGCGGAGAGAACAATGTACAGCTGTGCTCTGTGGATCCCAGGCACCGAGCAAGTCCATGCAGGTGGCTGTGAGCTGAGGGTGTGAAACTGCGGGGCTTGTACGATGCGAGGTGTCAGGAAATTTGCAAATTCACAGCCTCAGCTCCTGTGCCTGGAGGCAGGAGGACAGAGCTGTGTCCCCTGTGTGTCCAGCAGGCCCCGCTGGGGCCGCAGCTGCCGCTCCCGCGCTCCAGGTATCGCCAACTGCAATTGCTCTGCTGCTGCCCATGACAGGAACCGACCCGAACACAGGCTTTTCCTTTCATGAATTCTATCTGTAGTGTGCTTTTGAAAGATAGTATTTCCTTAATCTAAAATGATCAGAGGTAGTACATCTCTGTTAGTTTCAAAAGTGAGAGCCAAGATCCATGACACCGTAGTTTAATGCTGCTCTTATCAGAAACCTGCAGAGATTAGAAACTGTAAGAAAAACATTGATGGACGTTTTCAGGCTTTCTGGATTAGTTTGGCATTAACTACCAGTGGCTTGCTTTCTTTGACAACTCCTTTATAATTGGGCACAGATGGATGGAAATACACTACAAACACAGTGAGATTTTCTTTAATCATTAATTTTCACTTAATTTGCCAGATGGCTTTGGTTTCTAGTGTACACTTTATTTGCTGTTGTGTCATTTTCAGGGTTTTACTTTATTTTGGTTAAAGTTTTATGTCTCCTGAAATCTTGATTTTATTATTGTCTTTCAATCTCTAAACCCCAAAGAAGATGAATTAGTCTATTTTATTATTTTATTTTTAATTTCATGTAAGCACTTTTACACCACCAATAAAGTTTTAGTACTTAAAGTTAAAATTTCCCAAGCTCACGCAGAAAAACGTGACTGTAAAAGTAGCCTTTCCTAATGCTTGTGCATTGTTCATGAAAATGGGGCATGTTCATTCACACATTTGCATCTCTTTGCCTACCTACTCTTTTCTCACTGTAATGGTTGATTTCACACTCCTTTGAGAAAGTATTTGAACAGAAAAGTTAAATATTCTATTCAGAAAAAAAGTGCTTCTTAACCTGCACTTTAACTACAGTTGGAAGTGACTTCAGAAACCATTCGTGCTTCATGTCAATTCATTTCTGAGGCTATGTTTATTTATCAGGTATGCCAAGATGCTCCTTTATAAGCTTTTCATCAAGTCCTTCTCTTTAACGAGGATGCTGTTGTTTTTTTGATTAAAAAAGGAGATGGCTGCTAAGTATGTGGAAAACTTTTTTCTGATGTTGAGTTAGGTGTACTGGAGCTTCTTGTCTTTTTATAGCCCAAGATTTACACTGAGCTGTTACCATACTTCCCCAAGGACAACATTCTGTGAGAAATGCATTGGACACCAGGGAGGGGAGCATATGAAGAGCTTCTCATCATAGGCAAAACCAGCAGAATCTTTTAAGTGTCAAATCTCTGATAAGCAAAAGGATTAAAGGCAACGCTAAATTTGAACCTGAACATTTTCCTGCCATGGGTTTCTCTGCATTTATACAACCTTGGTTTGTTCTCAGTGACTGTTCCTTCTATCAGGCACTGATGAGACTGTCTGAAGGTCATGTTGTGCTTTCTGCTGATGTGTTGGATGTAACATTATGCTGAACTGATGAATGAAGGCAGAAACAGGAATGGAAAAAGTGTTAAACGGATATGAAATGGAATATTCAGAAAACAGCCACAGGCAATCAGAACAGGGCAGGGATGAGTGAACAAAAGAACAAGGTTATCTACTCTCATATGTTAAAAATTCTCAGGGGGCTCTATGTCAACCTTTAAAAAAACAAACCAGAACAATAAAGCAACAGAAACAAGAAAGGAAGAAAGGAAAAAAAAAAAAAAAATCCCCATTTCATTCCTGCCTGGAAATGTTACTTTATCTTCCGCTGCAGCAATAGATGCCTTTACAAGAACAAAAAGGAATGAACAAGAGGTATAATTAGACTTTCCAACACTTAAACAGTTACAAAACTATTTTTTCCCCCTCGAGAAAGATGATTCAAGTTTCTTAATAAATGGTATTTAACTTAAATAATACAGGGAGCAATGCAACTACAGCAAAGGCTGAAAGCCAAGATTCTTTTTACACAAAATTGGTAGACAAAGTCATTTTTTAGAGCAGTTTGCCTGCTTAGGGATAAAGGCAGCTCTCAAAGTGAAGAAGTAATCTGAACAATATCAAAACATCAAATGTGCATTTCCATTGAGATTCCCAAGACTTCTACTGGAAATTTTCCCTTGATGTACACACATCTTTATAATAAGAAAACAAATTCTCTTTTGATGAGCTAGAATTACAGCTATGAATCCAGGTTTCTACTGATTTTCACACAATTCCTATTTTTTCCAGTTTCTTTTTGACAAAAAAAATCACACCAAGAAAACACTCCCAATATAGTAACTACTATTGAAATTTCAGTAAAATGCTTCAGATCTTCAAATTAATGCTTCTGTAAAATTTAAATAATACATCAGAATTTTCCAAATGCTAGAAAGGAAAAAAAAAGAAAAAAGAAAAAAGAAAAACATTTGTATGTAGAATACAAATGGTACAGGCAGCTATATCAGTTGTACTACTCAAATCATGTCCTGCAGAAAACACACTGGATCCTGTTGAGATCAATGGAAGCTCCACATGCAGAACTGAGGTTTTGGAATCACACTGCAGCTGATGGCAAATGTTTATGTCATTTTAATCCCATCTGATGCATTTGTGGCAGATAGGGATTTCAAGGTAGGTATAAATCAAGAATAATGAGCACTAGGTGTTACACTTCAAAGAAGGGGATTAATACATATAAGAAATGCACAACTGAAATTAAGTAGTTTGGCCTTTCTTTTTAATGAAGAGAGAAAATTTAAGGCTTAGCAAACTGAACAGATTTTTTATTTGACTAACATTAGCTTAAATGGAATGTGTTGTTAGCAATGGCATTTAAGAAAAGGGAAAAAACAGAGTTAGTGAGGCTTAAAAACAGCAAGGGAGTAGAATATGTTCCAGTAAGAAAGCATATGAATCACAGAGAACTGCTTTCTGTTATAGCAACAAGATCAATTAGATCTGCAACAGCTGAAAACCATTAACTGCTGTTGGCTGCTGTTAGCATAATGGGTTTTTTTCTGCTCCTTATTCTGGTGTCAGTTTATCACTTTACTACCCAAACAGTTCTGCCTGAAGCCCTGGTAATCTTAAATATAGAATTGTTAGGAACAAAAGAAAATCTTCCAGCATACAAATTGAAGTATTAAATATTACTAACCCTTTTTTATAGATTAAACGCAGCTTCAGCTGCCAAAATTGTTCAGTACAGTGTCAGAGATATCCTTGTTTTATGTTTTCATTTTTTAATTTTGTGAGAAACAGAGACAGTCGCCTAATGCTAGTCAAGGTAATTAATTTCTAGCCAGCCATATAAGAGGGGAAAAAATTGGGGCACGAAAAGCTTCCATAGAGCAGCCAGCAACACCACTTCTTATTTCTTCTCCTACTTTATGGAAAATAAGCCAAATTAAGTTAGTCAGAGCTGTTCTTCTCATTGTCTCCTGCGCTGCCATGTAGTACGTCCTTGCTGTCCACAAAGGTCTGCGCCACCTGGGCTGGGTCCTTTCCTCTTTCAAATTAGCAACACATCGCCTTCTCTAAAACCATGCCATCTTTCTACACAGTTTATCTATGGCACAATGTTCCCGATTTTGAGAAGAAAAAAACTGGTATGTCTTTTACTATATTTTCATTTAAATATTCATAGCATAACACTCAAAGTGACAGGCGGTCTTCTAGATGAGGTTTGTTTTCTTCTGCTCATTAATGGCTCAACCTCAGGCAGCATTATTTCTGTAACTTGTCAACTCAGTTTTCTCAGCTCAATGCTATTCCCCTTCCTCATCATCTTGGTGGCTGCTTTTACAGGCTTTCAAATTGTTGAGTGGGAAATATCAGGAACACCACTGCTGCCCCCTTGGCTAAATTAATGCCTCTTGTATGAGGAGCCACATAAGCACGTGCTAGATTTTTTTTTTGTAGTGGGTGGTAGGGGAAATGAAATGCCAACCCTGATTTATGTTCTCAGAGTTCAACTGAGAGATAAGCCTGTCTGCTTCAAACAATGAGGTGTGGTTAAGAGATCCAAAAGATAGTACTAAGCCAATGAAAAACATTTGCAGAGGACATTCAGATACTAAGTTGATCTAGTCAGGGTCTGCGAAGTAAAACAGACGTCAATTTTGATGAGGAGTTTAATGGTTGTGTCTGTTGGGACTTCACAGTTTAGATTCCTACCCTGCCTGCAGCTTTAGAGTAAGTCACCAGCAGTTTGCACAGACCTCTGGTGGCCAACACCAGGTTGCTTGCATGACTGCCTGCAAAAGGGTCATGTTTCACACCCCTCTCTCTGGTCTGGGCATGGTTATATCATAACCCCCACTGAGAAGAGGGCAATAAAAACCTGTTTTCTTTATCATCCTAATCAAAATTCTCTTCTTCCTATCCTTGTGCTTTGGACAGAGTCCCCTCTGTGGCTAGGATAGGACTGAGAAGTACAAACATCTGAGATGTGCTTTCAAACCTTAATACATATGTATTTAAAGCAGTATCCCACAGCCTCTCCTCCACTGCATCACTTGGCTGCTTGTCATCATCTGAGTATCTGAGTACGTGTAACTCAGCAGAATTGTATGAAATTATAGGAAATATCATTGCCAAAGGCCACCTGTAAGCATGAAGAGGAAACTGGTAATGAAAGACTCCATCTTACCCTTTTGTGCATGATTAATGACATATAAACAATAAAAAAAGAAAAATCGCAATATTTCATAATAATTTATATAGCAATTAACCCATATTTCTTTAGTTGTCCTAACTTATATTAAAACTTACAATGCCCCACAGCTTTTCAGTTCAAAGTCATTTAGTATTTGCCTGTGTCTTAGAAAGGCAAACACTTAGAGAAGGTCCCTGTGCAGCAGAGGGAATGGGGTGGAGGGCAGACAAGGCGTAGATGGAGAACAATGCAATTATGTCTATGGATCAGTTAAACAGCCAATTCTGTTTTCATCTCAGATATACAGTTGTGTTAATTATGAAGTGTATATTTACAATAGCCAGCTTGGAGTTTGAACAATGTTATGTTTTGTTTTTCTGAATGAGATGGATTTTTTTATAAAAACAGGAGAGTGCTTCAAAACTTTTAAAATTTATCTCTCAGAGCTTGGTGTGAAAGCCAGTCCTGTAAAGAGGGATCTGTTCCTTCTCTTCTCTTCCCTTCCTTTCTGTTACCAGGATCAGAATAAAAGAATGAATAGGGCTATGAAGATGGTGAGGAATCTCGAGAGGAAGCCTTGAGAGGAGCAGCTGAAGTCACCTGGTCTGTTCAGCCTGGAGGAGACTTGAGGGGAGACCTCACTGGAGCCTGCAACTTCCTCCAGAGGGAAAGAGGACGGCCAGCCACTGATTTTTCCTCTCTGGTGACCAGTGACAGGGCCTGAGGGAATGGCTTGAAGCTGTGTCAGGGGAGGTTTAGGTTGGATGTTAGGAAATGATTCTTCCAATGGTTGGGCACTGGAACAAGCTCCCCTGGGAAGTGGTCACAGCACCAAGCCTGTCTGAGTTTAAGAAGCACATGGACAACATTCTCAGGCACATGGTGTGACTCTTGGGGCTGTCTGGTGAAGGGCCAGGAGTTAGATTCTCGATGATCCTTTTGGGTCCTTTCCAATTGAGGATAGTCTCAAATTCCATGAAGAATTTCATTAGGTAAAAGCCATTTAAAGATTTACAATAGTTTAGCAAAATACTTCTTAAGTCAAATATTTTGAAAGCATCTTGTTTGTGAAGCAGAGTGTAAGTAAGAAATTAAGCAGGTGCAAAAAGAAACCATTTTATCAGGAGAGAGTGTTCGAATTCAAGTGCTGACCTTAATCCCCCTGGCAGCTCATGGAATAATGCTGCCCACATTAGAGAGTGGTGATGACTGTCGATTGCTCTCAGTACAAGGAAAGAGACATTAGAATGCTATTATGGATTTTTTACCCCCCTTCCAGCCTCACAGAACATCCTCTGACTGACTAATCTGGTAAACTATACAACTTGACCAGATATTTCATAGGATCACTAGATTAGGGTAAAACCAGGACTACTTTGGAGATTGCAGAGTTGAAATCCTTCCTTTCAGCCTTTCAAGGCTGAAACGAACTGTGCTGCCAAGACAACAACAGTGTAGCCTGAATAATAAGAAAGTATTTTGGACATGAATTTAATTTCAAGTTCATAATTGAGATTTAATGAAAGTTACTCTTTGGGGAGAAATTCAGGCTTTGGGCTACTACAATGCTGCCCTACCTCTAGGTAAAGTTTTTCATCACCGTATTCTTATCTTCCAGTATTGATACAGGGTCTGATTATAACTTGTACTGTACATAAGAGAAAGAAATCACTTAAGGTCTTTGCTAACTGCTGATGTAACCAGCAATTTCTGTTAGAAATTTGTATGTGATGCCATTAAGGGAAAATTATCTTATGTTTGCTACTTTAAAAAAATCTTGTATCTTCCCCCAAAGGCAGACAGTTTTTACTCTGAATGACATGTGAAATTTTACATTTCCATAGCAAAGAACTTACTAAAAAGGCAGTAGAATCCACTGTGCAAAACATAATAGAGAGATTTTTTTTAAATGAAGGAAGGGAGAATTGGTTCATTTGATTAAAGGGAGCACCTGGGGACATGGTATTTGAATTTATCTCTCTTTGGCAATGGTAATTTTGCCATTCTATCTAGAAGAGTGGTGCAAGGGATCTACACAACAAGTAAAATTTCTCTCCTTGCACCCAAAAGATTGTAATGCGAAAGTAAAAAGAGACAAGCTTGTTGAGGAAGGGAGAAATTTTAACTTAACAAGGAGGTAGCCCACAGCTGTCACTCAGGAACCAGACTGGAAAATGTTCTGGTATTTTATAATTTTATAAATGGTTTATTTTTGTAAAACTGAGAATAATCTCAAAGTCTAAAACACCAATACCAATAGCAGAAATAAAGGATTAAACAATAGTTAAAGTATGGGACCTAAATACCATTTTCTGAAGTAAATTCACCTTGTTACATTCATCTACTTCAATGTTTGAAATCTATGCTTCAAATTTAAATGTAAATGGATTAACCACAGTGCTGAAGCCCTCCTAAGAATTTATAGGAAAGAAATACTAATTTTGGCTTTTAGCATGTTTATAGGATTTGAAAAGTCACCTGCAAATATAAAAGATTTTCTAAGCTGTACTCTGAGACAGTTGTGTGAAATACCTTCACTCATAACAATGAAACTTTCATTTCAAAACTTGATGGCATTATTTCATGAGGTATCTTGTGTTAAAAAACCCCTGTAGACTACACAAAATATCACCTGGCATTTCTCTCCTTCTGTACAAGAAATACTATGCCAAGAGTGTCCTTATGAATTCCCTCCTCTGCCTGTTAGACAGGCAGGAGGATTTCTTGAAGATAAGGATGAGGAGCTGTGCGGGGCCCTGTTGTGAACACAGTCTTTACTGTGAGATGAAGCTTTTTTGAAGGGAACAGTTTTGCAGACATTTTCTCTAACCTTAGATAGTCAGTCAGGGATATTTTTTTTGCACGGAGAGCATGTTGGTGGAGAATCTTCATCTCCACTTCTTGCGTGCTTTTTCTTGGATGTTGTCTGGGTAAAAATGAATAATTTCACTGTTAATCAGTTTATTAAAGCTGCCATCTGATATAAAGTATATGCATAATTGCAAGGCTACAGGTTTAAAGAGAGAAAGCTGTAAGGAGAGAAAGTAAAGTTCTTCCTTGCCTTGGAGCTTACACCAGTATCTTGGATGGGATACAGCACCTCATCAGCAAGGGAGCTGCTTCCACACAGTCTTAACTGCTTCCCAAGCAAGAGGTTTTGCCACTGGAGCTATGCCTGCTGGTGGCAACAGTATTTTCCACTTTAGGACTTGAACTATGACAGTGGCAGAATCTGAAAGCATAAATCAGCCTGTGTCCCATGAATGAGATCAAAGTATTGTCTTCTTTTATATCTCTTTTATTTTTCTTAAATTTAAAAAAAAAAAAAAATTGACTCAAAAGCTTTGTTCTAATAGTAATAGTCACCAGAAAAGCAGAATAGCCTGATGATTACTCTGTTTTTTAACAGATGACTCATCCTTTGATGAATCTTGAAGGAAAAGAGCACTGGGTTTCTTGTCTTTCCTAGAGTAGCTTCAGGCCTTTGTGAGTCAAGCCTCATGCACTGAGAAAGACAGATCTACAATGTTTACCACTGTGTTAGTAATGAGCACACTGTGCATCAGCTAGCACACATTCCTTCTTGAGGCACATATTTAAAACATATTACTTCAGCAAACATTAGATAATTAGCAGCTCTTAATTGTAGCTTAATTTCTTAGCTTTTCCTGTAACTTTTAAAATGCTATCAGAAATAAAAGTGGTTTCAGTGCTTCAGAGTTGTACCACATTGCATCAGTCCACCAAACAGATCTGTCAGAAACCCGGTTAAAATGTTTTACAATTTCCTCGCTGGGCTACAGAAGGGTTAAACATCCAAGCCAAAAAGTCTTTAATGAAATGCTACAATGACTTCACAATAGTTTCACAGTAAATGTAGCTATTTATAGATTTTCTGTGCTCTAAGAGCAGGGTAGAAAGTTGGTCCAGGTAACAAGTTTGGTGTAAGAGGACACATCAGTGGGCACACAACAGAGTACAACTGCACTGCTGCTCTCTTGGCAAGGTCTACCCAGGCTCAGATATGGTTATTAGGTACACAGGCACCCAGCTTTTTACAGTGAGAAACTGCTTGTACTAATGAGGCTGACATATGCAAGCCACTTTTGTTGATTCAGTACCATAATACAAATGCTCCTTTTAAGATGTGTGCTACATGCATGATCACAGCAAAACAGATGCACGAGACCAAAAGTGAGGAAATAAGAGGGAAAAAGGTTTCTTGGTCATTTAAAGTTCCTACCATCATTTGAGTTTTCAGCCACAGTAACTTCAAGACTCCCAAATCCTTTTCTTCTATATGATGCTTTACACCAATCTACTTAATTATTGAAATTTAATTACATTGAGTGCATATTTCAGTTTTAGTGGAATTTTTCCGCATATTTGTGTGCACTAGTGACCATTTAAAATCTGCTATATTCTTGTAGATTTTTTCTTGTAGAATATTTCAGTTGCTATTTTCCTTGCTTGCCAACTCACTCCTTAAAGATGACAAATTAAAAAATAGAAGCCACAATCATAAATCTGTGAGGATCTTATTGTTATCTAGGCTTAAAAAAACAGACAGGGAAATATTTGAAAATTTTTTTTACATGAAATATTACTGGAAGAAAATCTCTATGGCTTCCACTCTTCTAGCATCACTGCATATGAAAAATTTCAGGAAATTTATCTTTACAACCACTCTGCAAGATAGGAAAACATGATATTCCTATTTTACACATAGGCAATTAAAACACACCAAGACTAAGTAACAGGCTGCATTATGAAATAATGTGGAACTGAACTTTTGTCTTCCAAATCCCACATTAGCACTCATATCACACAAACCTAAATTGCTTCCTTGACTAGAGAGAAATACCAGGCAGCCTACCCAAAGGTACATATTAGTGTTTAACTGTAGAAATCACATTTCACACAAATTTAACAATCCTGCAGCTGTTTCCCCATCGACTTAACTCACTCCTGACAAGTACCCAAACCTATCAAAAAAGCCAACCAAAACAACCTCAGCTATAAGTCAAAGGTACAAACTGATCACATGCTAACTCAGAAGGAAGAGTTAGCCTTTCCATGTAATAACTTAAAACAAGGATGTTAGCCTTTCTAGATGGTTGAATTGGGTGTTCAAGTTCAGAAGATGTCCTTTGTTTGTCCCCTCAATAATGATGTAAGTATGTAAATATTACAGTTGCTCACATCCAGTTTCTCAGTTATCTATGTTGTTCTGTAAGAATAACCCTTGTTGGTCACTACAACTCCCCCAATCACTGTGTGAATCATGCACAGTGCAAGTAATTTTATTTCTATCAGCTTACTGATTAATATGTTATGCAGTGCAAAGTGAAGAACTGACTCCTACAGGAGCCCAACAGAAGATGTGTCTGGTTTACAGATGTATTGACATCCCTTTGTTTGCCAATTTCTATTCAGTTAGAAAGTCAGATTGATCTTGTGTTATTATTTTTATATAGAAATGTTAAGGCAGTGCTATGTCACAGCGTACAGAATTCTGTATATCTCATAGTAACAATATTAGCTTTCATCAGCCAAAGTTTTAATCTAATAAAGATGGATGCACAGTTAAATATTGATTGGTGTTACACCTCTTCTTTAATTCTGTATCAATGGAGACCTGCACTACATTACTTCACCTACAAATGATGTCAAGGACAGGCTATAATCACATCCATAATTTTTGTTAACTTTGCTTACAGACAAGAGTAAGACATTGAATTCCAGTAAAATTAAAAAGAGGGAGAAAAAGAGTAAGAACTTAGGTTGGTTTCTAATTCTGACCTAGTTTCCACGTCTCTCCAGGAATTTATGACATGCCTCACACAAGGACAAGAGGGCAAGATTTTAGTTGTTACCAGAGTAATTTCTGATGCAGTGTTTACCAAAATGCTGCAGGGAATTGTCTGAAGAGGGAGGAAAGCAAGAAGAAAGGAGAGGAGTACAGGGAGAAGAGGGAGGACAACAACTTAATTTAAATCCTCTCTTCCCATGGAAGCAGAAACACCTCTAAGGTCAGACTTCATGAGTTTCAGCTGTAGGCTGACTGCTCTGGCCATCTGTGACCTTGCAGAGCACTCCCATGGCATTAATATTAAAATTTGCTAAAGTGGAACAATTTCGAATGACTGAAACTCGTATGTGCATTTTAAAGTGAATACAAAGTCTTTTTCTCAACCTTATCCATCTCAGACCTGAATCTTATTTCCTCGCCTTTTTGAATATGGTTTCTAAATCAAGATTCATGTAGGAAGCAACCCAAGGCAAGTACTGTATTTGCAATATATATTAATTCTCCACATTCTGATATGTACAATTCCCAGTTATGTTTTGCACCAAGGCCATGGAAGAGAAGACCCAGATGCATATTCTAGAACAACTCTGTAGAATAATAAGGCAACACCTTGAAGAAACTTAAGAAGACGGCCTTCAAACTGGCCATGTATGCTAAACACGCAATAGCTACAAACTCCTCTACACAGGAGAAATTATCAGACCTAGCTGTATTAAACAGAAGATAAAGAAAATACTTACAAGGATAAGATTATAAGGAATGTGAGCAGATTGTCGTCTTTCATTCAGAGTCTTATCACAGAAAAGAGGATATACTAGATGTAAAGTTGTATTTGGTTAGACTTAGACTGGCTGAATGAATATAAGCCACCATTTCAGTTTATTTAATTTAAAAAGCAGGTCAAAGTGCTGCTTTCAGCTACCTATTAATATTGAAAGGATCTTTTGGTTATTACAGTTATGCTCCAAAATGTCTTCAAAGCAGTACAACTATACTAAATCGTACGCCTTGCTGAACAAAAAGAATGATGACTAAACAATTTTTTATAGACTTTAGAGTGCAAAAAGATCATTAATAACACCAGACTGAAAAATAACCAACTTATCCTTCCATGGTATTTTCACCCAAATGTATCTGAGAAAACTACTTCAGATTAATGGGAAAGAAATATTTCCTTTAGAAATAAATTCTCTCGGATCCTCTCTTTTCCCTTCTACCCTGCTTGTGAACATCCTTTTCCCACATATAGCCAAGTCCAAATAAAATTATTAACCAAAGAGTAAAAAATTCTGCAGACATGATTTAAATGTTCTATTATGTTCTAACAAAATAATCAGAATTAAATTTAACCTTACACAATTAAAAAAGACTGATTTTTTTTCCAAATTCGAGGGATCAGAGATCAAAACGGGGGACAACAAAAGTAAAATTCTAGCAAAATTATGTTTCCCATATTACACCATCTATTCTGTAATACTTTGAGCTCCTGCTACTCAATTTCATCTTTCTGCCATTCATTTATACTTCATTTTCAGCAATGTTTTAAAACAGGCACAAAAAGCTAGAAAAGAAGGTCCAAAAATAGAGGTTATAAACACTGTTGCAAATGGTATAAGACAGACTCTCTGCATTACAAGCTGGTATTAAGCTCCAGTTTTGAATACTTGCACACACTGTGAAAGGTGAAGGGCACTAAGCAGAGTGAACAAAGTTAAGCAGGTGCCTTAGGTTTTGTAGGGGTACAGTCTTATTACTACATCAGGTAGTGTTAACTTATTCCTAAGGACTAGAGGGTTACTATAAGCTGAGTTTTGGCTTTCTCCAGACGAGATTTGCTATAATGAGATGGCCATAATGTTCCTCTTCACCGTACCAAAACATGAGTTTGGTTTTTGTTCTTTTTGAGAGAGAGAGAGAGAGAGAGAGAGAGAGAGAGAGAGAGAGAGAAGTATTATTTCAGCTAGTTATTATTAGCTAATCAAAACGGAAATTCCCAGGCTATCAGCCATTTACATTATAAGCGGATTGCTTTGTGGAGAGAAAAACTGACAATCATTGAATATTCTTGTAATAATACTGTAAGTATCTGTTTGATAACAGCAATAGTCTCATTTGTTCAATTTATAACTAATCAATAGCAATAATTTAATATTTTGTAGTAAGGAATTCTATTAAGAAAGCACCATTTTGTGCACGATGACAAAGGCTATCTGTTCACAAATTAATGCTGTTCTTCAGGATTAAACATGAAGAGTTGTCCTCCAAACAAGGACAGATTTGATGGGGAGGCTGAGGGGAGTACAATGCAGCCCACGTGCTCTAGGCAATCTCCTCATCTGTGTTATAGCTGCATCTAGTCCTGTCCAAGCCCAACCATCTCTGTCTGAAAAAAATAATTAAAACACTGAGCTAAGTGACATCAAAGTTATTTGCTTATTATAGGTGCAACAAAAACTCACAATCATGAAAGTATGTCAGTCTCAGAAACAGAATGGGTATCAAGCTCCTTGCTGGACAAGAACGGAGTAAAACTCACCTAATTTAGTAACTACAGAATTGTGAAGAACTTAGAAAGGGCTTCCAAATACATATTCACATTTTCATTGGACTGAAAGGACTTGATTTGACTTGGTTTTGAGCGATATGATTTTGGTAGTGGGGGGCTACAGGGAGTGTTCTGTGAGCAGCTGCTAGAGGCTTCCTTGTATCTGACAGTGCCAATGCCAGCTGGCTCCAGGACAGATCTGCTGCTGGCCAAGGCTGAGCCCATCACAGTGGTGGCAGTGCTTCTCATGCTGAAGCAGGGGAACACTGTCAAGAGTCCTGCCACTGAGGAGGAAGGAGTGGCGCAGACAACGTGTGATGAAATGACTGCAGCCCCCATTCCCTGTCCCCCTGTAGCACTGTGGGAAGGAGGCAGAGAAAATCGGGAGTGAAGCTGAGCTCAAGAAGAACACAGGGGTGGGTGGAAGGCATTTTTAATGTGTAGTTTAGTTTCTCATTGTCCTACTCTGATCTGATTGGTAATAAATGCAATTAATTTTCCCAAATTGAGTTTGTTTTGCCCGTGATGGTAATTGGTGAGTGATCTCTCCGTGTTCTTCGTTATATTTTCTTCTCCTTGTCCAGCTGAGGACTAAAGTGATAGAGCAGCTTGGTGGAGCTCTGGCATCTAGCCAGGTTCAATCCACCACAGACTGCTTATACATTGCTGCTTACAGCGGTAATTTTCAGTATATCACCGCAGCATCTAACAAACACAAAGAAAAACTCTTTTCTTCATATTTGCTCTGACAAAACACTTAAATACATTATCTGAAGCAAGTTATTACTTAAGCATTAAACTAATGAGACAGTCAAAATACTGTAAAATTATAATCTCATCACAAATCAGATCACAATGTATCTCAGCTAATTAGCAGAAGAAAAGCAGTAATAAATTACTTGTGTTTCTTGTTGGCCACTAAATCGGCTTTCAACATCTTTTAAACAGTATTAAATGTGAAACCACTGCTTCTTACTAACAAAGCATTGTTAAAATACCAAATTTCTACTGTTTTTAAGCGTTTCCTTTTGGACAGCCCTACAGAAAATAACAAATATTCTTCTGAAGGGGAAGTAATGGGTGTTTTCAGCACATATGGCATTAGCAGCACTTATCTAACATATCCAAAAATACTTGCTGATATATAATGGCTGAAGACATAAAGACACTACAGATAACACTCCCCAAGCACTTCAAGCCCAAACTCAAGGGCAAGTCCCCAAGGCATCATGAATATTCACTGAAAGTTCAGGTCTAGGACAAGGCTGGTAGCTTGGCTATTCCCAGAGGAGGGACTGTGTTTCTCATAGCTCCCCAAACTCAAATCAAATTATGACTAAACTTCTGCTCAGTCCAACATCTGGTGATAATCCAGGGAGTTCACTTTCACCAGCTGTCCTGTGTAAGTATTAGTCTCATTCCATGGCTGTAGATCAGTGCGATGACCTGATTACCTCCTTGTTATTCCATAACACAAATTTCCAGCCTTCCATTCTCATTTACTGCTTTTTACGTGATGGTGCAGAAAATGAGGCAGTAGCCTCTCAGGAATTAACTAACCAGAGCAGGACTGCTGCTTTCTGTGACATTCACCCACTCAAGAACTGCACTGCTACGGATGAGAGCACTAAGCAGCATCTTTTGGTGAATTCGGGGAAGGTGAATGAATAGCAGTTAATGTTAATCCTGATGCTGGGAACAAAAGTATCTGTGAATTTTATCCACTCTTCATGGTAAATGAGCAGATCAGTGGCACATACTTCTTACACAGGCAAATATTGTTTGTTTGAGAACCAGAATGTTCAGGGGAAGGACATTAGTGTCTTAAAAAAAACAAGTGAAAGTGGTTGTGGTAGAGAAAGAGCAAGAGAAAAATGTTATCACACTGCATCACTGTCACTTTTGCTGTTCAGCTTCACATTGTTTTTCACTGGAGCAACTGCCACACGGAGCTGTGCTCAGGAAAGTCCCTAACCTGTGAATATCCCCGTGTCAGGACAAACTGAGACTGGTGAGAAGAACAAAGATGATGACTATTCCTTTTAAGCAAAGGGAATGGAAGCATTCTACAAGCTGAGTCAGAGCACTGACACACTTTCCAATGCAAGCATGCACCCTCCCCCACCACTTTCTACACAGACTCATTCACAAAACAATAAATAAGTCAAAAGCAAACACAGAAAACTGCTCAGTTATCAATTCAGAGTTGCAACTGCTTTCTGAAATTAATCTAAATAGCCAGACTTGCCACCCTCATCCTTGTTAGTTTGGATCTCCCTCCCCTGTACAATGCTATTCCCTTAATTTGCTTTCTTTTCAGTCACTTGTAGTCCAAGCATCCCCAAAAATCTCCAAAGTGGGTTTATTTTCCTTTTCTTCTTGGAATAGAGCTGATACGCCCCAGAAGACTTTATTTGCATCTGTAAACCACAAAGGCCCTTGTAAGGGTCAGCAGCGGATGGGGAATGAATGGTGGCTGGGGGACTCTGACGAGGTGAGCAGTGCTGAAAGCAGAGAAGCCATTGGAACAGATGATTCAAAAAGGAGAAAATACTGATTTTAGTCTTTTAAGCTGTGCTGGAAAGGGTACGGTTGCCCCCTGCTAAGGAGTTCCCTGGGGAACAGCTCATTGTACTAGCAGTGGGAAACATGAAGGCAGGGGAAGTATGAGCTCAGATGCAGAGACAATGAGCACAAGGCTCCTTCCAGGGTGACTCATCCAGCCTCTGGGACAGAGGAAAACGATCACTCCATAAGGCAGCATCTTTGGCTAACTAGCCAAGCAGTGGCACTTGGCAGTGGGGAAAGCAGCTGTTCACTCCTTCGAACAGCTCATGGGATGCTGCTGGGAAATGGGACTTAAATAGAGGTTCTGGGAGGTGACATTTGGTGACAAGTAGAGAAGGAAATAGTTCAACAAGATACTTTAAGGAATTCATTTGACTTTACATAAAAAATAGGGAAGGGGATCAGAGTATTCCAGTTACACTAAAGTTCAGCTAGAGCAAAGGAAGTTTTTTCAATCTTGTGGGCCACTCATGATTTTTCTTGTAAGAGTTAATTTTTACATAATTTATGTGCCAGTAGTGCAGTTTTCTCATAACAAAGCCCTATCTAATATTTAACAGAAAGGAGAGAGAAGTTTGGAAAAAAACATATTGGTTTGGGTGTTTTTTCCCCCACAAAGTTATTAGATTTTAGGTAGTAAAATTACATGCAAATTAATTGGGAAAAAGTCCCCAGTATATATTTCTCAGCTTTATTACTTATACATTTAGTGTATTAGCACTAAAGAGTATTCAGGGAGGAATCCCTTTCCTGATGAGCACTGGTGTCCTGTCCTGCCTTGAAAAACTAAGGAGCTTCTATTCTCAAGGAAGGCAAGTACCACACCAGAACATGGAATTACGTGATGCAGCAAATATTGCATTAGTTTCACTATTAATTAATCTGAGCCAATGGCTTGAGAGCAAGATATTTTACTAGAATTTGCTGCTTTCAGTTTGTTTTATGATCTAATGTTTAGGAAACAAATCTGATGCAGACAGCTGAGCCACCAAAGCTCCCCCTTGGTGAAGAGAATCAGACTGGGTGCTCTCGAGCTGACCTACCACCTCCAGGGGCCTGTAGAGCCCCGCAGCTCAGCCACAGGTGCAAGTGTCTGGGAAGGACCAGGGCTACCAATATCTGGAGTTCACTGCTTCTCCAACCATCGGGGGATCCAGGAGCCAACTGACCTGTCTGGTCACTCAGTAACTGCTTCTATCTGACCACCTCTCATCTCATGTTACACGTGGGAGCTGAAGCAAAGGACAAGTGGGTCTTGTACTAGACGAAAAGTTTTGAAAATAAGAAATACTCTCCCTCTCAGACTCTTAACAGGCAGCCATAAAAATAATTAAAGGCAGAAAAAGGAAAAAAAAAAGAGTGAGAGGCTAGTTTGCAAGCAATGTTATTCCTCAGAGAAATATATTCATTCATTCATCCAGAGGTGACTAAAAATTCTGAAAATGATTTAACTATTTTTCTGTTGGAGTAAGGAAAAGAAAGGCAAAAAAAGAGATTACTTTGTCCTCTCCTCTCCCTCTCCTCCAGGAAATACAATTTCCTTCAAAGAATTGAGATAGCCCACCAAAACCAGTCACTGCTCTTTCAGAAACAGAAGCTGAGGCTAACGATTCCAAGCCATTTCATTTTTGAATAACTGTATTTGCAGATAAATAAAGAACAACTGTCTATTGATGTCCCACCCCTGAAACCAAGAGAAGCACTCCTAATGCGAACACTGAAATATTTATTCTTAAAGACAGCTCATTGAGAAATCATTGAGAAATCTTTCTTCTGCTGGATAAAATACTTCTTCAGCTTTGACAATCTGGAAAAACTCTAGCTGTTAAAGTAAGCACAAAATAAAATGAAAAAAATAGCCCTGAAACAAATAATCTTACTTTTAGCCTTTCACACATTCTCAATTTCTCCTACCAAGAGCAGAACAGCCTTGAGAGGATGAGCAGCAGTGTCTGAAACCATGGAAACTGTAGTTTGCCTGTTTTTCTTAAGAGTTGGGCAAAAGGCCCTGTCTGAAATCTAGTTTCCACACGGTTTTGCAATTAGAGAAGGCAAGTATGAATGCAGCAAGCTAGGGAACAAAAATAAACAGCATTTCCTACTTCATTCTAAAAGTTTCTCAGTTATTATGAAAGTCTTTTCAGAACCACCCTTTGAGACTCAGATTATTGGACGATCATCTCATTTTCTGGCCAAGAATGCCTGCAATCTAAAGAAAAGCATGATAATGGGCTGCACCAATTTGACACAGGTATTTTGCAAGACAGAATTTATGTACCATCTCTTTTGGTAATTTCACTGTTCTCCCTTTAGCCAGAACTTTTAGAGGACGGAACAAATGGAACAATATAGAGGACATATCTTTTCATATTACATACACACCTTAGAGTGAGTTTAATAGACCTTTTGATCTGTTGAATATACATGAGTGCAATTTAGTAAAGATGCTAGGATTCACAGTTCATTTACATTCCTTAGCTGACCAGATCTTAAGTGAAAAACCTTAAATTTTTCACTTTTACTCCCTGAAAACTTACCAGACGTGGTGAAGGACATGTTTAGTTTCTCTTTTCTTTTAAACAAAGCCACATCTTCAGGAGAATAACTGTTCCCGGACTCAAAATATGAGCAAAGATCCAGGACCAACAAGAGACTCACATTCAAACACTGACCTACTTCCTATTATAGCTTTCCTCATAGCTGAAGAACACACAGTGCTTCCTTAGTAAAACTGAAATGGTGTGGCATATGCTTCTGTAGACAAATAAAATGCTGACAGGCAATGCAGTAAACTGAGCCACACCACTTTTTCCTCCTGTGAAAGCCCTTTAAACATCGGTATTACATTATTCACTCGAATAATGACTGAGTACTTTATAAATGGGACAGAAAGTCAATTATTCTACACAATGCACCATCACAAGCAAGACTGTAAGATCGATGTGCCCATAGCCTATTTTACAAATACTTGAACAAAAAACAAACAAGAGAATTAGGTTCATAGCTTCTTAACACTTTCCAGAGCTGGTAATGTATGTACTGTAACTCACAAAGGCTATTTATAGAGGCGAGTTTCTGCACAGCATTCCTAGAAAATTGTTTCTATTAACCCTCGGATACCATGTTTGTTGAAGCCCTGAGGATGTGTTACAATTAAAAATTGGTGTGAAATTTCAATTTCAACAGTGTTTTTTATTACCCAGACATAAAATGCCGGTTGACACTTCGTGATTAAGATGAAACACTGAGTATCATTTGATTAAAACCAACAAAAGAGCAATAAAAGCCATCAGTCCTACGCACCCCAGTTTTAAACACACACTGGGAGACCCTAGTCACTGGAATATGCAGCAGATCTACTTGTTGAGAACCTGAACAGCATGGCTTTGACATGCAAACATGCAAATTTAAAAGATCAAAATTAATTTTATGGCAAAGCAGTATAGGTTTAATTTCTTTTTTTTCAGCAGTTTGGAAATGAACATCATTACTAGCATTCATTGACTCAATTTTTTGCAAATAAAATGTTCCAGGTGTTTTTTAACAAAGCAGAGCGTATCTTAGTTGTGCTATGAAAAATAACCTAAGTTCTATGAAGATCCATTTGCTGCTTTATCCTAATTATTACAGTAAAACATGTTTATTGTTTTGTTGCCTATATACAACATACTAAATCTACTTAGAGCTGCTAAATTTAGGATTATCCCTAGATCAGTATATTAAGCTCGAAACTGAAATGATTCTAGAATACACTACCAAATATTTTTAAATAATGGAAATGCATATTCATTAAATATGCTTTTCAATGGATTACTCATCCATTTTAAAGAAATTCATTAATAAAATATATGCCTGGTGTTTAGGGGTGCAACAACTACATCTAATGAAAAAAACCTTACAGATAGCTTCTTTCTACAAATTCACACCAGCCTTTTAAAGTTAGACACAGCATGGTTAATGGCATTTAGCAAAGAAACATGCCAGAGGGAGGTTTTCTGTTATTCCTCTAAAAATACTCTGTGCTAACTATTTTTGCCAGATACTTAAATTTTATTGTCTAAAACTACAGTAGAAATACTGTCTGCTATATTTAGGAAATTTCATTGACTAGTACAATGAAATAATTTACAAATATCTGCAATAGCATTCTCTGCTGTACTGTGCTAAGCTTGCACTTAATTGTGCATATTAAAAAAGAGGTAGCACTGAATCCAATTCTTCCTCAATAATTAAGGAAAGATGAAAAAATGCATTTGATAATACAAGGTAATAAAAAAGACTAACAAACATTTGTGCAAAATTAATTAAAATATTATTCAAATTCTCGAATATGAAAGATATTCCAACAACTCTGGGCATAGTGCATTTTCTCCAGTATAAACACTTGTGTCTAACAGTGAGGCTACGCCAAAGTTTCTTTCTCAAAGGTTACCACAGTGGATTATTGATATATTAACTTTCTCGAATGAAAGCCCAAGTAGAACCCAAGAGTGAAAATCTGTCATAAGAGCATATGAAATCCCAGACTATATTACTGATTCAATGCTCTGATACCAATAATTAAAAGTGAGAGCTTGCAAAACGTACTGCTTGATCAGCACAGGTAATGAATTATAATTACAGAAGTATACTTAAAAAGCATTGGTGACAATGACTAGGTAATTTCCATTTATACTCTTAAGAGTTTAATTAATAATTTGAACCTCAACCACATCCTCTTCAATATTCACAAGCTGCAGGCATTATGTGGTAAGGTTGGGGAAGAGGAGCAGGCAGTTTGCACCTAAATTTTAAATTTTAGCTCTCCTTTAGACTGTGCCAACATGTGGGAGTGAGTCTTGTTTCACACTAGGGTTAGCCCAGAAGAAATAGCCCTGGCTTAGTTGATTATAAACATGCAAACTGCAACCCATTATAGGCAGGCCCAGGTGCATAATCAATGCATTTGGTGCAGTATAGTGGTATTTTTTAGATATGCACTGAGACATAAATATATAAACGTGAGATAGAATCTGCTTTAGAAATTCAGTGCAGTATAAATCAGAAGTTAAGATCAGCAGATAATTCAACCATTATTGCATTCAGAAGCATTTCAGAAAGTGAAAATATAATGTGTTCAGGAAATACGTAGTTTAGTTTTAAAAACACCCACAGGGAAACTGATGATAAAAAGCAAGAACAAGTTATAACTGAGTAGATGCAGATTTCATCAGAGAAACAGATTCACTATGTGCAAATATTGTAGGTGGTTGCAGACTAGTATTTAGAAAATGTGCCTTTTTAGGGTTTGTGTTCCAAATGTTTTATGTCTTCTTTTTCTCACTAATCAATATATTTGTAAAATAGATAATTTGCAATTAACTTAACATCCTATTGTTTCTTCATAACAAACAAATAATAATTGTTTTGGAAATAAAATCTGCATAGATGCACCTGGTAGTATGATTCATGTGGGAACCAGAGAATAACTTAGAACCACTGGCAGCAGTGATTACTCTTGGTGGCCCTTGTGGGTTTGGAAACCACTAGGGAAAATTTAGAGTTGGGGAAGCCCATCAGCATCATGCTATAAAAGAGCTGTAATTTCTGTAACAGAATCAGTCAGGGACCAATGCTAAGTGGAGCAATTCCAATCCAAAATGAGTAAGGAGTCAAGTTGCAGGTTGCGAGAGAAGAACTGCAATTTGTGATTGCAGAGAAGAACTGAATTTAAGTCTGAAAACAAAAGATAACACTATGTTTACACACAGCATGACAGCATTATTTATTCAGTTTTTAGAAGTATGCAACTTGGACTTGAACCTATTCTGAAATCAGAAAATTAAAAAAGAAATCTGTGCACTGATAATGAACTATAAGTAGATACTTCTGATTCTACAAATTCCATAGTCAAGGTTATATGATTATAAATCTCAATTTAATAATCTGACCATTTTTGTTGTTTCAAAAATATTAAGCAACAGTCAAAGACGTGAAAAACCATGACTCAAAGAATAAAGTAAGAGAAACAGTTCTTGTTTCTATATATCAATTTTATTTTTATGTATTTGGCTTGAAATACTGTGGCCATGTTATAATATCTGACACCCTGTCCCTTTTTTTCTGAACTCTGATGACAGGGGATGAAACAGTGTCTAACAGAATTCAACACCCCATCAGCAAACAACTCTAGTTTTATGGCTCCTGGGTTTTACGGAGCAGTAGTGAGAGCTTTGTAAAAAGGTTTTAAATGTTAAGCACCAGCATCCAAAAATAAATGCTCATCTATTCAGAAACAATAACCAAAAAAAGCTTTAAGAAGAAAAATCATTTAAGGGTTTATTTTTAAACAGCTATTTTTAAAGTGAGCAGCCTTGACATCAGAACATTCTTCTGTCATCATAAGAAAAGGGAGTTTAATTTTGAAAGATCAAGCTGCTTGCTTTGAGTTCCATAATTCTTCCTTTCTAAACTTAAGAAAAGCTACCAGAGTGTAACTGCTCAGTGGTAATTGACTTAAACATCTAGAGAAAATAACAATTAAAAAGGTACAAAGGGCTCTTCGCTGTACAAATACATTAAAGTAGGTAAATATGAATTCTGAATAAATGAATTTTTAATACATTCACTCTTTGAAAAGAACTCTTTTATTCTGTGTACACAAGTGTCACAAACTGTTTATGAAAACAACTGTTCTGAAAAATAAATAAGACACTGGCAAAGCCTCTGTTGTGTCCTACTTCTGTGGCCCATCTAATAGTTGATAATTCACTTCTGTACTTTGTGGTTTCACTGCTTCAACTCAAGTACCCCAGTGTGTGGATTGAAGAGTGACCTTCAGAAAGACAATGTATTCCAATAACTTATTTCAATGTTCATAATATCCAAAGTGGAAATACTGATGGACAATAGCATGTGATGACATATGTCAGCCATAAGAGAGAAGTTTAATAAAGCAGGACATGCCGTGCCGTAAGGAAATCTGGCTTCCATTCCTGGCTCTGATACAGCTTTTTCTTTTGTGACAAATAATTTCATCTACTTACATTGCTTTTCCCACAGTTTAAATGAGATAGTATTTGTTTACTTTTCCAAATACTGTGAGAACTAATTTATTCATACTTGAGAAAGCATGTCAAATTTGTAAAATGGGAGCCATGACTGGACCTTAGTATAAAGCTGTCCTGTAGACTGGGAATAGTTCTTGTCAACAGCAAGCAGTCAGGCTCAGATTTGTTTACAGCAATTTGAAACCTCTTTCCTACAACTTCTGCCACAAATAAGAGAAAGTATTTATTCCTGGTAAAATGACATGGGCAGTCTTAATTATATGTGAACACACAAAACCAGTAACCAAATTAAATATACTGCACTAAATTTATGGCACCTTTGTGGTCACTAAGACAAACAAAACAGGTTTTTATAACATCTAGAGAATTTCCCATTCTACCACCAATCCCTACTTCACTCCTACAGTCCCAGAGGTCCTTTTTTACCTTCTTGGTAAAGACTTAACTTCTCCAACAGTGTCCTCTCCCCTACAGTGGCCTGAGTGTAAGCTATAAGTAGTAGAATATAAAAATATACATAACATTTTAAAACTCAGCATATAAAGGCTAACAAGATTAAGGACTTTTTTTTTTTCTTTTTTGTGGCACATTGTGGAAATTCACGCTCAGATTCCTGAATCATTGTCAGAAAAAACTGTCTCAGCACATTCACTGGGGACTGGGCAGACCACAAAGGTTCCTTACATGCATATTCCATCAACCAAAAGGAAGATGGATTTGCTCATTAAATCACAAGTAAGTTATCAGTAACTGAGCTCTCAAAAAAACCCACAAATTAAAATGACGACCTTTGAAACTCTGAATATGCCTAGTTTAACAGCTGCTAAAGAGTAAGAACCATACAAAGAGGCTTACTGTCACGGCAGCAATTCCACAGAATCTAATAGTGTGAATGGCCAAACCACTTCTCCTGATATCACAGTTAGGTGCTGCTAAGAGAGACAGTTTAATCCTAGATTAATTTTTATTCCAAATAATGGGAAGAAAGCTCTTGATAACAGTCTTGTATTCCTGGCAAGAATCCAGATGGTCTCAGGTAAAGTATTTATCATTCACACAGCACTTTCACTATCTATTTAGCAGAAAGCACGACTATTTTAATCAGCTCAGGTTGTATTTCTATACCAGCAGTATTACATTCACTTATTTATTAGCTTAAACTAACGTAAGTTGGTATGATTTAATAAGGAACCATATGGTCTTGTAAAAATACAATCTAAATATTTATATATAGTCTTTAAGAAAACCAACTAATTTTGAAAACAAACAAATGTACCTCAAACAAAGTTTTAATTTTTTTTTTCTCTCCAGTCAGGGGCTTCTAGAAAAACAGAGACAATTCAAATCAGTTTACTCATATTTTCATGGTCTTTAAAGGCCCTGCTTTTGCCAATGATTAACAGCACATACAGGGATAGGTCAGTTTGTGTTCCTTATTTGTTTATCTGTCTAAATCCACAACTGAAGACTAGGGAAAGGAAATAGGTACAGCTTTAGTGTGACGGGTTTTAGCCCAATAGCCATGAAATATGGGTTCAAAATCATTGCTGTCTCCTTAAACCAAAATTTTCACTAGTCTCTTTAAGAAAGTAAATGGCAAGAATTGTCAAAAGAACAAAGAAGGTGCTCACTGAAAAAGGCCAGCTCTGGTGCAAACCCAACGGTGTTAAATTATGGAGTGGCAGTAATGAAGCACAGATTGTCATCTCTTGCAATTTTATTCTCAAAACCCCAAAACAATGATTAATTCTGAATTAAAAATGGATGTTACAGTCATTGAAGAGTTACAAATACATACATCACTGAAAACACAACGAAAAACATCAGCACAAGGTAAGATCCTACACACAGGTGATACTGCTTTAGGAAAAAAAGTGGTGCTTNCCTACACAGTCTTCCTTATGCTGTTCTTTGACTTGGTTAAAAATATTTTGAATTCTGTGTTATACTAATGGTGACACAGCTGGTGGCACAAAGTCCTTTCAAATTCAACCAGCCAAGGAAGCTGACCTCTTTGAGATGTCTTGCTTTGAAATATCACCGGACAAACTGAATACTCCCCAAATGAAAAGATATTTTCCCCCCTAATTATCCGTAAAGTACTTTTTTTTTTAATGTTTCCTTATCTTACATAGCTAGGAGTATTAAAATTCTGAAGAAAATAAATATTTGGCTGTGTATTAATTACACTTACAGAATGTGAAGGACAACCTTTATCTAAAGGATATGTTTCATTGTTTTGTGAAGAATATAGCAGCAGAATAACTCACCATGTACCTTGAATTTAACCTGGACACACTGATTCCATAGGGAAATAAACCCAAGGGATCCATGTAACAACAGAGGTGGCTAAGGGCCTGATCATAAAAGCTGGAGAGGATTCAGTTTAAGCAGCACACTCATTCACTCACTCTCCTTCCCTTCTATTATGTTTTCTATGGCTTTTCTCTTCCATCAGTACAAGTTATTCCCAGGAAATAATAAAAACAAAAAAACAAAGAAGGAACTGAAAATCCTGCAGTTCATGTTCTCTTGTCTTGGATTCTGAACCGAGCAAGAGATTTTCATTTTAATTCACTGAAGTAGATTTTACATAAAACTTCAAACACCTAATTTAGAGTTATCTGACAACATCAAACATTTAANTCAAAGCACACTCTTGGTGTTTCAAAAAAAAATTGAGTAAGTTAGAGAAAATACTAGAATCCTGTTACATTCTGGAGTGGGTTTTTTTTTTTAGGATGTGGTAATGCTGGTAATAGGGACTAACCTGAAGGTTTTCCTCATTAAATCTCCCGCTTTTGGAAATTCTACCATTTACAGAGCTCTGTCACCCAGTAGCATCCTCCTCTCCTCCTCCCATCCAAAACACTGTATGCTCAAAAGAAACCTCAAATGATTTAGATAATTTTACTAATTTCTAAAAATTTCCAGATCCTTATCCACTCATTAACAGATATAAATTTTCCTTAGTGTTAAAGGCTGTGTATGCAGGCAATTTATGTTTTGTAACAATGAAGAAAAATAAGACAAATGTACCACCATTTTCGTGCTTTGTTTCCTAAGACTGTATCTATCTGAAGAAGACCATATTGATGGATTTTTCCTAGTTTCTTAATGTAAAATACATCGGTTGCTTTCTGCCAAAAAAATATCAGTACATCAGCAGCCAAACTCTCGTGCACAACCCAGATGCAACAAATCCTTATAGAGGAGACAGAGGTGAAGCAAAAAATCAGGGGGGGACATTTCAGTTTTAAGCTTTTGCTGATTAGAACAGATGACAACGTTTTGAATCAGTACAAAAATAGTAACTATGTCTTGTTTTGTTAGAACAACAAACTCCTAAACAATGATATGTTTTCTGAGTGCTTGAGCCAGTGATACCATCACTGGCTAAGAATTCTCAGCTGAGAATCTGATGACTCAGAACACTGTTAATTTTGTTAGCTGACTTAGTTAAGCTCACTAACTTATGTCACAACCTTTGAATAATTTATCTACAGTGAGCCCAAAGAATGCAAACGTTATTATTAAAAATTAATTGTTATGCCCAAACATTTAGGAAGAAACGTCAAATTTCAAGCACACTGGAATATTTCTCATCATTGAAAACCAACCCTACAACTGGTGGCAACATAAATTCACTACCTCAAGTAGAATTACTTGCATGAAAGACATCTTATGTCATATACAAAGCTCTGGGTTTCAGCAGTGTTGGCACTGCCTTTATGGGGTAGCTTTATGGGTCGTGTCCCTGGTGTAACTTACATTTCTTATATATTTGGTGCAAAATGTAAGAGAAAATGGCAGAGAAAATATGTCAAAATAAATGTTGAGGTTTCTTAACTTTTCAGTAAGAGAAGCATCTCAACTCCCAGGCTGCAAACCACAAGCATCACTAATATACGCTTCACTGATATACGTGATATTCTCCCTATGCATCACTTTTTATTGTAGCTGGGGAAGGGAAGAGCAGGAAGCTAAAGAAAACCATTAAAAAAAAAACCCTGCATATTTCTTTTAGCTGCTGATTTTCCTGACAATTACTAATGAAATACTTCACGGTCCTGTTCTTTTTATGTAAAATATACTCCCAAATACAACCTCTTTCTTCTTCAGCCGTCTCATTTATTTTATACACATGGACAATTGCACACTTACATCTTCCTGGTGCCTCACCAGTTTCTCTATCAGACCAATTTATGGTGAAAAGCAAGGTTGTTGAGATAACAGGGATGGGAAAGACTGACAGACGGGTATGAATTGTGTATTTACCTTTTCACACTTGCTTTCATCTGCCCACCTCAATCTCCCTCTCCCTCTTTTAATTTTTGTTTCTCTTAAAAAATAAATGTCACACATTTCTTATTAGGTAGTATAGAAAGAAACTTACCTTTACACATCCACTTGTCTCAGAATACTCTCTTCCACAATGATAAACTGACAAATGATGAGCCTTACTTGTAAGGAATTTTCCTGTCTCTTTTACAGTATAGATTTGTGTTCTGCCTTTCATCACCTCTAGCCTCCACCAGCGTCAAAAATGATTGATTGGCTGTTGAAATATTAATATTTTCATATCCTTTTCCATTTTGGTATTTTGAACTGATGCAAAATGAGATCACTGTCCAATTCTGTAGGTGACACATGACACAAACTGTCACATCTTCTGTTTTCCTACCTCTCTAATCAATCACTCAAGCATGTAGCTCTTCCATCTGGACTCAAGAAAAGAAGCCCCCCTTCAGATAGGGAGGACACGATCTACAACTCTTTTTCTAATTAAATCCTTCATTTTTTGCAAATTTTTGCCAGATAAAGCCACCACCAAACAAACTCAACCACTACTTCTCAAAGACCACTCAGACACCTGACATTATTTTAGATATGCTGGATTCTCTGCACCAGATCAAAATATTACCCCATCTTTTTAAACACCTGCCAACTCATGTCTAGCAATCAGCCCTGCCTCCTTTCTTCTGTAAACTGATAGTTAAAGCAATGTATTTTTATTTCGGTATCATAGTTCTTTGTATTTGAATCATATCTAAATGAATCCTTTTTCACTGGCCCATGTCTAACATTTTCCCACCATTCATGAAGTGTATTCCTATTTAGGGTCATATCAAATTCCTTCATTGCATCTTCTGTTTCTCTGACCTTTTCCCTTCTCATTTCTTTAGCAAATAAAGTTTACTACATTCAAAACTGCTTAGAGTGCACCTGCAAGAATCAGTTTCCTAGGCTCTTTGACTTAGTATATAATTCCCTTTATAAGCTCCCCCCATTAATATTAGCTCTTCTGTCTTACTTAAATACAAACTATTTGGTTTTGCTTCATGCCTAATTTCCACTTGATTATTACTCATCAGCTCTTATCTTCAACTGGCCAGTATTATTTCCCTCCATCATCCACTTGTAAAATTCCAAATTGCCACTGTCTAGGGTGCTAGTCCATACTCACATTTACCTGACACTGTGGTAAAGAATGTTAACGCTATGGCATCCACTGAGGATTGCTATACACATGTAATAGAACAAATCGCAACCTAATTAAAAATAAAATAAAAAAATTGGCTCTTCCATGCCCATTTCATGGCTAATCTGTCCTACTCTATTTTTTTTTTCAGATCTGGCATTCTAATCACTGCTGGCAATCATCATTGATCATTTAAATCTTTCCATTTTCTTTTGCATCATAGGCAGGTAGGCTGTAATTGATTAGGTGACAGCCTGTGCCTACATGAGTATGAGTTCATTAAATCTTACTCATTCACCCACATCAACACTAGTTGCTTTTATGATGAAGCCTTTTCAATTGAAAAAAAGACAAGCTATTTTCACTTAATTTGAAACTCACATTGTAACCGATAGGAAGTTTTTAAACCACTTCTAAATCTTGCATATAATACTCTACAACGTTCTAGAGGGTTATGTTCACAAAAGACTATTACTGTATCTGTAGTCTATTATTTTGAAATATTTAAAAAGATTTTTCATAGCATATTCTACAGTACTGCCTGTAGCAGTGTCTCAAATCCCTTCTTCTTTCAATCTTGACTTACTTTTTCATTACAATTCCCACTCAGATTTACACCTTTGCATAAGGAAATGGTTTCAATGATCTTTTCATTTGTCACCTCCAGCCTAGACTATTTCAATACACATAAGCAAAGGCAGCAGGAGGCCTTAATGGATAAGAACTCAGTTCCTGCCAAAACTGAAGCACAAAAATGAAATATGCAGGAAGTGGAAGAAGGGTTGAGATGACCCAGGAGAAATACAGGGCTTGCAGGAACGGAGTCAGAAAAGCCAAAGCAATCCAGGATTGAGTTTGGTGCAAGTATGTGGAAGATGAGCAGCAAAGGGAAGACAAAGGAAAATGTGCACCTGCTGCTGAACAGACACAGCCCCTGCTCACAAAGGATATGGGAAGGGCTGAGGTACTTAATGTCTCCTTTTGCCTCAGTAAGGCACATAACACTTGCCTTCAGGAATTTGAAGCTCCTGCAACCAGGGGGAAAGTGTGGAGCAATGAAGACTTTCTTAGTGGACAATGATGGAACACCTAAGGTGGACACACACAGGTACGCGGGACCAAACAGGATGCAACAAAGAGTGCTGAGGGAGCTGGCGGATGTCCTTGCAAGGCCATCAAAACTGTCTTTAACAAGCCACAGCAACTGTAAGAGATTCCTGATGACTGCAAGAAAGCAAGGTGAACTCCGATCTCCAAGCTTCAAGAAGGACAAAAAGGAGGATCCTGGCAACCACAAGCAAGTCAGGCTCACCTTGATCTCACCTGTGCACAAGAAGACACTTTTCTATTACCATGAGGGTAGTCTAACACTGTAACAGCTTGCACAGTGGCATTCTAGAGTCTCCACCTTTGGAGATACTCAACTAAAACTGGACACAACCTGCTCTAGCTGATCCTGCTTAGAGCAGAAGAGTTGGAGTAGATGATCCTTAGAGTCACAAATATTAAAAGCACTCTTCCACAGTAGCTTTCTATATACTTATCCTAAACTCTGTATTAATCATTAGATGCTACTGGGTTCCATTTGCCAAGTCTTATGTCAAGTGTACTTCCTTCTAAAGCTCTCAGTGGACCTGACACTGGCTTCAAAGCAATCTACTTCTATCAGAATAAAATGTGGGTTTGGTCCAGCAAATGCAGCATACAACATACGACAGCAAATGAACATGTTTACAGTGGAAGGAATCTGGAACAAACTTGCAAATCAAATCAGATTAAAAATGTCTTGTTAATTTTAAAACATAGCAGGTAATTGCTCCTCAGGCTACATTTTTTCTAACATTATAAAGAATTTATTCAAAAGAATACTTTTACTTACAAATGTACCTCAAAAAGGTATTCAGAACTGGAAAAACAGCACTCGGTGAGAAAATCTGCTGGTATTCCAAAACTCCTTAAACTTATGGAAGCAGCCAGGAAGTACTTTAAGGGATTTAATGCTGCTTGCTGGCAAGCAACTATCATGGTGGAACAGGAGCCAGTATGGGCTCCAGAACCAGCAGCTCTGAAATTACCACTGCAAGATTCTATTGTCTTCATCAGGGCCATTTCGCCCGACTCAGAAATCTGGGTTTGTTTTCAATTAAAGCGTTAAAAAAAGAGGGCAAAAATTTTAATCAAGAAACTTGAATCCCATGGCCAAAGAATACTACGTGGATTAATCATTTCTGTTCCCATGCTTTTGTTGTTTCTGTAAGGGGCAGGAGAATTAACAGCATATTTGGGCAAGTACAGTGAGCACGTGACAGTTGCGATGCTCTGAGATACAACTCATGTATGACCTTGTTTCAGACTAAGATTTGGATCCATACAGCTGATTTAACACTGCTAGAATAAAGAACATGAATAATTTCCTGCTTTGTCTTAAGCAGAAGAAACTGGAAGCTATCTGCAGCATGAATCACAGATTTTACAGCATTACAATCTGGGGGCATAACAACCGCAGCGAGTATGACTGAGCTTTCTTTCGCCTTTTGTAAAGCCTTGAAAATTACTGTAAATATATTTCGGCAAATAGGTAACATTATTGTTATTTAATAGGCTCGTTTTCAGACAGTTATTTTTTGTTTGTATACCTCCATTTTTCTTTAGAGTTAAATCAGATGTACAAAATAAATAATGATTGAAATCATGTAACAAAATAGAGCCAATAAAGCCAGTGAGAACAGACACGGTGAGATTACACTTCAGCAGTGGACAAAATAAGAGCCACCATAAGAATAATTTAGGAGTCTAAAAGGATGTGATATTTCTCAAAAACAAAACAAATCCCCCAGTTCACTGATAGAAAAACCTATTAATATTTAATGCAATATTCTCCAAGCTTCTCTTTTGTTGAACTGCTAAACTTTAACAAAACCAAATGAATGTTTTCAGTGAAATAAAAGTTATCTCCTATACTCTCCCAGACACTTAAAAAAAGTCTAAATGAAATTGGCAGCTGTATAAAAAAACTCATTTAATTTTCACAAAAGCTTTTAGGTACTGTTGCAGTGAGAGATCAATATTACCTAGCTGACATAATGGTGAAATAGTTGGGTACAAAGCAGAAATATATAAGTACAATCAAAGTAAATGAACTGTGATCATAGGTCTAACAAAATTAGCTTTAAACTTAAGAACAGTTATGAAGTGAATGTGCAATTTTTCATGATGAACTTCCATTTATGGTTCAAGCCATGCCAACACAACACTTTTTGATAGGTACACAAAACAGTTTGATTGAAATTATCTCCCAAGTGAACTTGCAGTAGAAAGCAGATGAACTTCATAACCAAACAGAATGCTTTTGTCTAAAATTCTGGTTTCACATCTGCTAATTACAACTGTCTCCTGAGTGAATTAATTAGCATTAAGGAACCACACACATTCTATCCAGTCCCACTAATAGTATCTTTTAAAATAACCCTTCAGGTATCTTGGCAGACATGGCAAAATTAGTATTTAATATTTCTCCATTGAACTAATTAGCATGAACAAAAAATATGAAATGCAGGATTTGTAAAAATATTTTCTTATGAAATTATATGTAATTATAGCCTTTTTCAACTATGTGTGCCTTTTAAAAAGGTACTTAATCTCTCCTCTCATATATGAAAAATGGGAAATAATAGCAGGACCTATAAAGCTTTTGTCATATCAGTGAGCTGCAGAAAACTCATCTATTTAATTCAATATTCCCTTTGCAATGTGAACATATAAATTGCACAGAAGTTGCAAGGAATTAGAGATTGCATAAGTATTTTCTATGCATTATTCACTAGTTTCCATGTGTCAGTAATTTTAAGTGTCACCTAATAATTTTGTGTCTGTTAGAATCAACCTGACCTTTTTGATTCCATCTTTTACTGATTTGCAACGTAACATAATCATGTTGGCCAGCTACCTTGCCATTATATTAATGTTTTGAATAAAACTCTTTCTTTGCTTAAGATTTAACGATAGGCATTAATTCTCCAACAAAGTAGAGTGGTCATGACAGCAACAAAAACCCACCACAGTCCTGTGCATATTCTTTGATTTTTTTGACTCTTCCCTTCGCCCACCTGATGAGCCACTGGCTGCCCGCAGAGCACTCTAGTGGAGCACCTACAACCCTCAAGACTATCAGACAAGCAACTTTCCTCCTTTATAAATGTTCCTACTTCAGTAGGGACTACATAAATCCTCAGGAAAACATTTGTTGAGAGCAAGAACCACTTTGAAAAAGAGATTTTGGCAATGGAAGTAGGAAATACGCTACCACACACAATAAAGAACACCACAGGGAGCAAACTGATGAGAAAAAAGAGAAAGACAAAAATAGGAAATATTTGGAAAAAGTTCTTCTTTGCAAGTAAGGTGACACATACCTTGGAACAATTATCTGCTAGTTATAAATGCCAGTAAAGACAAAATGGAGTAATTAAGGTAGCCACAAACAGAATACTGAATAAATGTGGGAAAAGAAAACATGGCTTTTTCTCGTTTTGGAAGTACATATTCTTGGTGTTTGTTAAATACAATATTCCACTTGGAGTAAATGTAAAGTGGAAAGATACCTAACATGAAAAACAAATGTTGCCTCACAAAGCAGAGGAGATAAAAACCTACTGTATTTGCAGAAGGTGTTGTTCTGGTGTTTATGTAATGTAATATAACTGGAAAGCAGAAAATGGGACGAAGGATGAGAATTCCAAACTTTCAAAAAATTTTGTCTTTTCTGATTAGTTTTTACTGCTCTAATGTCGCTAAAGCCTTTATTTTGAGAAGGTGGGGGGGAGGGAGGAAAAGGAAGTAAAAAAAAAAAGGAAAGCAACACAGCAAAAGAAGAATTTAACTTCCAAAAAATGCAAAATCATCTATTTTTCATTTTTTGCAACAGATTCTGTTAACCTAGCCAAATCCTGTGCTTAGTTAAAAACAGAACAAGCTAAAATAGATGCTGGAAACCAGACAAAATAGCACAAAAGTGAAGCCAAACAATGAATCCATATAAAATCATGAGATATGGTTTGTGAACTGTGGAATAACTCGGGATGATTTATCACCAAAATAAAGTTAGTCTTCCTATAACACACTGAACAACAGTGGTTGCTGGTACTGAGGTGGTGGAATTGAACTTCCTCAATGGTTATCTTTTGTGGTTAAGAGAAAATGTTTGCATACCTTACCAGCAGCTCATGCAGGCTATCAAGTACCTCAATGTACTCTGATATTTCATGACAGCAGATTTTAAAGTAATCCTCGTGAGTGTGCTTGATGTTAAATTTTATTACTGCTATCAACCTGACATTAGCATTGCCACGAGGCTCTTTGAGATTTTGTGGACTATGCTCTGTGTAGCTAATCCAAGATGTTACACTAAAGCTTTCCAATTTTTATGGCAATAAATTATAATAGAAAAGAAATTTGAATGGTCCAAGTAAGCTTAAGGTATGAGACACTTTCTTGTATTTTACTTACTCTCTCTTTTGCCATTTTTTCCCTATACTAACTTACTTACAGATATTTTTAATTATTTTTTTACTGGGTCATTCCACTGGGATGATGCAAACCCACCTCGGCTGCCCTGCCTGTTTGCAGGTGCTTAGGAAAGGAGCTTGCCTGCCTCCAGAAATATGGGGGAGAGAAGGAAACCTCAAACATGAAGTGCTGTACGAGACATGCCTCTGCATTCATATGCACAAAATGCCTCCTGGTCAATTTTAGCATTTGTTGTATACTGGGATTTAAATAGGATCCTTCGTGAGCACTGTCAGGATTTTGCTCTACTCCCACTCAAGCCAACAAAAGTGAAGGCTTAGGTCCTCAATTAAGAAAATACTTTTTACAACTTCTATTTCAACTGCATGGCCAAAGTTCACACTGTTTCACACTGAAGGACCGATTACTCGCTGCTGTGCAAGACAACACAAAAAAGGTTTGCCCTACCAGAAACCTCATAGGACAAATTCATAAAAATCCCAGAAATATAGGTTAGATTTCATTCACCAAACTTAATATTTCAGAAAAACACTGAAATTGACAACATGACATTTAAAAATCAAACATGAGTCTTAAGTTGTAGAATACTACTAGGGTCAGTAGTACTCTATTTTACCATTTAGTCCACAGAACTTTCACTGTTGTTAATGTGAGCAGAGCAATATTGAATGCACCCTTCATTTCTGCCCATGAGCATACCTGAGTCAGCCTAGGTCACAATCTTGTTTCTGTCCCTAAAGGGATATGCACAAAAGAGATCACAGTAGGGTCACTATATAAAGTCCACTTTCCAGTGCCTTCCATTCTGCAATCAAGGGACCTTCTGCAGCTGAAGCAAGCATGGCTTCTACATCCATCATGGATGTAGCAAGAATTTATCTTCTGGGCACTTTTCCAGTCTCTCCTCAATTCCATGCAAAGCTTCAGCATCCACAGCAACTGTCAGAAAGGACTTCCCTAGCTTAAAGAAGTATTCTGTGAAACCCTCCTTAAATGAGTCAGCTTCTAATTTCACAAGCCTGTCTCTTTGAATTAATTTAATTCCAGAAGACAGAGGGTAACAGGCTTCTTCAATTCTGACCACAGTTCTGATTATGAAACCCACATCAAATGACACTAAAACCCCATATATTAATATAAACAAATAATTTCACTTTTCTTGAGTCATGATCTCTGATGTGGATCTGTTAAAAATGAGTAGCACTTTCATTTTTTTTTTCACATGAGCTATATCTAAGACAAATTGAAATCTTGACAACTTCTCAAAATACAGAGTAAAGCAGATACATTTTTCCATCTGAGGAAAATGAAAAACACGAAGGAAAGTTTTAAATCTGGAGACTGACACAAAAAGAAGACTATATAGGGTTAATATTTTGGTGTAGACAGCAGCCAGTGGGTGAATAGTTTGGCAAAAAGCTGAGAATACAGCCAAAGCATGAGTAATTGCATAATGGCTTCGCTATTTACCTTATTCATTTATTTATTCACTCTGCACTGAAAACATGAATGTTGCCTAATTATTAAGAAAACAAGGAGACAAGCAGTACACATCAGTTGATTATATTTTATATATCCAGTTGCATTCTTTACATAAATATAAATTGCTTAATTGGCTAATTCAGTAGACCTTAATGTGCCAATGCTGCAAAGGTGATCAACAGGAACCTTCTTGGCAATTATCTGACAGAAAAACAAAACAGGCTGCAGATGAAACATTAATCACTTCAGTTTATCCTTTTGTCCTGTTTGTGTTGGAGGGAAACCACTAGGAAGTTAAATACAATGCCCTAAGTTAAAAATGCTTTTCTTTGAAACGTGCAGGTACATTCTTGCTAACTCTGCACAACAGCTTCTCTCTTCTACAAAGCTGCACTTACATATGCAGAAGAAAATGTGCATTAGGGAAAAATGATTAGCAAGAGTATCTTCTGTATTTTTAAAAAATAGTTTTAAAAGACCCCAAACTAATAATATTTTATGACAGCAGATGGTCTGATGACATGTCCTGGCTGCAAGCACCAAGTGTAGCAAGGGATCAAGAATTGAACATAGCAGAGAAATGATGCACTTTTTCATCAGGGCAAAATTAGGCAGGAAGTTGTCCATAAAGCAGTAGTAGACTGCCTGGACCATTTTAGTCTTGTGTTAATAGTTTTTAAAATCTCTTTGCTTATTTATCATTATAGATAAAGGAACAGTGCAACGATGCAGCCAGCCAGGAGCAGTGAAGTTGAGAACATGCATGCCTGAACATCAAAGCCACGGTATGACAGGAAAATTTCAGAGCAAATGAAATTACTGAAACCATGCAATTTATTCACTTCTTTTTTCCCTATTTTGATTAGTAACCTTCTGCCATGTTTGTTGTGAACCAGAATGGCTTTGCCATCTCTGATGGATACTGATATTCTCCTTACACTTCTGTTCTTGGAAAAAATTGGTATTCTAGCAAAGGCACATAAATTTCCTAACTTATATTCATTTTTCTGCAAATATGAGGTTTGGACTTGGGCCTAATGATACAAAATGGCTAAAGGCCAGAAAATTAGATCTGTCATTTTGTGTAAATGCATGTTGCCAAGTAAGTACCCACCTCTAACAGAGTATCAAAAGTAAACTCCTAGTGAAGATATAGCTGCCTATCTTTAGCAAATGAGCTTAGATAAATTTATTAGAAAGAGTCTGAGACAAACTCACCCACTGCTGTCTGATCACTTATCAAGGTCAGAGGAAAACAGGGCATATGTCTACATACCGACTTCTGTATTTTACAGCAGAGTATCATAGTGAACAAATAAATTTTATCAAAGAGGGGATCTCTCTCAGGTAGTAAGTGCCAGTAGAGAGATCAGAAGCATCTGGGGATGGTAACACCTTAAGCTGTTGCACTACAAGCTGCCAGAACTCATTTGTCAGAGTCCAGAGGCAGCAGGAAGCTGCCGTCATCTCCCCAGATGCGGGTCAGACAAGATGTGCACAATTCCATGGGCCTGAGGGATGCAGCGTCCTTTTCAAGGCTTTTTCCCCTTCAACCTCTTGGCTTTCAATGTCAGTTGTGACTAAAAGCAAAAGTTAAAGATTAAGTTCTAGTAAAAGGGTTTCTCAGAGCCAGATTCCTACCTCCAGCCTTAAGATAGAAAAGAAAATCTAATGCAGCCCATAATAAGTCACTCATCTCTTCCCTCAGAGCTACTTTAATTAATTCTCATGAAGCAGAGCTGGTTTAAAGGAACCAGCTGGGAGCAGACTGCTGCCCAGCAGCAGGGCACCTCCTCCCCATCCCTGGCCCTGAGCCAGGGAAGGGACCAAGCCCTGCGGCACTGCTGGAGCCCAGGAGCTGCCAGTGGGGCAGGCAGCTCCAAGAGAACCAGCCAGAAAACACCCACCATCAGCGTGCAGCAATCCACTAAACTCTCTAAAACAGCATCTTAAATATCCCCAAACGGACTGATGAAAATGTAACATAAAGGTGCAAATATTTCAGAGGAACTGAAGTCAAAATATCAATAAATGTTCTATTTTTTTGATTGGTTGCATACACCTTTTTTAAAAAATCAATATCTGTTTAGAATTCCCTGAGAAAAGCCGAGGAATTGTAACAGATTTATTGTGAGAATTCAGAGGATGTCCAGATTCAGAATAACTGTCTGTCATGCAATTGGGCAAGTAGGATAGAAATGCTTCCTTATAAACAGAACAGTAAATTAAAATGACAGTTATTTTAAATGTGAATTTTGTAAAACACACTTTAAATTATAGGGAGCATTCAGAAGTGTTACCCTGAAGTTAAACCCATGTAAGCAAAGATAAAAAGAAGAGAACATAAAGTATTTCCACTCTATCTGATTTTTAAAACAATTTACCCTGTAATCAGGGTAAACATCCACACTGTTAAATTAGAGATTTACCATGTATGAGATTTTTAAAAGCCTGTTTCACTAGCACTGTGAGATACATAAATAGAGAGGTTCCCTGCTTTTGCTACCCTAATATCTTCATGAAAAACAGGAGAAAGCAACTGAATGATTGATGGTAGGTCTGGCAAAAATACATCATCTTTAAATTACACCACTTCACATCATTGTATTTTTATTTGACAAAGGGCACCTACTGGTAAAATAGCATCTTCAGAGATGATTGTGCAGAGACAGTAACTGAACAAATACCTGACAAATGATAAGAAATTCTGTTGTTTGATGTAATAAAGCTGCCAACTACAATTTGGTAATACAAAGCCAAAAAAAAAAAAAAAGCCTGAAACTTGCAACAGAAGAGATTAACATGGAAGTGAATCAACAGAGCCAGTTTTGCAACAAACTACAGCTAACAGCTAGGGTTAACTAGCATAGCAAGTACAGCTAATGCCTTTATTATCCATGTGCAATAAATACACCAGGAAATGAGCTGCTGAGATACAGTGGATAGTGTGTGCATAGGCACACATGCACACAATTATCAGCCCTAAGAATGGACCACTGAAAGCCAGTGTACCATTCTTGGCCCCCTGCTCCAATGGATGACTTTAATACCACCCAGAAGGGATGGCATTGCCAGTGCCCAGGCTCTCTAATACACCTGCTCAGGGTAGCAGAGTAGCAGCACAAAGGAACAGTTCCCTTTTTATTCTACATTTCTCCATCCCAAGAAACATGCCTGGATTCTACTCTGACCTACAAGACATGACAAGCCCCTGTCCTGGCCTTCTTTTTGTACCAAGCAGCTAAAATCAGAGGTCAAAAGCACTATAGCTACATTTCTACCACAGGGACCACTGGGTAGGAGAGCAGCTTTATAGTCAATACAAAGTTTTTTCCCTCTAAAAAGGTGGGCAAAATTTGCAGCCAGCCAAAACGTGCCATATTTTTTGTGTCAGGAGCAATAGTTTTCTTTAATTACAAAAAAAATCAAAAAGTTAATAGGAAGACAAATGTCTGGAAAATGATGGAACCAAGGAACTACAGAGAGAATTAGTGAAGTGCAACTGGAGGTTTAAAGAAAAAGGCCCAGTTATTTTTAATGAATTAATTATTTTTGGGGATTGAAGAATAGATACAAACCCACATTATTTATGCAGGACACTATTGCAGAACGATGCACATATACCACCACAGCAGATATGGCTATACAGGAATTGCCTGTACAGTGGAATTATGCAAACATACTACACTTCACGTGAAGTCATTTTTTGTTTGTCATTTTTGCTTACTACTTGAGGAGTGATTCCAGACAGAGTTAAAATGTGGTGCATTACCTGACATATGTGATTGGTATCAAGAACAGTAAAATCTTTATGGATTAGTTAAGCGAAAGTCCAGCAGCCTGGAGTATCAAATTGGTATCATATTGAAATTAAGGAAACACATGATTTATCAGATGAGCCATCTCTTTTATATTTCTAATCCAGCCCACTCCAATTTCACTTGTGAAGTGTAGGTGAAGTTATTAAGGCCTTCTTAATAATCTTGAAAGGTGCAATAATCCAAAAACCTGCAACAGATTTAGGAGAGAAATGACTAAGCAAATAGCAAATAGCCCTTCCATAGAGCTGGATGGTTTCACATGGGAATGAGAGAGCACAGAAAGCACCTAGCACCACCAGGCTGGGTCCATGTCTGGAGGCTCTCCTGTCTCTGTGCTTCCCTTGGTTTATATCCTCCACTCCCATGTTTCAGTCTGGTGCTGTGAGAGCTGTCGGCTTGGTGAGAAGGAGTGAAAAAAGCCACTGCACTCAGAATGCTCTTGTGCACAGAATCTTCTTTCAGGTAAGAAAGGAGAACTACTTTATACAAGTGTTATGAAAATTCCTTTCCCTAACTATTATATCATGGAATCATAGAGTGGTTTGGGCCAGAACCTTAAAGTTCATCCAGTTCCAACTCCCCTGCCATGGGGCAGGTACACCTTCCACTAGACCAGGTTGCTGTTAAACCCTTTTCAACCACTCAGGAATGTGGCATCTGCCACCTCTGAGGGCAGCTTGCTCCAGTGTTTCACCAACCCCATTGTAACAATTTCTCCCTTAGACTAGTCTGAATCTACACTCTTTTAGTTGAAAACTATTACCCCTTTAAGCCTCCTGCACATATTGAAAGGCCACAATTAATTATCCACAGAGCTTTCTCTTCTCCAGGCTAAAAAACCCCAAGTTTCTCAATGTTCCACATGAGAGAGGAGTTTCAAATCCCTAGACACACACCAACAGGTCCTTGTCTTTCCCATGTACACTACTCCAGTACATCCTATATACATTTTTCCATTTTTGTTACATTGTAGTACCACATAGTGATACTGGGTAATTCAAAATGACATTCCCGCTTGTCTGCATCCATTCTCACCGAATGAAATCTGAGTGCTACTATAAATACGTAATTATGTTTTTAATACTGTCTCAGAAAGTACGACAGAATCCAATTGCCTAAGTATGGCAGCAGGGGCTTTAGTCCTTTGGTTAGATCACTTTTCTCAAAAGCACTAATTCTGCAACCTCTATTTATTCAGGCAGTCAGTTTTCAATCCATTCATTTAGAGAATATACATACATACAGGTTGAGTTCAGGCATAAAAATTGCAACACAAAACATGAAATTGCTGCATCACATTTTGAAACTAAGTGCATAAATGTGGCCTTTGCCACAATATAACTATTCAGATACTTACCACGTTGAGTTTGAACAATCCTTTGTGAAACCAGCACTGCAATTTTAACGTCTACATTTGTTCCCTATTACCTTGTTTGATTTTTGTGATACACTTAACTCAAGACAGTCATAAAATGAATTCTACTTTACAAGGGTGCTTAAACCCCTACCTGAGACTAAGCTTAACAAGAAGCAAGAAAAATAATGGTATGCTCAAGAGAATAACTCTAGTTATTGATTGCAAGAACATAGCTTTAAAAAATGGTACATTTAACACTTTAACTAGGATGCCATTATTGTTATCTTGAAATCCAGTTGAATCATCAGCAGCATGACTTTCACAAAGATTAAATTTAACACTACATTTTTGAAACAACTGATTTTAATGTGATTAGCATATGCAAAAAAAGAAATTGATGTAATAAGGAGGATTTTGCTCCATATGAAGGCACTGCTGCATCACTCAACAAACAGATTAGTCTAGTGATGCAGCAGTTTGTTGCTTTCTACTATAATGCCTACGTTAATTATTATACTTCCAAGACATCCTGGTATGGACAAATTGGATAAAATCTTGTATGGACTGGTGGGCAAGACATGATGTCTTTACCTGGAATAAATATAAGAGATGGTGAAGCTTCTTGAAGAGAGCAATGTGAGAATATTATAGGGCACTCGCTCAACCTCATCCTGTACAAACCTGCCTAGAGATGGAGCTGCATGGGCTTTTGCTGGAGGCTTGAATGCTACCTTAAGGACCCTGGCATGGCTTGATGTTCCTCTGATATTGTGGTCATGAGCAGAAAACTATATTGGGATGCTGAGGATACTCTGAGAAGAGAATAGATAATGTACTTCCATCGTCCTGACAGAACTTCTCTGCTTGCAGCTGGGACTGTGTGCTCTGGCCTTTGGCATTGATTCATCCTCTCTGGCAAGCCTCCTGTTGACACAAGCTCTATCTGATAATCTTTCAAGGAAAGACAACCTTAGGTGATGTTTCACAGATGCTTCACTAGCCCTTAGCACATTTTCCCAGAGCTTCATCCTTGTGGATGCTGCATTTATAGCTCATCTCTTGAGATAGCACACAAAAAAGTTAAATTGATATTTTGGGAACTAGAGAGCTCTCTGCCCATATTTTAAGCAGGACAGTATATGCACAGCTCTGCACATAACATTGAAACACCCAGTTCACCACTTCCCTGCTGGTTTCACACTCTTTACTAATTGAATAATTTTAAGGTTCGGAAAATAGGAAATAGAACTCCATATAACACATTGTTTTTTCACTTTCCTTCTCTTCTTGCTGTCAGTTTTTGCCATACAAGCACTCATCTGCAAAGAAAACATTCCTGTCTCTTCCTCTCTTTTGTCCATGCTTTTTCTGCCTCCTGTTTCTATTTTTGTAGCAGAGTCCCCTGTCTATCCCAACTGAGCAATCAATACCTGCTTTTGTTACTTCTCCCCAAGGACAAAACTTGAAAAGGTGATTTGTACAAGATAACTGACATCCTTTTGCCTACTGATAATCCCTCTCAAATGGGATCAAAATTTTTAAGCTAAACTAAAGCAACTCCACCCTCCTCCAAAGCTCCATAACAGCATCCATCACAAAAATTTATCCTGACACTGTCCTGCAGTTTTTAGCTGGATGGGGAGGCAAAATGCAGCAGGGGATGCACCCTGCTCTCGTAGGAATCTGCCAGTGAAGGTTGCACACTGATGCAGAGAGGCCTGGCAACCCTCAGTACTGAGCACAGTAACAATCCTTAGGTTTCCCAGCTGAAGCCTAGAAAGTCAGGAAAAGACAATACTGTGGGGAAAAAAATTAAATAGAGAGAAACTTCAAATTACTGAAAATGGTTTTTTTCCGATGTTGACACGTTTATTTACAAGATTTGTAAATAAAATGGTATCAAAGAAACATGAATTTTTGCTAAAAGGCATCTTGGCAACCTTGAATACTGCCAATGGCTTGAGCAAAAATATCATAAAGAGTAATCATGTGAGTTCTTAATAATCAAAGCCTCAAACAATACAATTTCAGCATTTAAAATGTTTGATTGAAAAAAGTACTTGAATTTGGCTAAAATATATTATGTAGATGCTCTATTTGAAACACTGTTTAAACATCTGTAGAGATTACTTTTTGGTTTTATTAGTGTATCTTTCAGTGTATAAAAAAAGCAAATTATTAACATTTTCAGATGATTACTTAAATCTTTGTTTATTTTCTTCAGAATTTAAAATAACAGCATATAAAAACTGAACACTCTAGTTCTGAAAGTAAAATAGCTGCAATATAAAATTACATAATAACTATGTTACATACAGTAAACTGCTTAAAATTGTCCATGACTGAATGTATTCATTTAACATAAATGGTTGGTTAAAATAGGATCCCACTCAAGAATTCCAGAACTCCGACCTGGAATATCAGAGAGCTGCAAGAAAGCCAGCTGAGATTTGAATTAAATAGGGATACACAAAAATAACAGAAGTGATGGATAGATTAGACATGCTACTGCAGTGTTAGTCCTGCTATGTTCTAAGTCCTGCTTAGTAGTTTAAAGTCCTACTGAACTTTTTAGCCCTGCTACAGTTTTCATTCTTTTAAAGCACTTTGCTGGCATAAATCTGGAACAACTGACATCGATTGGACAATCAGTCACCCATGCTTCTCTCTCCCTGAATCCTTGCCTAGCTCCATTGTAATGGTAACAGCTTGCTGGATGGACACAGTTTTTGGTTTTATTAGGACCCTCAGAAAGCCCAGTTGGTTAAGAAAAACACAGAAAGAGAAGCCCTCACTCTCTCATTAAGCATCTACGACCATCTTCTCACCCCCCGCCCCTCTCCTGTTAGCTGTTTATTTAGTGCCACAGTTGCAGTCTTTCTGACTAAAAGCTCTGCATAGTTCTAAGAGCAGATCAGCTCATCCTCTTTGAGAGTCAGCTACACAAGGAAGTGTCCTGGCCACTGAAGGGAGCAATTAATTATTTAGCTGAGGTAAAATGCCACCAAATGCTTGATACACTTTCCCAGGAGGGGAACAATTTAGCACATTTTATGATAATACAATGTAACTCCAGTGTCCTTCTTGCAAAGTTAATGGATATAGACGGCATGCCTTTACTGACATTGCAAGCCATTTCTGGGTCCTTTTTAAAATAAAGCTTGAAAAATGCAGATTTTTTAGATCCTAGGACATAACTCTTCTAATCTGCGGTGACTTTTTTCCCAAGGATGAGTAAAAATGTGAACAGATGCACAATCGATTTTGCTCTCCTGTACATTAATGGATTTTCAATAGTATTCTACAAAACAATTAACATCTTCTTTATTCCAAATAAAAATTAGCATTTTAGCCTCAAGACTGCCACACTACTAAACTAAAAGTAACACACTCCCACTCTGAAAGCAGACACTTATTTTCACTTTTGTCCAATGCCCCAAGTTAAGGAACAATGTTTTACGCAGTAATCATTGCATCTTTCTTTCATAACTTTAATGTGGATTATATATTATTTAAAAAATAATATTTAAATTAATAATTCTGCTACAATTATCTGACCCAAATTATTACATCCCAGTTATTTTACAGTTATAGTTCACAGCAAAAGAAAAATCTTTTCTTTCGATGGAAGATCGACTCCCACAAGAAGCAGATTGTCACTGTATCTCTAATTGTATTTGTTCCAATACTGGAGTGAAAATGCCACTTTCTTTAGAGGAGTGATGATCTGTTCTACACAGCTCCAGCATGCTGAGTTCACTATAACACATCTATTGATGAGAACTGTTTGCTCTTATCCTTTGTCCTTTCATATTCAGTTATTTCTTTCCCCCTGGATCTTATGCAAAAGATTACTGTTGCTTTCTCTGACAATTAAAAGCTTTGTCATCAGATATAAAGTTCTGCTATTTCTAAGACACTAAATAAATTGTGCCCACCATCCTACTAAAAAGTGTATGATCTTTTATTTGGGATTACATTTCCAGGAATTATCTGTCCCATTTTTGAGTCCCAACTCAATTGCCTAGAACAAAATTTGATAGTCCATGGAAACAGGGCTGTAAAAACCCACTCTCCTGAACAGCAGTGACAAGTGGAAAATGGTTTATAACCACTTTGTCCTCTAACTCAATAATAGTTTTTATGAAAAATAATTATGTTTTGCAGCAAAAGTAGCTTCCTCTCCTTCTAGGGTAAAAATGCAATTTTCCAATCATGAACTTAATAACCAACTGTAAACCAGTAAGGCTGTATTCCCAAGCCTAAAGAAAATTCTATCTGGCTGCACACAGGAGCAGAATGAAAATTAACTTTTTTTTAACTTGTGATTCCTTTCTTCAGCCATATGCCCAAACCAAAGTAGCAATAAGTATGTGAATCTCACTGTATCAGTGGGAAAAAAAACCAAACAGAAAAGCTTATCATGAGTAGTAGCAATGACTCATTGGAAAAAGAAAGCTCAGGATAACCCAGATAAACCTGGGGAACTGTGTGAAAGACTTTAAAAATCCCTTTTTAAAGCAACAGCAGGCAGGCTGCAAAAGAAGCAAGTGATCTAATCCTAGCATTCAGCCTCACAAGCTCCAAAATACTTTGGACAGCCTGTTCCTTCCAGCTGCTAGAGGCAAGTGGAGCTTCAAATTCATAAGATACGTGATAGTCAATGACTGATACAGAAGGCAAAAACTGTTTTGCAAAAATCTAAGTGGTAAGAAAGGAAAATCTTTAACTGTGCAGTTCCCTAAAATTTCTTTTTGGTACAGGTAATGCATTATCTTTCAGTAATTTCAAGATGTGGGCTAATTATTAGCATACATTAAGTTCTTTCTTACAACAACTGAATTCACTGTTCTAACACTGACTAGTTTTTTTTCTAATTTATCCTTGCTGGTAAAGCAGTTTATTTTTTTTCTCCAGAGCAGGTGATACTCATGGGGACATGGAGCAAAACATCTGCCAGCAAGTAGTGAACCTGAATAATCGATCTTTGCCGCCCATACATCACTTGATCAAGTCAAGTCCTTTCAGAGAATATGTTCTTTCTTCTGCATTACCAATTACAACTGAATCCACAAAAAACCACATTGGACTATCTGAACCCCTTCAATGTACCTTCCTGTGCTAAAATTAAAAGCCTTACTCATCAAAAATATCACATAGATTCTAGCTGAGGAGACCATAAACAATCAGGGCTATTCAAGTCTATTCTGAAAAAGGAAAAACATGGAAATACATATTTAGGTATAGCATTGCATAAGACTATGTGAGATATATGTCTGTAAAAGGTTTGTTTGAATCCCTACTGTTATTTCTGTGAGGTAATTTTTTGTGTTGTTTTTGTTTTAGTAAATGCGGATACTCAGTTTGAACCACAAACCAATTTAATTAGGCCTTAAGACATGAAATAACAAATGAGAATTGTAAATAACACATTTTCAAATAAATACATTCAAATATACCCCATAGGGCTCCCAGAACATCAGACTGGTAACAATTTTATCTATCATAACAGTGGCACAGAACATTTTCTGTCACATGCAAGGAAAGTAATCTCGTTCAAAATTGATGTCGTTCAAAAGCAGTTTCAAAACACCTTAATGATCTGCAAGGCAGCCCCAGAGGTACTAGACTTACAAAGGATGGCTGTGAAATGAAAAAAATCACAATAACAAAAGCACAACGAGAATAAAAAACATTTTATGTAGGTTTTTATAATCTGCTGCCTTTCTGGGCAATTGCTGCGTAAATACACACTGTCATAAATTACATGACTGCCAGATGCCAATGTCTACTGCAATGTTAGTAACATTCTGCTTAAACATTTGCTTGTTCTCAGAAGCATTTCCTCTTCATACCTGACATATTCATCAATTTACTATCTTTCCCACCTCCCTCCCCCTCAAGTACGCAGAAATACTGGAGAGCTATCAACACATTTGATGGTTCTTAATGTATCTTATTGAAATGACAATATTTTTGAACTGCTCAAAAGCTACTTTGATTTGTTTGAATGTATGTTATCATTAACTCTCCTCCACCTCTGCTATAGTGATCAATGCTCATCTATTTTACAGGTCTCCAACAGCACTTTTCTGTATAATTACAAATACATTCAAAATAACATCTCTCTGCTTGCTTACACTATATAAATGAAAATCTCTGTCATATACATAATAAAGTGCACACAGTTGTTACTGCCTGACATGTTTCCATTATAAACTCAGCAAAGCAGCAGGAATATTGCAGCAGTCGTAATGTCAGCTCAGTAATCACCACTACTATTTGGAGAGAGAAGTTTGGTATTCTGGGGAAAAAAATAAATTAGATTTCTATAAAGTAATTCACATATTTCATTATGATTTTATTATTTATGATCACTTTTAATAATGTCATCACCTAACTTCCTACTAATGATTTTATTCTGTTTTAGCAATGATCACAGAATCATAGAATGGCTTGGATTGGAAGAGACCTCAAAGATCATCAAATTCCAAGCTCCTTGCCCTGGGCAGGGACACTTCCCACGGGACCAGGTTGCTAAGAGCCCCATCCAACTTTGCCTTGAAGAGATAGATATGGAACCCTATGAATCTGAAGATTTGTCTGACCATTGAAACATAAATAAGGATTTTTCCAAGCTGCAGACAACTGCATCGTTCCCCCTTCTGCAAAGCTCACTTGTGCAGCACCTCATACCAAAATCTGAGATGGAAACAAAAAATACCAGACAGGACACTAAAGACTCCACAAATTAGATACTAACTTACTCTTCCAAGTACGAATTAAGCAATGTGAAAGACTATTTATAAAGAATTTTCCACAAAACTTGAAAAAATTGTTCTGATGAGGAAAGGATTTTTTAAGCACAGCTCAGTCTACTGCTCTAGCAATGGGATGTCAGTCATCAAATACTTATAATCTGGAAAAGGAGAGAAGGTCACACTCTTCCAATCTGCTTACAATATAGGAAATGCAGAAAATAAAATGGCAAGGCTTTAGGCTCAGTTGAAAAAGGAGGAGTTGAAACAGTCTAACAGTAACCTGTAAAATCAAGTCTCGATGCTCTGTGGCTTCACATTTAAATTCATAACCCGAAGTAAACTAAATCATCACTGATAACAATTACAGCTTCTACAGAGATGGGAGAAATGGAAAAACCCTGAATAGCCTAGGTCAAACAACCCAAACTTCCAGATAAGATCAATGCAAGCAAATAGCACTTTGAAATATCAAGAAAAATAAAGTCTTATATGCAAAACACAAAAATGCAGACAAAACATTCAGAATAACAACAAAATTTAATTTGGGAAGGGAGATTCAATAACGTGCCACAAAAAAACAGCTGTACATGGGCACCTTACACAACAGTAGTCAAAACCTAAAAAGCTTACTGTAGAACAAGAATACTCCAGGAACTGGAATTATTTTTCTTTCAAAGAGAAAGTTATGGAGAAATACAAAGCAAGGAAATTTAATGAAAAACACAATGTAACAGCAGCAGAATCAGCATTTAGCTACACTTAAATACCCCCCAAAACCAACTCAGACTACAATTTACCCGAAGGATAACTGACACAAATAGTCAAGGACTATGCTTGTCCCCTTCATTAATTTGTTTCAATCAAAAGTCAGTCTTTTCAAGAAGACATGCTTTAGTTCAAACGAGAATGAACTCGGAAAATCTTAATGTCATGCGATAGGCAGAAGGTCACACTTGATGATCACAGTTGTCCCTTCTGACCTATTGATCTATGAATGAATGTTACATTAACATCTTTGAAGCCTGCATTTTATTTATTAATACTGAGAGTACTCTGCATGAAATAAGGCTAAAGCAATGTGTCATAATGGCATTTGACTTGAAAAGGACAAAGCAGAAAACGCAACTATCATTACTTTGTCACACATACAAACGCTAAAAACTGTAGCTACGAAATATTTTCATTGTATTTTCTGCTTAAGTCATTCAGTCCCAAATGGTTTATTGGTCTTTGAATCCTGAAAGAAATATCTATATTTAAGATACACTCCCATTAACTGCCAAAGGGGAATCTGAAGATCGTCAGTATTTGGCACCAGTGAAAACAGAAAATTTGGTAAAGCACAATCCAAAAGAGATCTGAGATTGTGTGAGCAATGTGTAAGCTTCACTTCTCTTTGCATTAGTACTAGAAATAATGATAATTTTTACGGTACGTTTTTTAGTTTCAAGATTAATACAGCTTATAAAAGAAGTTCAATATTACTCCCTGATGTATTACTATTCTGCCAGTGTACAGCTGCCAACAGTAGTTAAATCTGATTAAAGCCCCCTGCTGAGTTAATCAATCTGATAATGTCAGACATTATTAAGGAAGCATACATGATACGGTCACACTGTCTATTATCAGTGGCATGTACACCAGTGCCTTTGTCTTCACAGAGCACTGAAGCTATTTAAAACAGATAAGCATAAAAAGGATAAAAGGCATTATAAACTTTCAGTCTCAAGCATTTGTATGCTAATTCCTGCTACAATACAGCTATTTAATACCAGATACCTTTATTTATTTTATGGGTTTGGGGAATAACTAAAAACCTGAAAGTTTTAGAGCAATGAAGTGCAGCTTAAGAACACTTTCCATCATTCTGAACAATGCAAACAAATTTCTCTGTAGGTCAGTCTTTTTGTATTAGAATAAATTCATTTTACAGAAGCTGTTGTCTCAGTTTGAGCTATACTCATGCACAAAAAACACAGGTCTTCCAAACTCTACATGCTATTTGACCTACTCAGAAGTCAGCAGACATTACTTCAGCACTGTCATTACACTAATACACCCTCAATGCTGAAATCATTTGTGTTTCAAAGGGAGCTGCTTCTTTTCTGTTTACATTATATTGAAACGCAAAGCCATATCTATTTACATTGAGCGGGCATTAAGTCTTTGGATTTCAGCACTATCAGCAAAAGTATCTATCATTAGCTCTAATGCTAATCAGCTCCTCAACAGATGAAGGTGTAACACCTGACCCAGCACAGTCCCTTTGCAAAGCACGTGAAACGCTGCAGAGGACAGAAGGACACCCAGTCTTGTGGCAGAACAACAGGCAGCACATGTGCAGGGGGCCTGGGGTAAAATAGTGACAAAAGAAATATGGCCAATTTGCAACTCAAAGGAATCAGTAACTACAAAAAATCAGTAACTAGCATAAAACACAGGTTGAGATAAACTCCTCGCCTAGGACTGGTGGAGAAGCAATTTCCATACAGTGGCTTAGGATCCAGGAAAAGTTGGAAGGTGATCCCAGTTCCACCCACAGATGTTTTCCTAGGAACCCAGTGCTATTGACCCAGATAAATACATGTAATGAAATCTATTTGACTGTTCCTGCCTTGGTTCAGCACTGTAACACCACTTATCCACTCTATACTGCTATCTCTTTTATTGACATCCCCTATCAATCTAATGTTCATTCTGGAATGAAATAATCAGTAGCTTGCAGGACACCTACACCTGAGAATCATAAAGGTAAGCCAGATCTACATCTTCCAGCCAGGAAACAGACAGCCTGAATTGTTTGAGTAGGTGNCAGGGGATGGACAGACACAGACTATTACATCACAAACTTGAAGACCAAATATACAGTTTTGTAAAAATTCTATATAGCATTTTTCTACCCCTCTAGAACCAGGAACTCTTTAAACTGTTATGTAATGTACATGAAGTTGTATGTGTATTTGGTCAATCCAAGTCCCCTGCAATTTAAATCAATAGCTTGTCTAGGAAGAAGTGCTCAGTTTTGATCCAGGGCAATACAGTCTCTACAGACTACTCTGAAATATACCCATATGTTTAAGAATATGAGGCACTTCTCATAACTGCAAATCACAAAAATAGAACTGAGCAGCATAATATTTCTTTTCCCACTACTTTTCCTTTTACAAGGCTTTTGTGTCCCATGTTTGTTTCCTAATATTTAGCAGCATTTTAATTAAAGTATTTTATTACTCCTTTTAAGAATTAAAGAGAAAGAAACCAAAATGCTGCTTAACTGGTAGATTAACTCCAGTTCAAGAAGTGAGATGAAACAGGTATTTCTAGTTACAACTGTTGGAGAAAGGCTAAAGCATAAGATTTTTGGAAGACTGCAACCTATGCTCAGTCAAGGACATCTAATCCTTTTCACACTGTCTTTTAAAAGAAAAGGCAGATTTAATCGAAGTTAGTTCTTTGAAGAATAGTAACAAAACTTGCTAGAATTTAAAAAGAAACAGAAGTGAACAAGTTTTCCAGTTTTACAGAGAATTGCATTTTTTTCTTTCTCCCGTGCCCTCACAACCCCCAAAACCCCCAAACTGGAGATCAACTGGTAAAAACAGGAAGCAAAAAGACAGTGTCAGTAAGCAACAGTTTATCATGGGTTTGTGCCTCAGGGCTGAGTTCCCATGGGGATACTCTAATGTCTAATATGGGTTGTATTTGCATATTAATATTCCCACAGGGCAAAAGAATCTTCCTTATTAGTCATCTGATTTTCAGGAACTTCATATGAATTCAGTGTCTCTGAAACCTCTTTCGTTCTGTCAACATTGACTGAAATTTGGTCAGTGAGGGTAGGGGACAGCACCAAGAAGGAAGAAGCACCAGACAGGATTGCTACACATACACTGGCAAACTGCATGTCACAAGCTGCATATCACAAGAACACTCACCTAAAAGCACATCATCTGAGCAAAACAATAAAAAATCACACCTCTACACAGACCAGAAGTAGGGAAGGAAATCTGGAATTGAAAACACTCCTAAGTTTAACACCAGTCTCACTCACAACAGAGAGACTTAAATAGCAAGCACAGTCGGAAATTCCAATTTCCTTAATAATAATAAGCACCTTGCTCTTTCATCTTCCTTCTCCAGAATGCACCAACCCCTACAATATAATACAGTTTTGTTTTGATTCTCTGTTGCACCTTTAAATGTGGTCTATGCTAACGTCATCCAGCTGTATGACTTGGAAGGTGAATATTACTTCAACATACCTGACAGCTAAATTATCAACAACAGTAGGTTTGCACATATGCTCAGACACAGGGGAAGTATGCTATTAATTCCAGTCAAGCTTTTAGGAAAGTATGTGAATTGTGACAGAGGGCACTTTTATCTCCTTGGCTACAGCATATTAAAAGGTATGTAATTTATCTGTTGATCCAGAAAGATACTGCACTGTCTTCTTATCAAAAATATAGCTGAAGAACTTATGGAGTGATCACAGTTCTGCAGGAATTAATATCCTCCCATCCTTTGACCAAAGAAATCTTGAATCTTGCCTGAATCAGGCATTTCACAGACAGTCAACTGCTTTACCAGGAACTAGCCCTGAGACTACAGCCCCTCACAAAAGCGTATCTTTTCTTAAAATTACTGCCTGCATAACAACAGCTCTATCAGATCTCTTAAGGCTGAAGTTCAAAGACAAACTCCATATCACTTAAAGAAAGCCAGTCAGCTCACTGTCCTCCCACAGCACCTGGTATTTTGGCAGCCTGAGGCACAGAGCAAGAGAGAAAGTACTATGAAAACTGTCTGCTCTAGCTCTTTCCAAAACAGCAGACCCCTTAATATTGGAGGTACTTCCAAAACTCAGATCTTTCTTAGTATTAAACATATCCCTAAAAAGGGACTTCTGCCTATCCAAAGAAAGTCGAGAAGGGTGTTTTGACCCTTTGTGTTGCTTGTGAGCTTATTCACTAGAGAAACTGTTGGAAGAAATTGGCTCTCCTGTTTTCCAGACGATCCGTTGAATATGTGATGAAAGGGAACATGTTGCCCCCTGGCCACTGGCACACGAAAGGAATAGCTACAAGGATTACAAGTGGGCTCTGGGCCATATGGTGTGTAGGCTTATTGTAGGAATTTAATATTTTTTAGACTCCTACTTTCCTGTCAAATTGGTTGAAATTAGCCACTGAGCTTCCTCTCTGTAGACTTCAGAAACAACACGGTGATTGTATAATTTTTTGCCATTGAAAAACCAGATTAAAAAATTACATAAAAATAATATAAAAACTAGGTATTTGCTCATCATAAAGGAAATAAGAATTAGGAGGTGCTTTCACAAACTGGTATATTTATTGGAAACTGTAGCTTCAATAAATGTGAGCTTAGCATTACAAAAATGAGCATATATTACAGCATACAAGCTTACTGCTATGAGGGTTTAAAATCGAGTCACAAGTTAAGCCAGTTTAAGTAGTACTCCATTATCCTTCCACAGAATGGTACAGAGTACATATGACTGTCATACAAAAACATAATCTTATTTGCTATTTAGCTATTTCTAGAAGCCAAATATTATGTTAGGGTGTCATATAACAAATATTACAAATGCAGTTTTGTGAATGAAACAATGCATCAAGTAAAATAATATAGTATTGAGGTCTACACCTGATTAAAGGCTTCTAGCCTCTAGACAGTTGTACCAGAAATGAATTTATTTTAAATGTATAATGACTATATATAATCAATATGCTCATGTTTTATTGATACTCAGCCTGGAGAGGATATAAATTGTAAATCAGGATTGCAGACCAAGCTGAATGAGCACAGCCAGGTGTGGAGAGGGCATTAAAGTCGGCACAGCTCTTCATCCACTGATGTAAACAGCACATGCTTGGCATTTCACTTCACTTGAAAATGTTCCATGTAGCAATCAGCTTAATGATATTATCTATTCATCTGTACAGGTGCTCTGAATTATTTTAATGGACCTTCAACTGTCTACCAAAACACCTTCCCACAATGTTCCCCAGCAAAAGGTGAAGCTCAACTCCACAGACCCTAAAATCAAGTTCATTTTGGCTTTAACCGGGGTTTTTGTAAAATGCCCTAGTACTCTGCATCCCTCATGGCGAAGGGAGGTAGTCAAACCATCAATTCATTTAGAGCACAAAAAAGCAGGTACTGGCTGTGCACTAACCTTCTGGCCTCTACTGGAACACACACAGGCACAAGTTTAATGCCATGAACATTAATAATTTCTGGAGCATGCTATGGCCCTAATTGTTTAAGACCAACTTGGCAACTGAAGATTTCTTGATTAATGTAGGATGTGTAACAACTGCGCACGTATTCACTTGTTGCAGGCATCTTAGAGATGCTAGGCATAAAGAATACTCTCCTTTGAAAAAATGAAAAAAAACAAACAAACAACCACAACACCAACCATGAAACAAACACCCGCCCTTGCAAACCTAACAAAGAAAAAAAAAAACAACAAAGAAAACCAAACCATGCGAAAAATAAACTCACAAAAGTAGAGGCATACATCAACACAAGGGACAGCACATAGCAATTGACTTCCATTATATTATCCCCTATTATTGACAGTTGGGAGATGCTCAGGAGAAAGAAATGTCATACAGTGGGAAGCAAAGTGGGCAGTGATTTAATATCAAGCACACAGGTAGTTTAATTATGCCAGGGAAAACCATATCATGTCCAGACTTCAAAGCACCAAAGCAGCAGACCTTTGTGGTATCCCAGAGATGGTTTGAGGGAAACAGTTGCCCATGGCTCCCACAAGTGTTGACAGTGGAAGAAGGGCTAGGAGAAAGCAGGAAGCAAGTTTTATGAGTTAGGCTGAAGCTTTGGGCTCAAAGTACAGATCTGCATGCCCTGGAGTGTTCCTAGCAATATTCCCTGGGCTACTGATGGGAGCACAGTGAAGAAACTGCTGTAGGGAAGAGCTAAAATTTATTTTTAGAGGGATAACTTCTGGACTGAATAGAGTTGATACCAGTACAGAAGTCATGGGGCAAGGGAGAAGGGGAGATAATGAATCCATATGCAACCTTTTGGGATATGGAAGAATCCAAGATTGCCATGTATTCATACAGTGCTTCTCTTCTATTTTATGAAAAAAAAAAAACAAACCAAAACAAAAAACAAACCCATAAAAGAATATTAGGATTCTTATAATAGACTGTGATCAAATCAGTTCCTGAAAGTAGTAATAATATATTCTCTCTCAAAGAAGTTTATTTGACTTACAATTACATTATATTGTCTCTGACTGATCGCTTTTAGGTTAGGGGAAAGGCTGGTATGGCAGAGATAATATTTACCACATTCCAACCATATTCAAGCGTTTGGTGACCTCTGAAACAAAAGTGATAGACAGAAATCTGCAAGGAAAAACAAGTAAGAAATATGGTGGATAGAAATTATTTATCGCTCTCCCTAGACACATTTAAATAAAGAAACATCCAACAACACCTTGATTACTGGACACTATGATACAGAAAGGTATGTTAGGAATCAAGCACAGTCAATCAGAATTCCAGTTAGGACTGAAGATGACTGAAGAGTGGAAAAGACTCTGAGATGATGAATCACAAAAAAAAAAAGATATAAAGAAAAAAAAAAAAATAAACAGGCGGTTAGGCAGAATCAGCCAGACAGTTGTCCTTATGTCAAGCATAGACACAGAGAAGAACAAATGTTATTAGAATACCTTAATTTACTGACCATGGATTTTAACTACAGAGCATTCATCACAATTATCAGAGTCAAATAAGCCCTTTCTTACCACATGAAATGATTAAGTAATTTGACTTCACAAAAGTAAATACAAATGTAAATTTCTTTTAAGGTTAAACTACAAGAAAATTAGACTCTATGAAATTAAGAAATTAGCAAGAGATTCACACACTCTCCCTGTAGTAAATAAATATATAAATAAAATCAGGAACACTGACACTGGGGCTATGTAACTAGCGCTGGTTATTTCAGGCACACAAGGTTCAATAATTGCCTTCTGAGTGTGATTTTTGGTCCACACACAATGAGAGACAAATATGCTGAGTGATGGTCAACAGCTCAAATTCAATTTTAACCTGTGGTAAAAAAGTGACAAGATTGATAGTAATGTGCCATCCATTCTCATCAGTCACACTTAGTCCTCAGACTTCTATTATCCACAAATCCTGCTATACAATCAAAGAGAGAGAACTACTGAATTATTTATTAAAACTGACACCATCAATTATGACCCCATATAAAAAGTCACCAAGCCGCCATTTAAAGAATGAGAGCCTACATTTTGGTAACTTTTAACCAGGTTAACAACCACTCTGGTTGGGACTGGGATGGAAGCTCTTCTTATGTGTTTTATGTCTGGGAATTTACTTTGAAAAAGTACCACTTTCTGCCACTACAAAGTGTAGTCTTGTATATCTGGCCAACAAAACCCTCCAATAATTTATTTTTCTTTTTTTTCTTCCCGTCCCCCCTATCACCTTTTGACATAATCTGACAAGCTTGCAGAGGCATACCTAAAGCAACAGCCTTGGGACAGTGTTTCCACACTGGAAGGCCAGCAACAGTGAACCATCATCAATACCAAAAGCCCCAGAAAATTAAATTGGGTACAGGTGCTATACCCTGGCAACCAGCTGGACTCATACACCAAACTTCTGGTCTCTTGGCACAAGCAAAAGCCATGGAGTTACTTTGTTCCATTTCAGCACGTGAAGTCCCTTTTAATTTACATGATTTTCATGACATTTCTACCACCTTTTAACATCAGTGTTAAGTTCATGCTTTAAGAGAAGTGAATAACTATACTGCTGCTGTGCAGAAATTCCAAAATACTAACACAACACTGCATTCAGAAGAGTGGGTTACATTCCCAAAACATCCTGTCTAGACAATTATGCAAAACCATGGCCCACTGAGGTATTTCCCAGCATAACTTGGTGGCCTTTGCTATGAGTAAATACAACCCAAACAGAACTATGAAAGTCACTCTTTCAATAGCACCCAGCAATAAGTGGGGAAATCTGGAAGTAATCTAATAAACAAATGATATATAATCCTTCATGTATATGCCCAGCATGGAAAGGTGCCTAGATTCACACAGTTTCTGTTTGGGATAGTGTATAAGACAAAGACTGTACCTATAACAGTAAATTAAACATGTCAGGAGTGTCTGCTGGCACTAAGGCCAGCTGGCTCAGAACAGCCTGTCCATATGCCCTTACCCTTCAAAGTATACAACTGTTGGACAGGAATCTCCTTCAGTCTCCTCCCTAGACATGCTCAGAATTTGTTCAGGGGAACATTGGTGGATGATGTGCAAAGCCTTCTTTCTAATAAGTCGGTAGTATTAATAAAAACAGTCCAAAAATGCATTCTGGAGTTGATCATTTTATCCACATAAACGCAAGTGACAAGTCCAGAGGGCTCATCTCCCCTTTGTAACAAGAAGGGGAAGAACATGAACAAATAAACAAAGGGAGGTAACTGAAGTGTCTAGTACAAACCATGAAACACCACAAGCAATGGACTTCTTGTTACCAAAAATACTAAATTGCTAGTTTTTGTAGTGACTAGGAAGAAAGAACAGAAGCTATCACAGCAAGAAAGATGCTCTCAGCTTCAAGTATACAAAATATTTCTGTTTGTCTTAATGCTATTGCTATTTTAGGCAATTACCATTACAAGGAGTACTTTTCCCAAATTCTTGCCACTTATAATCCAGCAAAGTCCCTATGAATACACACAGTTTTCTCCCTAATTTTCAACATTTATTATCAACAATGGTTAATATAGTCCTTTTTACATGGTTACATGATTAATATAGTCCTTTTTAGTTTCTGTGGTATGAACAGGCCACTGCTATGTCACGTGTTCTGTTACTGGCATTTTTAATGATGAACAGGTTCACTAACCACAAGGTGTAAATAAAGTTTTTGCTTAAACATGACTATTTACAACATGAATGTTTATACAAGAACCAACTGGCTGCAAAGGTGCTCTTGTTAAATTTATCCTCTGGATTGGTTACTTAAAACTGGATAGCAAATTATAAGCTATTTTCAAAAGGTTTTTGAGTAATATTTATTTCTTACATGAGGAATCATGTGGCTGTTAAGGAAGGAAAGTATCTCTTTTAAACAGTACTTGGCTCATCAGCAGCAAGACATTCCTCTCCTACTGTTACCCTTTCCTAAAACAATGTTGAAGTTTCTCTGCCTGCTCTCACTAAACCATAATTAAATAATAAAATTCCAAATTAAAAAATAAAATTACCTGAGCAAACCACTCAAGTCAAAGTTAGAAGCATTAACTCTTGAGGCTTAATTTAGTAGAACCAAAGCTTCACAGTGTGGAATGGACCAAATAGTCCACAGATTAAATTAAAATTGTTTATTAAGTTAATGGACTGCAAGGAACAACTGGGTTTTTTTACATATATATATATTTTGATCAAATTGAAGCAAGAAAAAACAAAACCCACCAAAACGATGCAAAAACTGTATTCCAGATTGATCAATATCCTAGGTTTAATGTGTAAGCCTTCAAAGAGTCTCTTTGAGATTTGAGGTTAGGTTTTGGTTTGGGTTTTTATTTAAACAAAAAGTTCTGAAACAGAAGAAACATTGTTTAAAAAAAAACACATGCTCATAAACTTTTAAACTTAATTCTTAAACTTCATAAACCTTTAAAGAAATTTAAACACCAAATTACATGTATATGATATTGACCCACATGCATTTATTTGACAGACTTCCAGGCTATTTGTCAAGTAAAAAAAATCATCATATAAGTATTTTTTAATGCGGTCTATATGCTGAATTAATGTCTCCCAACCTTTTAGCTCTACATCCCTCAGATAATTTCTTCTTTGGTGAAAAATGCTTCTATCTTCCATCTCAGGAAAGTCACTCCTGCCTCTTAAGAGTCATCTTCTGAAGCTCAGTACATTTAAAACTTAGTGCATGTCACATGACTGCAATGAGCCAATACTTTTTATTAGTGTATTCAATGCATTCAATAGTGTATCAGTGTATTCAGTGCTAGTTCTTTACATAACCTACATACACAGTGCTCAATGTGTCATCAGCAACACTTTTTTTTGAGGATAGAATACCACTGTAAAGCAATTAAAGTTTAAGCATATAATTTATTCTGGTTTTTTGTTGATCTCTTTAGTTACTGCTTTTAGAAGAAAATGAAAGGACCAGAATGTTTATTGCTCTAAAATAATATTTTGGGTAATTTAAACTATTTTCTACCATTCTGGCATGCCAGGGGGAGAGTGTTAATGCAGACAGGGATCCTCCTTCATGCAGACCAGGAGCCACACCACTGCTAATAACAGAAGATTGGCAATTCTGCAGGATGGCTCTGAGGTTAAGTGCTGATCGATCTCTTCCTGTATTTGGGGTTGGATGTGTCTGAGTATGTGAAACGGGTAATAAGTTTAGGAGGGATTTCAGCTGCATCTATTTAGAATGTCTTAAGGTGCTGGCTGGCTCTTGGTTTTTAGTCAAAAGGACATGGAATAAATCCAAAGGAGTCCAGTAACTTTCAAGTGTGTAAAAAAAAAAAATCCAACTAAATTGTTCAGTACAATGAAGAGTTCTTCAAGACTGTATATACACTTCAGTAAAAGAAGCAAGTGGAGGCACTTAACAGTATTAAACTTTGCTGTTATTAAAAGACAACAGTCAGCCAATTTCATTTATTAGAAGTCTAAATATAAAACAGTGCAATCCAGGTGATAAAAAAAGTTGCATGCTGCTCAAATGAAGTGGTTCTGTAAAATTTTCAATCAAAGATTTAATTAGTGAATTTAAATGTCAGGCCAAAAATTAGCTCATTTCAAAAAGGGCAAAAGTTATGCACATTCCTTCCATGGCTTCTCTTAAGTTCAATCATTAGTTTCAATCATTTATCTGCAAACACCAGCCATATTCTGCTCCAAAAAGAAACACTGCCAACAGGTTTACTAAGGTATAACAAAAGCAAAATTTGCAATGAACATATTTATACATTACATACAGGTAAACTCACAGAATGTGAGCCAACCACCACACATCTGTTTTTAAACCGCATCTCACCTTCATTGTTTCAGTGCACAGAAAGAATAGAAAATGAAACTTAGGTTCTTTTAATGACCAACTCAAAAAAATGCTGGACTATTTATGTTTTTCAACAAGAAAAAGGAAAGAAACAATCCAAACCCGAAACCAAAAAAAATGCTGGACTATTTATGTTTTTCAACAAGAAAAAGGAAAGAAACAACCCAAACCCGAAACCAACAAACAAATTACAATTTAATTATCACAGAATTTAAGAAACAGCAGAGGTTGACAAGGTTCTATGGAGGTCATCTTGTCCAAACCCCCAGCTTAAGTATGGCCATCTCCATCCAATTGCACAGGACTATGTCGGGACGTCTTTTGAATATCTCTGAGGGTAGAGACTCCACAACCTCCCTGGGTGAGCTGTGGCAATGCTTGGTCAACTTCACAGTGAAAAAAGTGTTTTCTGATGTTCAGACAGAGCCCCCTGTGTTTCACTTTGTCCTTGTTGCTTCTTGCCCTGTCACTGGGCACATATGAAAAGAGCCTGGCTTCACCTTCCTTAAACCTTCTTGGTGTTTATATTTCATAACATCTCCCTGAATTTTCTCTTCTCTACAGAATTTCATTTTACAGTAGCTGTACATCAGATGCCATCAAAAATAATGTTGTTCAACATATGTTAATCTTGCCTCCAAGAATATCTTTTGGGTTAAAGTAAGATTCTTATCCAATAAAACCATTGAAAACAACAACATTTGAAGAGGTGACGAAGTTAGCTACAATTAGTTGATATTTCACCAACACACTACTTAGTTTTTGGACTTTCTGGTATGTTTTTCTTTTCTTCAGGAAGAACCATGGAATAAAGAAGCAAAATGGACACCTAGCTGAAGGCTTCCCTAGGTATAAACTTCCACTGCTCAGGAAAAACACATAATTTAAGACTACCTTTAGCTGAAATGGTCAAGAAGTTGAAAGAATATTTAGAAACAAGGTTTACATTGACTCAGTTTAAAAATCAATAGACTTACTATAACCCTAAATAAGACAGAAACTAAAGAATTTAAAAAAATCTGGACACATTTTAATTAAAATCAGTTAAAACTAATTCAACCAATTCATCAGCTTTTGTAGCCTGCATATCAAAAAAAGCTGATTATTCAAGTCACTGTGTCAGGGGAATGAAAGAACACACAGAAGCTGGAAGAGCATAAGGCTTGCAAGCCAACTGTTTTGCTAAAGGGTGAGTGAAATTGTGGGCAAAATTAATCCGTAAATTCAGTGGAAATTTTAGGATTGAATGGCATTTACTTTTGAAAAACAGATACTAATACACTATGCCTATACATATAAGCAGCAAATTTCTTTTTCTATATAATAGAAAAGCTTTTTTTTCTTTTTTTTTGTTCTATTTTTTCTTTTAAAACTTGCTTCCAACAAATTCAGCAAAGACTGAAAAGCAGTAACAGCAACTATTATGCAATTGAGTCTTCTCCCCACTACTTATCACACAGCACTGCTACTTCCAATTCCATTCCACGTCAATCGATACACAGCCAGAAAGAATGCCTATTTTGTAGCCTTTGTAATTGCTACAATATAAATGCTGAAGTTACTTACCTATATCTTTGATAACCATCTGATTAAACATTTTATTGTTCAAAACCAATTGTCTTTCTGCCAGATTTTTTTTCCCCTTTTCATATTTGCATTAAGCAAGCTCTAATCAGTTCAGTAGTTTGCACATTAGCATTCACCACACTTCTACAACATCCATTCAGCCCAGAATAAAACCCTTTCATGTATTTTTTTTCTTAGTAACTCAGTGTAAATGGCTACTAAAATCTGACATTATCAGTGCCCCTTATGATAAGAAAAATGAAAGCTTATCCTGAAGTAAATTAATAACCCAGATAGACAGCTTCTATAGTTGGACAGTCTCACATCACTGTGCTCCTTACTAATCATGTCCGCGTGTTTTCTCTTTGAAACATTCTTCTGTTGCTGAGCTATAACAAACAAACCATGTACGGCTGATTATGCCACTGCACTAACAATTATGAGTTGGCCCTTTTCCATTTTGCTTGTTAAAATCTGCATTAGTCATGTGGAAAGCTACTAAGCCATACAGACTCTAAAAATGTTACAGGAACGTATGGAAGTGTTTAGGACTGAAAACAAGCCATTTAAGCACTTATGTTTCTTAGCCACAGGACTATAATGCATATGAAATAACAGAATTAACAAACAAGTGGTCTCTTGCCAGTTAAGAATTAAACTGGCCTCCTACAAAGTAATAATATGCAAACACCTCAGCCAGGAATTTATGAATTGTCATGGAAAAAAATCATTCCTTTGACATAAACCAGTAAGGCAAGTTTACTTTTACTTCTTAAAGTCTTGAAAGTAACAATTCTTTCATTTTACTGCGCTTTGTGCAATTTTTTGTCATATTTATAATATAATCTGTTTAGTTGAGTTATATCAGTTATTAATTTAGTCCAGAAATTGCATCAAATTAACATCCTAAATAATTTTTAAAAGCCTAAACAAACAGAACCCACTCACTTCACTGAAATATTAGCAACAAACAAATTGCTAAACATAGATCAGAAAAAATCAGTTTGACAGTGCAGAAAAGAGCAGCAATGTGAGTATAAAGACATTTACTGCCATATCAAAATTAACTAAAAGTTCTCAAGGCTAAGAAACTCCTGCAACTAATAATTTTCAAACAGCACAGAAGGAAAAAAACAAATCCTCTCAAGGGGTAGCAGGTGGAACGAAGTGCATGCATTCTATTCAATTGAAATCTTTTGAAATCCACAGTAAAATCTTAATATTGAAGACCCTAGGATGAAAGGAATTATGTAAAATGAATAAAGTCAGTCCCAGTTTTTGAGACAGTCCCATTGCTTTCTGGGATATAGAACTTCATTATTGCATATTGCATATATCTCCTTTAAAAGGCCGTGCAGCTACCAGAAGCACCGAAAAAAATCCAACCTTCTAATTTATAGCAGTATTTACACGTTTCTGCACTGTTTCTTTGGGTGCTGAGTTCCTTGCAATTCCTCAAGCCCAGAAAGAAAAAATGAAAATTATCTTTAAAATCACCATGGGATACATGGAGCACAGAATCACCCATAGAAGTCACAAGTCCTGGTAGAGATTGCAAAGCCCTCAGGTGCTCCAGTAAGCTCAGGTCACAGTGTGTAAGCAGTCATATATAAGGTAACAGCACAACTGCCACAAGCAACCAGCAACATAGAAGAATTAGGATGTGTTGACAAGAGGAATTCAAGTTTAAAGTATTTCCCTTCAGCCCACACATGGGGGGAGGAGGAATCAACTCCTTGTAAGTTCTGTAAATACTCAGCATGTTTTTATTACAGCGTCCATTAGTGGTATTTATACACAGCAATGACTTCATTTTTTAGCACAGTGAATAAACATGAGAGGGGAAAAAATAAAGTATTTTGGTTGTGTATTTATCAGCATTTGGGCTCATTTAAATACTACTTGAATAACAATTATCTTTCTCAGCTGAGCACAGCATCAGGTTGGCAGACGGTGCTTCACTTCTTCTCAAAGTGACAATTAACCTTGATATCAGTCTGCAAAGTGCTCTGTACTGGCAGCAGAATAAAATTATCATTATCATATAAATCATAAAGATTCTACTGAAACTGAGATAGCTGTCATCCCTCAACTATTTGTATTCAGCAAGGAGCACGCAGGTTGTTGTAGAACATCCTCAGAATGCGCCATCCTACAGCCACCACATTGTGGGCTTTTGAGGCTGCACTTGCAGTACCTGAAAAAGCAAGTCCTGCATGTATGCCAAAAGACTCATGGTTAATATATATTATTAATTAAATATCACTTAGGCAGCTTTGTGATACAGAAGGCCATTACACTTGAATCATGAATTTACATCTGATTTAGACCACAGTAATTCCAGACACAAATGAGATTTTTGAGTTGATTATGTGATCAGCTAGACAGTATTCCATAGCTCAGTCTACTGTTTACAAACAAACAAAAAAAGTAGCAACAAAAAAACCCACCAAAATTAACTTGGTTAATGCTGGATCAAAATTCAAAATAACCCTCTTGCATTGATACTTAATCACTGTGTTGACAGACTGCTGAGGAATGCACTCAGACAACAGAATTGTAGTAGTCGTGTCCTCAACAGCCCACTGAAATCTCATACTAAGTAAATAAGTCTTCCCTTCTAGGCAGCCTGGACATGCAGGGAAGGAAGAAAATTGAGTCGCCTTCTCTAAAAATTTCCCACCTTCAAACATGTAATGACAAGTGACTGTGAAAATGTTTACAGCCATTTTTGATATGACACTTCATTTTTGTAATGTGCACACTATGTGTCAAAGTGTTTTACTGTTCTTGCTGCTACCAATAGGACATTGCTGTGAATAAGACATGGCAGTGAAGCAAGCCCTCTTTTAGAAATAGTTTTATAGACTGACAGGTCTTACTTTATGTGTAACAGAACACAAATAAACAAACAGCTTATTATAAGGAAGGGCACCTTGAGTGTTGGGTTTTTACCCCTCGCTAAAGCCAAGTACTTTCTCTGAGCCAAACTACAGCAGATCTCATACAAGTACCTCAGGAAAGGGAGACAAAGAACCTGCTCTTTGTACCCGAGGCACAAAGTGACTCTAGGGACTGTTTTTGGCAGGCAGTGTGGCAGATTGCATGCAGGAGATACAAGAAGCCACAGTTGTGTTTCTGACCCAGCCAGCAATAGGAGTTCTCTGAGAGGTGCAGTGCCAAGAAGTGCACTCCCACGAACTATTTTGAATGAGCAAACCCAGGTGTGTCCCATGATGCCTACTGCAGAAAAAGGAACATACCTGACACCACAACAAAAAACCTCTCGCCGTTCCGCAGAAATGCCAGAAAGTCTCTCATGGCTTTAGCTTGGTTTAGTTGCTGTCGGTTTCTCTGGTGGAGAGGCCGGGCCCAGGCCAGGCCTGGTGGCCAAGGGCTGAGCTCCTGGTACCCTTTTGGGTGTTTAGTCCAGAGCAGGTTCAAATAGTTTCAAGAAAAGGGAAAAAAAAAACCACAGTCTGGAGAACTTCTCTGTCTCAGCTAGCAAAAAAAACTAACAAAAACCAAAGGAGAGCTCTCTTCTGCTATCCACACTGCCCACAACACACAGGCCATGTCTGTCCGAAAGTTGCAGACTCTTATCTTTATGTTTTGAAAACACCTGCCTCAGGCATTCCAGTGTGCCTTCTTCACTCTCAGATCCAATTTTTTAAAAGTACAACACTTATTTCTGAACTAAACAGACGAATGAAGATACAATTTAGCATCAACCCAAGACATTACTCCAATGTATCATGGAACAAGGCTAACCTTTCTCCTGTAATGAAAAGCCAGACACTCTTGCAAGAAAGGTTCAGTCATGAATGTCCTGCTTTTCAAGCTATCCAACAAAATCTGAAATAATGGGAAGGTCCATTTTCACACTAGAGTCTTTCTCAAAATTCCTGTGGAACGCTCAGGCCCAGTTAACTCCAGCCAACAGTTTAACCTAGAACGCTTAATGAATCCCATCCGCGGTTACTTCATGCTGCTGCAAAACCTGGCACTGCATTTACTGTAGTGATTCTGAAACCAATATTCCAATATTCCACCTTGGCTGCAAGCCCCAAATTTAGAAGGTTTTTTTAAATCCCTAGTTTGCAACCCTAAATGCCACAGCTATGAGCTTAGCAATCAATTATTTATATCAACAAATCTGAAATTGTGTACTAGGCAGACATCTAATTTTTCAGTCCTAAACGTCTCTGAAAATTAAATGTGTTACATTCCATCCATCTTCCCTGGAAGGGTTATAACATGTCTAATTTTGTAGGCAATACATATATTTATCCCGTATAGGCTACATAAGATGGCAAATAATGAGACTGTACAGAATTTTACAATTCTCTGGATCCCATCTATGGTAAAATGACCATACAGTTGACACCATATAGTTATCCCAAGCATACTTTAATCAACTTTAAAAAATATTTATCTATTTGGCTCAGAAATATAAAATCTTATATACGGCCTTCTTATGTGTAAACAGACTAATCATAAACTAGTGTAATAACACACACACAAAAAAGCCACTTTAGAATTAAAACACTTTAAAGTATAAAATTCAGTTTGTTACTACAGGTTTTTTTCATTACCCATAGAATTATGATATATGCAGAAGATACTGCACTGCTGTCATAAAAGAATATAATTTCTTTTGACAATTTTAAAGTTATAAAAGGGATAAAAATCTCTATTAGATTTGTGATGTGAGTATTCAGTGGTGCTTACCGTCAATATCTCCAAAATGAAAGTTAATTCAAACATCAGCTAATCTTGCAGAAATCAAAAGCCCTCCTCTCAAAAACTAAACGTGTACTAAAAATGAGGCAATCATTTTAAAAGAATGGAATTACTCACTGTTTCTCCACTGCATAACAACATTGTTTTCTGATAAAGAAATTTTACTATGGAGTCACTGCTGAATTTTATGCAAAAAGACTGCCTACAGCATGATAATCTAGAATAAATGCCTTTAAAAGCTTTAAAATACTTAGAGGCTATACTAAGCTCCAAATTCCATAGGAGTTACAATAAGATATAAATAATTTAAAAATCTGATACAACAATAGCACCTAAACGAGAAAAAAACCTTCAGAAATTTAAGATTTAAGTTGTCAGCTGTGTCATTACTCCAAGAGTAATTGCTGCAACCATGTTTATTCTTCAAATATAATCCCATCTACTAAACGGAACACAAACCGTTTTCAGTCTTACTTACAGAATCACCATCTTGGCCTCCACAATATTTACAACACTAAAAGGCTACAAGTGTCATGAAAGCATATTATCACTAACCTATAGCCCTCTCCAGGCACAGTATGCATCTCAAGTTAATAAATGCCACATAAATATGGCTTTTGTGCCAAGCAGACAGTAAATTATGCATTTGACTACACATTTCTCCCTAAAAAAACCCTGGAATGTTAACATTAATCAGAGGAAACTTCTGATTCTGGCATAAATTTGACTATCGCATAAAAGGTAATATTTGAAATACATAATGCCTTACCACACAAACACGAGCTGCCATATGTGAGGCACTGCTAAGCATGGTTTCTATTAAGCCAATACACAGTAACTGGCTTCTTTCCAAGCAACATGGAAGTATTTAAAAACCCTGTTTAATCCAATTCCACAGGCTTGAAACAAAAATAAATTAAAGTGTTGCAAGAACTGTTAAAATGAAAAATTAAAGGCATGTAAATAAGTGAAAAAAAAATGTCAGAGAAAATGAAAACAAAGATTATTTCAAGTAGATATCTTAATTGTAATTAGTAACATTCGGCATGTTTATGATATGATTCAAAGCTGCAGCCAATTAAATACCCCAAAAAGCTTGTAACAAAGCTGCAAATGTGTAAGTACAGCATAAATAAGTTTTATTGCTCACCAAGAAAACAGCATCCAGATCAATTTCATAGTTTGTTTCCAAAGTATTGCAAAGCATGCTCTGTTCATGACTGTTTAGTCCTAAACTACAGTTTTTCTGACAGGAGAGTTTGTAAAACAATTTCATTGAATTCAATCTGTTAATTGTTAATCTGCACACATTCCATATATACCAATAGCAATAGAAAAATTACAGCATTACCTTAGACTGTCACAACTATACAAAAAAAGCCAAAACAAAACCAGCAATAACAAAAAGGTAAAGCAAACAAACAATACCCATCCCAAAATAAAGTGCACTGAAAGTTAATAGCTGTTAAAAAGTTGTACAATTGTGGTATTGGAACTGAGAAGGACTGATTTTTTAAAAATAGATTTCTAAGCAAAGTGAAGTATTACAGGGAAGATCAGAATTCAAATTCTGTTCAAATGTGGTTTACTGAAGACAACAGTGTTAGGCAGTTATGAGATTGTGCTATTTATTGAAGAATACAAATACTTCATTAGGTTGTCAGTCCCAACCAACATACAAAATATCTTCCATTTCCTTCATTTATTCAATAATGAGTAAATTACTAAAGGGTAATGAGCTGCTAATAAAAGCATGTTTTTTACATGATAATCACGAAATGGCAGTGTCTGCTTATTCAGTGCAATAGTACCTACTACAGTCACATTCAAATAATTCTCCTCTATCAAATTTCTGTAAAGAAATTGACCCTTACACAGTTTTCATACTAGAAATTAGTCTACATTTAGGGGAGGGAAAAAGGAAAAAAATCCCACAAAAATAGCTAACTACATATAAAATCGACACCTTCAGGTATTACTTTGCAAAGTCTCCTTAAATCCCTGATTTGCAACTTTTAGCAACAATGTAGTCTCAGACAAGGTGGTTTTACTTCCCTTGCTGGCAAGCAATGATTGTTTGTTTAATGCACTTATTTTAGGAGTTGGGGGGATGGGAGTTTTTGTGTGAGTGTTTTATGAGGGCTTTATTGAAGAGATTACAAGAACATACAAATAAAATATCAGTTTTATAATATAAATCAAATTCTGGCTCATAGGAAAAACAAACAAAACAAAACAAAAAAATCTTCCACCCTAAACCAACACCTTAATTTAGGAGAGGACAAAAGAAATGTCTATGAAAGGTGATCTGAAAAATTCTGGAGTTGAAAGCACTGGGGACTGCTCTTATACACCACAGGAGACTGACTTACAAAGACCAGCTGCAACTCAATATGAAACTGCTGGAAAAGAATTTCTCTGTTCAGAATTTCCCACACTAAAAGCATCAAAGGGTTTAGTTTTCCCCTTGTTGCAGTTCTTCACACCACCTTCCCCAACTTACAATTTAAACCAGAGATTTAGTTATTTTCTACACTAAGCACATTGCAAATATCAAGGAACCCTTCCATGTCCATCACAGGCTGCTTTTTGAGCATTTTTCTGCCCTTTCCTGCTTCAAGGAATGTGTGATCTTCATGACCCCTTGTTATGTCCCAGTCTCATTTCCCCGCTTCAGCTGTGCCATAGGATGTGCTCTGGCATCTCCCTGACCTTCCAAATCCGCACTCACACAGTGCTTGCTGAAGTACTCTTATTCTTCTCTAACACTAGTTTCTCTTTCCTTCTCCTCCTGGGAGAGAAGTTGTCATCATTCAAAAACTGGGAGAACTGGCAGAAATCATGTGGAGGTATTGTTAAGCTGGGAGGTATTAATGGGTGTTGTCAGACAGTTCCTTACATCACCATTACTGAGTGAAGCTGCCAGAGCTGGCAGGCAGCCAGTGGCAGGTTCCCTTTACTGCCTTTCTTCCTTTTATTTCTTCTTCTGCCTTCATGAAAGCTGCTAACTTTTCAAGCCACCAATAGCCACAACACACCCTGAAGCTTTTGAGCATTGCAATGTAACCAATCCTAAAATCACCCCACAAGTGCAAGCAATATCACAAACAAGCAGATATTGAAAACTCAGTTTATTCAATGATAAAAAAAAAGTTCAGTGCTCTCTAATAATTTTTCATATCAAACACAGATTTTCAAAGATATCAGATTACTAAAAAAAAAGCTATATTTTAGAGTGCCTTCTAAGTACACTGCATCTTGACACATAGAAGACCTATGAAAAGAAACACCTGTATTACTTTTAAAAAACAGATGCTTTGTAAAAAAATATGGCATTGAAAAGTCACTTTTACAGTGAAAACAAACAGGTATTTTTAAAGAAATGTTCTAATGCAGTTACGTACTTCAGAGCTTAATGTACAAATTATGATTCTGCACTGTCTTAAAAGAAAATAACTAAAGGAATGGAAAGTTCATATATTAGAAAGTAACCTGACACTTCAACGTACCAAGGTAATAAAATCTAAAAACATCACCAGTTAAAAACCTTAGCAATCTAATTCAAGTGATAAAATACACTATGATTGCTATTATAGAATATAATTCCAGTGTGATTGTCAACTTGCATAACTTCGGGATGTTTCTTGCTGCTTTTGAAGCAGAAAGGGACTCAAAAGTAAAACATAAAGCAGTTGGAGTGAGTAAAATTTTTCAACCATCCTTACCCTCCATTGTTCATACATCATAGATTTAAAACCAACAGGATCCTGCACCCTATTATAACCCATTTCTATGCTTATCTTTCTGACTAAGTTTTGGTATTTGCTGTAAATTCTAAAGAGACCAGGTTAGGTATATACAATGTTCTGTGTCACACGTTCTCAAGAAAGTGACTAGGAGCAGATAAAAATAAGTCTATACAGGCAGACAGTAAATTCCATGAGTAACACAATGGGAAGGGAGCCTGAATTCAGGCTGGGAAATGCTTGAAAAGAAAAATGTTCAGAGAAAGCATTTCTTACGCCAGTTTTTCATCCTGCTCACACATTAGCATCACATGCATCACAGCCATGTGCCTGTGGCAACAGACTGATGCCTTCCCAAGTCAAACAATCAAAATCACTGAGCACAATTGCAGGGTAGATACCTGCTGTACCTGCTGCTCCAGGTCCCTCTGCATTTTAGAGCAAGGCTGCTCCCTCCAAGTCTTTCCCTGATATTATGCTCCCATTTGTTTTCTGCTCCTGACACTTGTGCCATCTCTTTAGCCTTAAAGTAGCACTAGGTAGGAGTTTAAACAAGAACAATAGCTGAAATTGCTGGAATTCACATAATCCCACAGAGTTGTGAAGATCCCAGCCTCAACATTTCAGCAAAAACAGAGTCAAAACAGTATTGAACGGAAATGTAGGACTCCAGAGAGTTATTAATAACACAAGAGATATCCATAAGGCACACTGACCTCTCTCCCAAAGTCAAATTGAAAGTTTTGCCATTCCACTTGGCTCTTCTCAACATCATCCCAAAAAGTAGTTTTAAGCATTATCAGTGTGATTAGTTTTCAAAAGCAAAATACTAGAATTACATATGCTGGCTGATTATCAGTTTTACAGACAGTATAAAAAGCAAGGAATTAACATAATGATTCCAAACAAATGGAAGAGATAAGACTACACACAGGATTTTAAACTGTTTTAGAATGAGAGTCATTTTGCTCACTAAGCTACACAGTTCTTTACAGAATATTTCCGAGCCTCAAGTATTACCTATATTGCTAGAGGGTAAAAGGAATGAAATGTAAAAAACATAATAGGAATTGCATTAAATACACAGAAAAGAGAAGAATGGTGAAAAGTAACTAGAGAACACCAAAAGAAAACATAAAGGGGAAGATAGGTAATATCGGTGACTTAATAGGAAAATTTTGAGCAGTTGCTCCAAGTGGTGTCCACAGAGAGCTGCTATTCACTTCATGCTGGCTCTCCTTGTTTCCAGCTGCTAAGTTCACATTGAAAGAAGCTAAAAATACATGAAATACTTTCCAAATATTATTTTCCCATGTAAGCAACTGGTAAAAGTTGCCACAGAGATGTTGTCCTCTTGCCAGTGAGAAGGGAAATAGTACACAAGAAATTGTATTCTCTGAAATCTTTTGTCTTATGCACAATGCAGCCAAAAATATGGGGAAGTCTGAAAAGGCATTATTTTCCCTACAAGTATTTCCAACTGTTCCCCTCTTTCAGCAAGGCAATATAGGAGAATGACACTTAAATATCAGGATCTTATCACCTGTGAGAAAAGCTATACTCTGCACTACTCAGGAGAATAATATGTGTGTCATTTCTAGCAATCAAGCTTTGATATTTCAATGGGAGGAAAAAAAAGACAAGAGTGGCAAACGTCTACAATTTAGGTATACCGTCTCCTGACTAACTGAAATTTCACAATGCTGTAGATTTAAAACATAAATGTACCTGCTTTGCTTTCAGGACTGTCCTTGAGAGTAAAATCAGCTCAATACAAAAGCAGAATGAGGGGAGGGATGGGATAAGACATACTGAAAACCATCCAGTTCTTTCTGTTAAATATGAAGTATAACAGGCTTTTTTACGACACGCCTTCCTCCAAAAATAGCAATGATTACACTGCTCAACTCCCACACCCCCCCCCTCCTCAGCCTGGCTTTTTTACACGAAGAACATTATACATTCTCAGTCCTGAGGAAGGAGCCAAAGTTTGTGGAGCCAAGAGGACTCTCTCCATCACCCAGTACCCAAACTACAGAAAAAGAAGTAGGGAGGCAGGCAGCTCTAATTTCTTATAGCATTAAATCTTCTTTTAAAGACGAAGCGACAGATTTTTTAGGAACTCTGAAACCCACAGCTTTCCACAGTTTTGGAAAGATGCTGCAAGTCCCAGCAGTGATAATCTGCCAATTCCAAGACACATTTGTGAGCAAGAATTTTTTTGTCTTCCAAACAAACAGGAAGATTTTACAGTCTATTCTCTTCACAGGGATGAGGCGGAGGAGATGTTAAGATCACAGCTGCTGCAGCAGTGGAAGCTGCAGCTGCCTTGGAGCTTGTAGTGACTGTGTAGCCTATCACACAATTGAGGGTGCCACTGATACTGTTCTATTTGGGGCCTTTTTCATGAATGGGAAAAACCTGAAGCTTTGGCCTGCTGTAGTTAATGAAAAGTTTTGCAAATCATCTTGCAATACTCCATCTAAGTTCCAATTCAGCTTAACAGCCTTTCTATCAGAACTTCCTAAGTATCTACTTAAGATAGCTGTATTCTTGAATAATACTTTTCACATCTTCTATGACATTTAGTTTTCAGAATTATAACATTCCTATTGCCCAGTTATGATTTATTTTATAGATGAAAGAGTACATACAGTGAAGGCAAGATGGAATCATAATCATTTCAAGTAGTCTACATCTGGAATGAGCTTACCTTTATGAAATATGGTTAGGCTTTTTAATAGAAAAAGCTAACATGTCTTTTAAAATGACCTAAATTTCATTAAAACCAAGAAAGGATGTATCAATACTTTAGGGTAAGATGCACTGTACAATAGCTCAGCTTTCCTCCTTATTCTGAAGAATCATGCCTGGCTGATGCATTTATTTTGTAACATTTAACTATAATAGAAAATAGATGAAGTTTAAATGAAAACTCTGTTTAGACTATGTCAACAAAGCGTAAAACTAAATGAAGTGATTCTGTATAGACAACAAAAACATATTTGCTAATATTAAAGTCACCAATGGTTATCTATCAATCTATCTATCACCACATGAAGTAATTCTGCATCTTAAGAGCTGTGTAAAAGCAGCAGATACATGAAGTTAGATGCAATTTTGCAAAACAGCATCGTGGAGTGCACTTTATTGCTATTTTATCATTAGTGTAAATAATTCAACAAACCCAGGATACCTCCAGCTCACTTGGTTTTTTTGTAAACTGCAAGTCACCAAACGACCTGCTTTCCACTAAGACAGTCAATGCTTACTTTACACTTGCTAGTAAAAAAAAAATCATATATAATAGTATCTTGTATACTGAAACAACTACTTTGTTATAAAGAGAAGGCTTCAGAAATCTAGAAAAAATTACACTGCTGTAAAAACCTGTAAGCCTTTTACTCTTAGTTCAAAGATTTAAGCATTCTTCTACAACAGACTGAAGTTTTATATTCACCTCAGCAAATCAATCCACTAATAGGCATCAGTCATCAACACTGAAGTAAAATCTGCCACATGAAACAGCTTTGATGTGATTGAAGACTCACACACAGTCGTAAGCATGACAGAACAGCTTAGCTATTAAAATGTTTTATCCAGCAAAAAACTGTTTGTCCTAATTGACTGAAATACTCTTTCAATGCCATTATTGCAAGGCTACTTCACTAAGCAGCACCTTGGTACATAGCCACTTGACTTATATATTGAGATCCAGCACAGCCACGTCAAATCTTGGTTTCTTACACACACTTTTGTCAAGAGACCAAAACAATAAAGCTGACTGTCATTTTTACCACCAGTTGCTTAGTTAATTCGATACTGAAACATACTGGGATTCATTATAAAAGCTGCATGCGATCAGCCATTTCTATCAATCTTTCTTTTCAGTGCATTAACAGAATGAAACCTACTAACCACATCTGTTAAAACGGGTTGGCAGGACTGGGTGGAAGCTATTCTTCTGCACTGAGCCCAAGCTCTCATCACAAGAGGTGCAGTAGCAGGGACTCCTTTAAACAGCAACGTGCAGCCCTGGCCCAGCTCCAACACTGACCATATGTCACAAGCTGACAGATAAGAAGCCTGAGACAGCCATCTGAAAACAACTGTATACAGCCCCAGCCACCAGACAGTGAGAGTTTCAAGGTCTACCTTATCATTCATTTCAAAGCCAATTTTAAACATACCAGAAGTAAACATACCTGACAAAAAAACCACAATCCGTTGTGCCCCCCCTCCCCCAAACCAAACCACAACAAAATAAAAAACCCAAACCAAACAAGCACACAGTCATTATCAGAAAGTCTATATGATGCTATACTCTAATTCAGGAAGTGTCCATTGAATATCACAATTGATTGCCACAAACACAGTCAGAAAATTACTAACAGTTTGTGCCTATAACATTTTCCTTTCTCCATTATATTCACAGCGTGTTAACAACTTGCAAGCAAAATGAATCAAATATACCAAGCAACTGCCACCAAGATTACATTTTACAGAATCAAACAAAATACTATTGATTTAATATCTGAAATGAAGGGTGATTTTTGTCCTGTGTCTATTAATGCATCATAGAGTTCATCCATTTATGCCACTACTTTAGTTACCAGAAAGTATGTCATATCAATTCTTTATGTAGGCAACATATTATCTATCAGCTCTTATTCCAAAATTAATAAATAACCAGTACAAAGGAATAGCTAAAATTTACCCCAGCCCCTATGCAATTTCCACAGCTCCATACATTTAATTTCCATATTCCAAATTGATAAAATCCAGGTGAACTTACCTACAGTTTGGAGGAGGATCTAATGTAATTTCTGCAAGTTCTTTCTGAATCCTTAAAACAAAACAAAAAAAAAAAGGTATTATTAGGATTTTTTTTGTAATCTGTTTCTTTAAACTTTTTGAACATTTCTACATCAATCAAGAGTAACATAATATAATTCTTAGATTTTCTGATTGAAAGATGATCTATAATGTTTTGTGAAACTGTGCAAGAACATGCAGAAGTAAAACAAAGTATTTTCTGAAAAATGAATCTCCAATACGGAATAAATGCCATGAGCAGCCACCTAGAAAATCACACCTTTTCCGTAGGTCAGAATTCTCAGCTCCTTCGCTCACTTACACAATTACTAAATATCTCATATACTCCCTCCTTCTCTATTTCCCCTCCAACAATATGTCTTCTAGTTCTTGCCCTGCAGAATATTCAGCTTCTTAATGTATATTAATATATAATGTATATTGTACTGGCAGGGCAAAAAACCCCCCAACTCAAAGGAAAATTGCCCAGAATAAGCCCACCCAGGTATTCATAACCTCTTACATATTGGGGGGCTGATATTGGGTTCCCCCACTTCCCACAGGGAATTGCTCCAGCTCCCTATTCAGCCTGGGGACCTGCTCTGATACCTGCTTTCTTTTTACTGAGGGGACAAAACGGGGGAAATGCCATCCCAGATACAGCCTAATGAGAGCTGAATAAAGGCAGGTAAATCTCTTTCCTCTATCTATCGACTAGGCTTCTGTTAATACCTCCCAGGAGGCAGCCCAGCCTTTGCCGCTGACTCACACTGAGCCTGCTGCCTGCCAAGGTCCCCGCATCCTTCTGGGCAGAGATGATCCCCAGCGTGTATCTGAGCAAGGGGTAAGTCCTCTTCACATAGATGGTGTTCATTTGTCCTTGTTGAATTTCATGAGTTCTCTGTCAACCGTCTCCTGCAGCCTGGCCAGATCCCTCTGAGCCATAGCTTTGCCCCTGTGTGTACAAGCTGCTTGTCATCTGAAAACTTCTCAATGCACTCTGCCATATCCTTCAGGTCACCAATAAAGACATTACAGGCATTCTGCCAGAGTTCTTCCTCCAGGGAGAGCAACGTTGTTGTTAAGGATTTCTGGATATTCCCAGGCTGACACTTCTCAGCCAAGTCCTCGAATACCTGATCTCTGCCACAGCTGGCAATGGGCGCTCTTTTCCCTTACACCAGCATCTGCATGAGAGCCAGTATCTTGACCTCTGAAGAAATTTAAGTTTACAGAATAGGATACAGAGTTCCCAAAGGAACTTGTAGGAGTTTACAGTTCCCAAAGAGTTGCCAGATTATGATGCCATAAGGAGGACTGTGAATGCCACCTTCCCTATAAACTATGTCCAAGGCTTTTTTTATAGGCTACCTCAGTGCAAAAACATGAACATTTAGAAGCAGGAAGGAAAATAAAAACAATTCAATACATCCTTAGTATTTTCTTCTTCTCTTCTCCTTCACAAGATTTCATGCACAGAGCAGATTGCTATTCTTATTATCCCCTATACTAAAAAAGAAATAATAACACAATAATACCACTCAAATTCCTGAGATAGGTGCTCTAGCCACAAGCCAAAGGTTCAGGTCTGACTGACACATATCTTGTTAAAAATGACTGCTACCCATTTTGCATATAAATACAGGTAAAGAAAATGGCTTATCAAAATAAGCATTCAGGTATATTGGCATGTAAAATGTAAAAATGAGCAGTTTAATTCTTTACATAAAGTTACAATCCAAACACTATCTTGCATGTTAAGGAGTCTCACAGCCACTATCAAAATTCCCCTTATGCCACTATGAATTGATTTTATGGCTATAATGAATAAATGAACCAACAGCAGTAGAAGAACTGGCTGGAACCAGAAACTCAAGCCTTTATCATTCACATTCTGAAATAATTAGGACATACGTGGGCAAGATTTGTAGGCAGAGGTAATAATCATTTATTAAGACCTGATGAGATCACTGAAAAGATAAAAACACTCTTCCAGATGCTTAGATTTTCTTCTATGCATATAAGTACAGGCAAAGCAAATGACTTCTCAAAATAAGCATTCAGGTATATTGGCATATATAATATAAAATGCCCCTGCATGTAATAACTGCTTGCGCCCAACTTGGTGCCATTTGAAAACTTCAGAGTGTACTCTGCCATATCCTCCAGCTCACCCATAAAAACATTACAGGCATCCTGCCAGAGTTCTATCTCCAGGAAGAGCAACTTGGTTGTTAAGGATTTCTGGATATTCCCAGGCTGATGCTACCACATCCTTGAATACCTGATCTCTGCCACAGCTGGGTGTATATACCCTACATACAAACAAACACACGAAGTTATTTCTGTAGAGGGGGAGCAATTCCATCTTTACTTGCTTTTTCTGCTCATTGAGACGTTTGTACCTCCAGCACACAGAATTCCTCCAATAAATATCATAACTTACTTATAAAAATACAGGTACAGTCTGTATAACCAAGCACAAAATCATTGTAGTAACACTGAAAGTCATCCCATTTTATGATTAGTGAAGTTTAAGCACAACAAAAATGTTGTTTTAAGACAGTTAGCCCATTTAAACAATCCTAACAAATCACAACTTTTAGAAGAGAGATCTTATAACTGTAGGAATGCTTAAAATATTTCTTCTATATATTACAAAATTCTGCCATGATTTTGAAATTTATGCTATAATAAATTCAAAATACAGAAAATCTAGGTTGCATGGAAACTTCAGTTTTGTAGTTTATGAGTTGCTTTGCTTTTTCAGCCTTTTTTGAAGTTACAGAATGATGGCATTGCACTTTATATTATAGAGAGATCGTTCCTTTGTTTTACATATAATAGGAAAAATAGTTAATATTTCATGGCAATAGAGTGGGTATGAGGCACGTCAAGAATGGATTGACAACTTCAACAACTTCAGTCCTAGATCAAAAACTTTACATTCTTCCTCCTAAATCCTAACCCACGTTCCTTGCATTCTGAAAACACAACGGTCTCTCATTTCCTCCATCTGTTCCAGTTCAACCCAAAACTTCTAACGCCAAAAGCACTAAAATGGCCCTTTATCAAGCTATTCTGTGATTGAGCAGACACAGAGAAACCACCTTTCTGCTTCCAGACACAAAAATTGATCAGATGGCACTGTCTATTAATGTTCAAAAGCCATAATTTCTCTTGCAAACATCTAAGACAAAGAGATGCTTAATTCATGATTATTTTTATACAGACAAGATAAACATATTAATACTATACTGTCCATCAATTGCTCCTCAGCAAGCTGTCCGTGTTTATTCTCCCACTCTGTGGTGTCTCAAACTAAAATTAATTTATACACCTAACATTTCTTTGTTGCAACCTTAATTTACCTTGCATTCATGCTGAGAGCTCATTCATAAACAGTTTCTGTAGAACAGCTGACACATAGCTTGTTCACATGTCACAGCATTCAAAGTTACAATTAAATCATCGGACAGCATCCCAGAGAGCCTTGCACTGATAGAGACCTCCAGTGTGCAAGGGGCCCTTTGTCTGCACGTGCTCTGGCACTCGCTTCACGTCCCCACTGAGCTGCCCTCGGAATCTGCCACAGGAGAGGACGTGCCTCATTTCCTTCGCTGACCACAGAGGATTCACCGCGAGGATACGCGGCCTCTGGCAACAAAACATTTTTTTCATGGTCCTTTCAGGCATCTGTTTCTTTGGATTTACTGCCTCAACAAGAGTTACGTTTAGCAGTGCCAAAAATCCTCTAAATTAAAATCATTCTATATATTCGGTTTATATTTAAACTAATGACATTATGGTTTGCTACATATTGGACAATGGGGATGATGGCAGGGTGTGAGGTCCCTGCTAGTCATCAAAGCCCTGGGCTGCACACACAAGATATTTAATCCGCAATGTCAGATCTGATACTTTGTTTGGTCTTAGAGAAGTCATCTGACTTTTCTCTCTCATATATATACACACACATAAAAAAAATAAAATTCCCTCCATTTTACTAAGCTGCCTTCCAGTAATGGTGCAAAGGTTAATCTACTCATAAATTCAGAAGCATGAAAGTACATTGTGGATTTCAAATATTATTAATTCTCACAGACATATATTTACTACTCTACCAAGTCAAAAGGGACTGAGTGTTGTTTCCTTCATGAAACAGTTCTCTAAAGCTAAGAGAAATGTGAACACTTTAGAGAATTTCTCAACATTATTAATAGGAAAAGAAATAAAATAAAGGACTACATGACAATAAACTATTTTTACCACATCCACTTTTCTAAACTACATGTCTCTCTACCCATAAAAGCCAGATGAATCAATACTCTATACTGAAGAATATGCTACTTAGAAAATACTTAAAAATGCAGTCACTGGTATGTGTTTCAATACTAAATAAATTGTGACTGAGCAGGAAATTGATCTAAAGATGGTTAGTTTCATACTGGAGGAAAAGAAATACTCTCGCCTACTTACTAAAAGATAGATAAATGACAAGGATATTTCTTGTAAGAAAAAGCACTCCATATTTTGCAGTCATATTCAACATGCTAAATATAATTTCCAGATTCCGTGATAAACCTCTCAGGAAAAAAAAAAAAGGGGAGTGGGGGAAGGAAAAATGCTCAGTTTTATGTTTTATTGAATTTTGAACCAATTTAATTTATCCTCCTTAAGGGTGCAACTCCTTTGAATAATGAAAAGATTACAACTAAAGTTGTATGATTCACAATTTATTGTAGGCACAGACATTTATTAAAAATGTGAGGACTGGACATAAAGGTTTACAGATTTTCAACCAGCAACTTCAGGAGCCAAGCAAAACAATACATTTACTTGTTGGGCTACAATGTCAGCCAAGAATGGTTACACTTCTCTCAATCCAAAGGTCATGCTAAGATTTGCTACTTAAGAGGTAACAAGATGCCTGCTGTTTTCAAGGACAGCAATTCAATTCCACGTCTGAACTGTAATTGTGATATGCAGCGAGTTTCTCAATCTTGACATGTTGGGTAAGAAAGGTTGCTATTTAAGGTGATGCCCTCTGGGTGAGGAAAATTGAAGGACCGGTACACTGCACGACATACGCTGTAAGCTATTACACCTGTACAGCAGCTAGTCCTGAAGTATCAACAGAGAAGGACAGCACGTGATGGCATTCTGCCTTCCTGATGCCATCCACTGCAGTGCTAACAGAAGAAACTCCATATCTCAACACCAACAATCTTACTCAAATAGAAATTTAAGTGGTTTCATATAGCCTCCGTAATCAGATCACTTTGGAAAGCAGTTAAGCTGCATGAACAGTATATTCATACATAAGACATGGGAGCAGTTTACTATTACACAAGCAAAAGTCAGCACACTGCTAAATCTTGATTTATATAAAACCTCATACTATTGAAAATTCTTTAATCTGACTACATAAACATACAAATGAAAAGCAAAACAGGAGTTTTCCAAATAGAGATGTACAAATACTCCTTCATACACAGTAGGTATCATAATGCAATCCAAAAATACTGTGGCTACAATTCCATATGCACGAAAAGGTTTGCCCAGTGGGAAAATCTGATTTCCAAATTCAGGTTAGAATCAAGTCTATAGTCTGTGATTTTAACTCCATTGAACTTGTCTGTGTTTGATGCTTTTAACAGGAATTAAGGAATCTTGACCAAAGCCACAACTGCGCTAAACTCTGAGCATTTTATGATTTTAGCAGAGTTGATGCCTTTCACTGTAATAAAGGTACCAGAGTAAAGCCTTATTAATCCTGCACTATTTCTTTTTCCTAATATACTAAAATAACACTACTACTATGAAGATATTTTATACAGACTGCTTCTGGAATACTTATCACTATATTGAGGACATTTAAGACATTCTTTCCTTCCTTTATGCTCCTCCTCTCCTTTTTAGCCTCTATTTTAATTTCTGATTTAGCTTTTTTGAGACACTACTGTTTTTAATTAAAAAGCATAGAAGCAAAACCTGTAATATGAAAACCTGGCCATATTAGAGAAGGTGCAATCCTAATTCTAACACAATGACAATCTACTGAATATTCAAAAACAAACCCCAAAAAACCCCCCAAAAAAACAAAAAAAAAGAAAAAAGTAAAACAATACAATGATACAAATCAAAACCCCCATTATTATAAAAACAGTTTCTGTAATCCTTCCAGAAAGGGCTACAACAACCAGCACTCCGAAAATACATTTTCTTTTCAAAAATACTGTACACATATCTACAGAACTATTGTAAGTTATGTCAGCTTTTAAAATGTATAATCAAATGCATATTTCAAAAATGTATAATCAATATTACTACACATGTGAAACTAGCTTCAGTCTAACTGGCAAATGTACTGATGTCAGCAACTGATGGCATAATTAGTTTCAGCAGAACCATAAGCAGATATGATTAAACTTTAAAAGGTTTAAGTAATTTTATCGCTGTAAAATGCTTGTTGATAAAAGCTCTAAGCTTTGAAGATACAAAGCTAAGATTAATAGACCAATTTCTGACATATCATTATTAATTTTTTAATAGGATAGTATCCACAGGCCCTTGTCAGAATTGTAGCATCATTACACCAAGCATTGTACAAAGTTCAGAATACACAGACTGCTCTCTAAAGATGCTGGAAACAGTTTTTATGACCTTAAAAGTCATGACTAATCCAATATTCCTAATATTTAAAAAATAATAATAGCAGGAAGCAGATGAAAGAGAAGAAGACCAGAAATTATAATGGCTGTGAGGATTAGCTGTATGAATAACATCATGGTTTGTAGTGAAAGCTGGGTGGGTTTTTTTTCCCTTCTCGTCATAAAAGGAAACAAGGCGAGTTTTGCAGACCATTCTGTAAGTGATATGACCAGGTAATATCCTAAGAGTGTCATAGCAGGAATGGGTGTCCAGAAAGTATTTCTCCAGAAAATTAAAAATGAAGAAAAATTAGCTGTAAGAAAGGTAAATACAGCAAAAGAAAAGCAGTAGCTCACTGGAAATACAAAAGATACTTTAGTTCAGAAAAGGATTTAATTGGTAAGGGACAGATTTAAGGCAAATCAAAGACTTGAATCCTGAAGAGATGCATGCACACGTTTATACACTATTATTAACAGACTCTGACTACATCCATTATATATATGTGTTACAAATTATGGCAGCAGGGGCTCGATGCTTCTCCCTTACTACAGCACCACAGTGGTACAACTCCAGTGTTGTCTCCTGTAGTTTATATAACCTTGGACTAGCAAAGAAACGAGATCTGGGAATTCTGCATCAGGGCAGTCTGCAGAATTGGTCTCTTGTCAGATTATTTTATGAGTGCCTTTTAACTTCAATCACTACAATCCCACTTGCCCAGACTAACAACTCTACATGTACTAGCGAAGCAACACTAAGCTGTAAATTCCTTCTGTCTGGTCTGAGCAAGACAATTGTTATCTGGAGATGGACATGATAGCATAGGATAATTTAAATAGCTATTCTACAAACCAACCTTTTATCTCAATCAGAAAAGGGAGGGAAAATAAATGGGTATTGAAACAGATCACAGTTTAAAGTAATGAAACCAACACACATTTGTTGTTCACTCAAGTATTTCTGACCTGACCGTCTGGGAAAAGAAAAGGCAGTACTTCACGGCAATAGGTATTACGGTAGTCCTAACATGCTGAGTTACTGAACTGTCTGAAATGTTTATGGCTAATTAACTGTAAGTTACACTGACAAGTTTCAACATCAGTCATACATACATATACAGAGATATATTTTATAAGGCTACAAAACTGTCTGAGTTTTATTAGCAATAAAAAAATGTCAGCTTTTATCATGCAAGCAACTATTAAAACCATGCAAAAGAGGCAAACTGACAAAGAAAGGAAAAAGTGCACAAGTCTCATTATTGTCACCAGGCTATTACACCGACACAGTAGTGTTATAATAAAATAATCAGAAAAATAATATAACGAGTCAATACATGGCCAGCTGAAAGAAGAGGAAGGAAAATAAACAACCAGGAAAAACACTGTACCTTTTAGCACTAGTTGACAATTTAGCAGCTGTTTTGCTTGATATTTTCCCCTCTTTTTTCTTGGGTTGAACTTGCTCCCTTTCTTGTTCCTGCTGAACACCTTCACGCTGATCTCCATCAGAGCTGCCTCCACTAGTGCTGGGACTATCATCCACTCTCTGCCCCTCTGTAGACATGGCAGATGATGCACTGAACAAAGAAAAAGAATTGAAGTTAGCTTTTTGAGAAGAAACTGCCTAATTGTATTTCTTACATGCTTAAGGAAAGAACACAGAGGATATAAGTCTTTGTCTTAATAAAATAATGCTTGTGTCACAGTAGCTCAGTAATCCTCAAACTGAAGAGTTTTTCCACAAGCATCTTAACAATAATTCAGGAGCTGGTAATTTTAAACCCTATACCACTGCCACCCCCTAAAAATTCCCAACCAAACCACAAACAAAAAATACAAAATAAACACAATCCCCCACCAAACTCCTCATAGAGAGATAGATGAAAACCAGAACTTACTGAAGTTAAGTGGGAAAAATAAGTGTAAAACCATTCACTGTGAATTGTGTTTTTTAACCACTCAGCAATACCATGAGTTAGCTGTCCCATCCCCTATGCCACCAGTTCAAATCTACCACAGTCAGTTAAAAACTGAGAGTTATTACTATCTTAAGACCCTCTGTTACTCCATATGAAATAAATCTGTGCGCTCATTCCAAGTCTACAATGTGGGTTTCCACATTATAAAATCCACATCTTGGCATGCTTGATGGAAACACAGAACTAAAAAGCTCTAACACAGGACTGTTTGTATTTACTAAAACAGTGAGCATGTTGGTGGAGGATATAAAGGAGTTTTTTCCTGACATTTCATTCAGGCAACGTGAGACAACAAACTTGTCAGAGAACATGAGCAGCAAGAAATCTCAGCATATTTCAGAAGTCAAGTTAATGCTTTATTCGCATACTTCTGATACTAGTTAGCTATTTTAATTTCTTCCTTCATTTTAAACAGTATAACAATATACCAACAGATGAGGAATTACAAGCCCACTGTTACAGCTGTCATGACTTCTCAAACTCTCAAACTGTTCTAATGAAGGGCAGATGTCCATGAAAAACTCTTACTGAATTAGCATATGGTGGCACTGACTGATTTAAAAAAACAAACAAACAAACAAAAAACAACATCAAACAAAAAACCTGAACCAAACAAAAAACCCAAACTGAACTCAGGTCTTTCCATTAACTCCAAATCTGTACCATATATACCTATGTTACACATCCTTCTCTAGAGATTTTTAACAAAAAGCACACAGGCCCAAACATTATTGCTTACACCCACGCAATCCACATATATCTGGGTGGTTTTCTGATCAAATCTGTCTGAATCAAAAATTTGCCCTTTCATACTCAAAGAGTTTCAAATTGTTGTGAACTTCAACTCACTTTTCCTCTTACCTATGTACAGACATCATCACAATTAAGAACAAAACTATTCACCTTGACTATTATATGTTTTAAGACTCGCTCAAGGGAGAATAATGAGATTTCAGGCTCAGATTCAACCATGCTTGTTCTGTGGATTAAATAAAGTTCATCTCCCTGTACATATTTATGGAAAGAGACAGCAAAGGAAAAGTAAATTAATATCAATGCCAACAGGGTTATGTTGGAAAGGATGCTTTTTAAAAAGGTGTAAGTGTTCTTATTAGAGAATGGAAATAAATTTACTCCTATACTGAAAAACCCTTACCAAGATCTAATTCTATCAAAGAATACACACTATAGAGTAGAAGAAATAATCTCTTCAGGCATTATTGACACATCCAGCTAACTTCAGGAGGAATTAGGTCTTTTTCATCTATTTTGTGAAGCTATATTGAAAAAAATTCTGGAAGTATGGCATCCCTTCAAAATGTTTAGACATTAAGAGAAAGAGCAAGCAATACCAAGTGATAGATACGTGACTAAAGTTTCCCCTAATCATCTCCAGCTGCATTTGATTTTATAACAGGAAATAATATTTTCATATCTAAATATATATAAACATACAACACCTAGCCTGCTCATTAAGGTAACTGAAATAATGCAGTTTCTGCCATAAAATTAAAATACAAAAATTGGCCTCTCCTAGAGAACAATTTCTCCTATACAGCTATAACAATATATTTAACGCAGTTTGTAAATTTACAAAGTTCAGATATTTAAATCCTGGTTGTCAGATTTCAAGGTAAAAGCAACAGAACACTTAAAGGTAATGAACAACAAAAGTATCACATTCTGACAAGTCAAAATATGTAACTATAAACCAATTTTGGTAATGAGTACCCATTTTCCTGGCTTCTACATGAAGTTAAAATACAGCCTCATCTCTTTTTATAACACTTATGTTGGCCTTTATTTGCCCTAGGTTTTACGTCTGACCTTTGCTTGATATATCTAATTTGAAAGAGAAAAATTCTCTCTTCACAATTTACATAGGCTTTAACACTGCAGGCCAGAAAGTTAAAAGCATATTTAATAATGCTTATATGCATAGAACATCTGCTATGAATAATCTTGGCTATAAATATTACTATTATCCAAAAAACAACTGTATTCACTTCATAAGTTCAGGTTACTATCCAGCAGAGAAGCACTGTAACAGTAGCCCAGAGAACATAATTACTGTAACATGTAATGCCAGCATTTACAAGAGGAAAATGCTTAAATCTGTCATTTGATGTCTGGCTAGTTTTGGGAGAGGGTGGGGTGTGTTTGGCTTTTGAGTGTTCTTTTTTTGCTTTCTCCCTTTGTCCCTGTTCCCCCTTCTGACATCCAGGCATTTCTTTCTATTCCCTCTCCTCACAATATCTGCAATTTTAGGAAGTTTTGTTCAAGGGATGCTCAATATTGCGGTAAAAGCGTGTCTTAAGAGGCCTGAAATTAGACACTTCAAATGGGGTCAAACTTTAAAGACACACAAACATACGAACAAGAGAATGGGGAGGAAAAAAAAAAATCAACTGAGAGGATGACACTGTGAAGAAAACATTTTGCTGCCACTAACACAGACAGAAATACAAGCTACTCCTTGAATCTGAAGAGCCGTAAGTGTGTTTGCAACTGTCACACAGGGAGCAAGAGGGGAGACACACGATGTCCAGGTTCCCGGCTGCCAGGCTATTCTACATTCAGGCGAGGGTTGCTAACCTCCCGGCTGTTGTGCAGAGAAAAATGAGCAGAGGGAACACAGGAAGGAACGAAGGGGGACTTAAAAGTCTCTCCCTTAACGTGAGATGAATCAGCACAGAGACAGATTACAAGTGTAACTACAACTATCAATTCGAAGCGAAGAGTGTCCAAAATATTTTGCTTTTGTCAAATACATCCACTGGCACCTTCCTTTTCCTCTTTAAACTAAAAACAAAACCAAAACAACAACAACAAAAACAAACAAATCAACAACAACAAGAAGACAAAAATACTCCAAACCACTAGACATTATCACACATCATACACGACCAAAAAAAAAAAAAAAAAAAAAGTAAAAAAATCCACCAGTCGGGGACAGCAAGATCCTAGCAATGTGCAGATGGGTCCCAAGGGCGACAGAGCTGGTGATGATGTCTTTCTAAAGCGCTCGTAATTTCCTATAAGCCAAGATAAATTGAATACTTCTACAGGGTCCACCACGAGCAGCAATGGCAGCAGAAGCCTTACTTCATCTTCATCAGAAACCATAAAGGGCAAAAAGACCACAACATCGCGGGACGGGAGGCAGAAAGAGCCCAGGCTGTGGCAGGGGAGGGTTCGCCACTGAGAGGGGCACCCGGAAGGATGGGACGGGACAGGCCGGCAGCGGCGGGCTCCCACGGTCGCGCGTGGGCACACCTGCGACTCTCCCGTCGGGAAGCCCTCGCCGTAAGGGAGCGGGCGGGGACCACGAGCATCCCCAGAACCACACACCCCCCGCACTCCCACGGCCGGGCGGGCGGCGGCCGGGCCAGGGTGAGAACTAGGAGACAAGCGAGGAGAGGAGGAGACAAGCGAGAGGAAGACGTCGGGGGCACATGCGGGAAAGGAG
>VZTB01003970.1:61543-112763 GCA_013397245.1 Thryothorus ludovicianus | reverse complement strand
AGGGGGGCGGCGGAGGCCGGTATCAACTTTCTCGGCTCTTCTCGTCTTTTTCGGCTCCTTTGTTCCCCTCGCCAGTCGCCCCCTCCTCCGCCCTCTCCCCGGTCCTGCCGGCCCGCCGCCCGCACCTCCCCAGCGCCTTTGTCTCCGCGGAGCCGGAGGGAGCAGCCGGAGGGGACGCGGCCGATGCACCGGGCGGGGAGGGACGCGGTACCTGGGGAGGGGCGGTGCGAGGGCACGCGGTGCCTCCGCCGGCCTGCAGGAAGGGCCCAGGCCCTTGGCACTTGGTGGCCACACTTTGTGTTACCGCGGTAGTTTCGACCGCTGCGTGGCATCAGCACGGCTGGGTGGCACAAACCGCCCCCGGCCGCTGGCGGCACCGGGTGACGTGCAGCATCCCGGCTGGAGATAGGCGCTGTCGCCTGATCGCGGCCAGGTAAATGAACCTCGCCTCCCACGCAGGCAGGCATTGCCTCTGTGGAAAGCATCGCAGTCAGGAATGGGAGAGGCCGAGGCCGAGCCGCACTTAAGTGTTAGTTGTTTAGTGCGAATATTAACCTGGAACAAAACAAAACCAACCTCCAGCAGAACTGGCTGTCAGGTAACCCCGGCTGTGCTGGGCGAATGAAACATTTCTGTCCCCGTGCCGACCCTGCTGCTTTAATCTTTACATAATATGCTTAGCTGTGTTATGTAAACTATCACCTCAAACCTTTCTTACACTAACAGGGAAATATACCAGCTAAGGGTAAAGGGGTAATGCCAAGTCAACACGTTTTCCCTCTTTTAACAACTAAAGGGAATTAAAAATACAAAATGTGTTCTCACCATTCCACATGTAGGAGGAAAAGTTTCTCCCTGCTTGAGCTGTGAAGTATTGTATTTTTTCTGACTTATGGTTGAGGTGTAGGTGGAGTCTGTTCCACCAAACATACAGAAGTTGAGAACATGAAGCATTTCTGAGATACATCAGGATTAGAAACATTGATACCTCTTGTATTATATCCAGATAATTTAAGTGCTTTTTGCAGTTTCCCTGTTCGTAAAATTAATAATTTTCTTTGTCGAGAAATTGTTTTTAAATTACTTTATTTCCTTTTCCTTTTTCTTTGCTAAATAATCCCAGTGATATTTTCACCTAAACCAAAAACTGTCACAGTCAGCTAGTTCTTCCTGTTCTGTGTGCATTTACAAGATATTTTCCTGCTTATGATGGAGAAAAGTTCCTAATGTCATCTATTGGGTTTCTATCTGCTAGCATATATTGACTCCTCAGAGGAGCTAATAATGAAGTAATTAATAGAATATGATATATGAAACTCCTTCACAAAATGCAGACCTCTTGCAAGTGATGCTTCTCACTGTGCTGAAAGGTGCACTTGCACACTCCTGACATCATGGTTCCCCTTTCTAAAATCACTTTCTCCTTTCAGTCATTTGAAAACACACCTCCTGAAAACCATCCAGGAAGGGATAAAATTCAATTCTAAATTGTTCTTCTAACCATATTTCCTTAATGTTGCTCTGATGGCTTAAAAGTGCCTTAAAGGAGGCAAACATTCACCTATTCCTCGGCCCATCTCAGGGTGTCCCTTTGGTGGCAGTTCGTGGTGCTTCATTACGGATCTTTTCTGCTAGGATTTGCAGGAAGCTCAGGGAGACAAGCTGAGTGAATAGCCTAATTGAGAAAGGGGCAGGATGGGGCCGTACAGTGTCCCAGAATCTGGGTCATAAATTCCCAGTGCCAAAATAATCAAGGGAGTGCTGAAGAGTTTCAGCAGTGAGTGAGAGGTTTGAGTCATCACGAGTCAGGCCCTGATTTTTTTCTTTTGGTGTGTAACCTCTGGCCCTGAACCCTAAACGGGAGGGCTTAAATTAAGGACAACTAAACTAGGCAGAAGGTTTGTACTGCCTTATGAATAGAACATGCACACTGAGGTGTGCCCTGTTTTAAAAGCAGAGGTTTTGAGTGAGCCCTACCTATGCAGTGTAAAGAGAGTAGGGCAGGGTAGTCAGCTGCTCCCATTTCTATCCTTTTGACCTTTCAAAATAACATGTTTGGCCCTCAGATGTTAAAGGTTGCATAATATTGCTCAAAATCCTTTGGAAGACTTTTCTAAATTTGGATTAGATAGGTTGAATCCTGGCCCTTTTAAAGTGAGTGGCAATACTTCAATGTTAGATTTTAGCCATGCTGGAGTGCTGAGGCACACAAGTTACCCATTTCCCTCCCCCGCCCCCCCCCATGCTTAGTTTTGTGTTGTGTCTGAAAACTGGCACTATTTACACCACCAGACACATCCAAAGCAAGCAATGTGAGTTCTTTACTCTCACAGAGGCTTGAAGCTTCCTTGCAGAGACATGCTGGAGTTCATCTCACCTGGCACAGGCAGTCACACTTTAAAACTGTTATAGTTAAGGACACTTCTGTTAAGAGCTCTTGATGTAGAGTGTCTGTTATAAGGACAGATATGTCAGTCAAAATCTATGAAGTTGGAGAAACCTGAGCAAAGTTTCCATTTATAAGTGTTTAATTTAAAGAAGTAATATATCTATTTAGATTTTTCAGGGGTTTTTTTACTTTTTGAGCTGTACTGAGAGCTGTACTCAATTATGGAGAGTTTTATCCATTTCTTTTTAGTTAAAACCCTGGGAAATATTGTTCTATGTCAAAGTAAGAAATAAGAAAAAATGCAACTTTGATGTTTTTTCTGCATTTCTATTTATGCACTACTGTTTATTCCCATTTAAAAGGACATGTCATTTTTGTATCACTGTTGAAGTGTTCATTGAATGAACACCATTGTCAAGTTAAAATTGGTAAAAAGAGTTTGGTTTTCTGAGGTAGAGAAAAGACGAGAAATCATCTTAACCATGGTGTAGGTGAAGACATAATTATCTCTCTTGTGATAGCATATCTCTCTTTCAAAACTTTAATACTTTAAATTAAAAAGTGAGATGGTAATATTAATTTTTCCATGATGTTCTTGATTGTTATAGCAATCTTTTTCAGCCAAGTCCTAATGAGCCAGTTTGTTTCATCCATCTGAACTATTATCAGCAGAAGGTTGGAGGAATGGGGACAAAGGTACCTTTATTTATTCTTTACCTGATTCCACTTTCCAGCTCCACAGGAGTTGTTATAGTCTGTGTTGTCCCCCCATCTCTCCCCTGCTGGGAGTTGGGCCCCGTGGGGCTGTTTGGATAGTGGACAGCAAGCAGCTCTCAGCAGCAGGCCCTCTCTTTCCCAGTCTGGTCCCCCAGCCTGAGCTGAGGTGGGGGCACAAAATGAGCAGTTTCTGCAGTAGCTTTAGGCTGTCCAGGATTCTTCCATAGCTGATTTTCCTTATGCTACTATGATGATACAAGACTGTGAGGAGCATCCAGATGATCTAGCCTGTTCTCTATTTTTTCCCTCTTTGGTAGTTCTTTTTCTCCTATTGTAGATTGTTTATTCTCACACTGCATCTAATTTATTTTTTTCTACAATCTTGCTTTGCTTTTGTTGCCACTTAGATGAATCCCACTCTGTACATTGGCAAATGTAAACTGAAATTCACAGGTACCCTGGTCTCTGAAGTGCAGCTGTGTTTGCAAATGCAGTATCTGAGTGATTCAGAGATCAGGATTTTTCTTCTTGTTTCTCTTCTATCAGCCTGTAGAATAAAGTGGCATAGCAAGGAAGGTATCAGCAGCAGAAATTTAATTAGAGTTTTCAATTAATTGTGTATGTCCTCATCACTTACAAAATGACATCTTATATCAAGGAAAACATTGATTGATTCCTGAACACTAGGTAAGCCTATTATTCAAACAATGCCTTGACAGAAATCTGTTTAAAGTATTTTCATGGCATTCTGAAGTAAAATGATTGTGTGAAAACAGAGGCAAGTTACTGCTAGCCTGACTTCTTTATTTGCTCTACAATACTGCAAACCCCCAAATCATTAGCATTTATTCACTCTAATATTTTCAGACCATTAAATACAAAAGGAGTTGTAAGTTGTGTGGCAAACAGCTTTTAAGATCTCTTTCATTCTAGCCTAAAAAACTAAGAATTTGCAGCTCCTCCTCCCCTTTGCTCAGAAGCAGAACAGCTCCCACTATCATTCAGCTGGAACCAGAACAAACAACTGGGACAATAACCATGTGGCATCAGAAATCCTGGTGGCTCTCAGCTGCTTTGCTATCCAGGATTGTAAAGAATAAAGATAAAACATATTAGGACTGGGTAGGAGGGAGGTAATAACTTGCTTCCGTGTCCTTAATGAAAGCCTGTGTTTTTGTTTGACATAGGGAATAAGTTAACTGCATGGTGTCCAGGACAGAGGTTTGTTTCTGTGTGCCGGTTTAGAGCCTGACTTGAAGCCTAACTGCAAGATATTTGCACAGGATAATTCTGTGATAGTTTCTACACAGAAATTGTTGACAGCTGAATCCTAGACTAAGCCGCTGCTTTAAAAATCTCATATTGCATGTACTGAAGGGAAACAATCTTTATTTCCTGAGCTATTGTAATGCAGTGACCTGTAACTGGAAGAATTCCCTGCATTGCCTGTCTTAATTCATCACCATATGTGGGAGAGAATGTTGAAAAGTGAAGATAGGTTAGAAAAGAAAATTGGGGTGTTTTAAGTGTTATTTCCACACTGTGTTCAGCACCTCCGCATTCCTATTATTTTCTGTTGGTTTCATAACATCTTAATTCACAGGATCAGAGCTTGGTTTTCCGATTAAAGATGGGTAAAATTCTGAGGATCTCTTGTGGTTCTGTTGGGAAAGTTCCATCTTTACACAGAAAAGGAAGCCGTGGGCACTCATGTTCCCTTTTAATAAAGTTAAGGTTCCAGAAGAATGTGGGCTAATGTTCTTTATGTTTGATGCATGATTAATGCATGCCTAGGGAGTAGGCTCTGCATCCACACAGCAAACCAAACCCCATGAGCAGGCTTGTTCATTCCCTTCAGTAGGAGTGACCAAATATATTTCAGGAACCCAGCAGACCACAATCAGTCTGAAGCAGACTGTCTGCCTTGTACACGGTGGAAAATACCCGCACGTTCTCTTGCCAGGGATTCCCCCAGTGCAGTGGAAGTCCCCTGCACTAATAAGTCAGACTAGTCATATTTTGCTTTTGTTTCTTGAAATTCCCAGCCAAAGAGCCTGATTTGGGCTGTAATTGGAAGGGATGAAGGGGAATGTCTGCAGTTTGATAAACCTAAATTCTTCCTTCTGCTTTATGGAATCTTACACACAACTGTTGCCAATACAGCAGCTGCCAGCGGCTAAGTCCAAGGACAAACAAAGGAAGAAAAATATCAAACATCTTTTATCTCATCTTTGGTGGTAAGTATTGCAGGGAATAAATGGAATCCCTTGCCTATAGGTCTAGGCAGAATCTGGCAAACTTCTCTTTGCTCTTCCATAAGCTGCATCTGTAGAGCTTGAGGGAGCAGGAATCAAAACAGCAAGTGCTCGTCTTCCTCAACTGCACAAAATGAAGCAAGCAGTGGATGCAGCAACTTCAGGGTAGGGATGCACTCTTAATCACACTAGAACTGTTCCCAAGGCTGCAAAGTCATGGAGAGGCAGGGGCGAGGACACAGGTGAGGCAAACATTTATTTTAGGAAGCTGAAAAGCACAACACAGAAATGCACATCTACTTCCTAGGTAAGCAGACTTCTTTCCTGTATCCTTACCACAGCTCAGAGCCCTGAGCTGCACAAAAGTGGACTCTTGGACATCTTCATCTTATCATAATGAGTATTTGAAGGAATTTTGCTTAACCTCATAACTCTGTTGAGAGCCTCCATAGCTGTATTTATTTCTGTATTTTTATCCAAGTGAACTCTTATTTAGACCAGCTTTGCATCTTATGTAGGCATTTCTACCTCCACAAAGTGCATGCTTCTTGCATTTTACAGTTGATTTGGAAAAGTGGAAAGTAATTAGAGAATCCAGCTTGGAGTTTTTCTTTGTCTGTGTTTCCTGTGTTTGGCAAATTTTTGGAACTGGAACCCATGGCGTAGTTGAGGACTAGGCCCACAAAGGCAATTTGGTATCTGTTGCAATTTCTAGCTATTGGTGTTGTAAAAGCTAGTGAAGTGCACAGTTCTCAGGGAAGACCACATGTTTTGAGGGAGATAGATTAGCAGAGCTAGATATTTAGACAGTGGAGGTCCACATATACTTGGCTGAGTAGTTATCTACTTAGCCTAGTCACCAGGAAGTGGCAGGGAGAGATGACAACAGCACAGTCTTCCACAAATATGGGTACACACCTCTCATTGGGGCTTTTGGGGTAGATTAGCTGAGTTGATTGGAACATGGTGCCAGTATTACCAATGAGTTCATGATCTCCTGGTTCTAGCAGAGAACCCTTGTCTGTCCAGTCTGCTGGCAGAGGCTCCACTGATAATATGGGAAGTAGAAATTTAATTCTGTCTGCTGCCTGAAAGGACAAAACCCCCATAGTTTGTAACTCTCAGAATTGTGTCCTAAAGACTACAGCATTTTGGTGCTTGACTTATTTGTTCTCTCTCATTGTGTCTCTTCTCTCTAAAATATACCTACATCTTCACTGGGTTGGAACTGAAAACGTGAGATGCCTAACAAACAGGCTAAAAGTCATTCTCTATCTTTTGATCTTTCACTCTTTTAATATTTAATGATCCCATTCAAAATGGAACAGCATTAGCAAGAGAGATTAGGAAGTCCCCTGTCCCCTTCCCACATCACTGCATGTTTTCAAGTTAGCAATGTGAGGTTAAGAGTCCCTCCAGAAAAAGAGGTGGCTTGTGCCTGTGTCTCTGACATCCTCAGTCAAAAGTCTAACTGCTTCACATTCTGAAGAGATGCTTCTGCCCATGCTTTGGTGAAAGTGGGAATGCTTCCTCTGCTAGGACAACATCTGCAGGCAAGATTACAGGATCCTTAGCTTGTGAATCATGATTGTCGGGCTCACAAATAAGTGTTAAATTGCTTGATGACATCAAGACTGCATTTCTACTCATGAGATCAAAGGTATGACTTAAACTAATAAAACACCACAATCCACCACTAACTGGAAAAATACATTAAAACAACAAATTATGTGTTACCGAGTCACATGTTCCCTACAACTGTGTGCTGATGCACTAGTGAGGTTTTCAAGCATCCAGTTCAGACCAAGTGGGACAAACAGACCTGACACGGTGGCTGAATGGTCAGTCTCAGTGAGGACATTTTTGAAATTCTTTCCAATACACTGCACTATGCTCTGCCCTGGACATTGGGAATCTCCCTTGGGATGAGGCTGAGAGTCCTTGGGGTCTAACATGGACCCCTGGGCAGGGTGGGGGGATCCCCAGTGGTGGCTGGAGAAGGAGAATTGGGCTGGCAGATGCCCTCAGGGCCCTGACACTGTATCAGTAAAATCATTTTCAACAGCCATATATTTTTGCTAAGAACATTTTATTTTGATTATGGACACACAAGGAGTATGATTCTGAGTATAACATTTTTAAATTTCTTAAATTTCATTTCTGTATAGTTATAAATCCTGTTTTCCAGAGAAGAATTATTATCTTGGAGAAAAAAAAACCAACAAATGCTGTTGGGAAAAAGTAGAAATCAGTCACTCCCAGGAATTCCCACTAATTCAGCTAGATTATTATTATATTCCACAATCAGCCAGCCAGGGTTTATTATTCCTTTGAGACAATGGGAGGTATAATTTGGTTTTGGAAGGGATTCAACAGTAGCTTTTCCCTCCTGCGTGCCGGCAGCTTGGATTGCGCTGTGCTACCAGACCAAAGTTCCTAGTGGCAGGGGATGCCAGCTAAATGGCTCACTGTGCCACATCTCTCTTGAGGTGAAATGCCATGGAAGCTGTGAGCTGCACAGCTGCCTCGGAGTCTGCTCACAGAGCCCACAGATCTGAAACAATGGGCCAGAAATTGGATGGTAATTTAAATATAATGCCCATTAGTGGTAATTAAAAATCCATTGGTAACAGCCCAGAAGGTAAGGGAGGCATGTGAGTCAGGCACAGGTTTCATCTCACCTGGGTGGACTAGGATAGACTAGGAGACCAGTGCACTTCTTTTTTCTTGTGGTCCTACTGCAAACTCCTTGGAAATAAATGGAAACATTTACATTGGCATTAATGGACTTTGGATAAAATCCTAATTGCCACTATAAAACCCTTCTTAGTGTCACCATACATTATTTGCCGTGTATGTATTTTAATAAAACACTCCTGAATGTACCGTAGGGAATATGCTTCTTTAAATCTGCCTGTTTTGAAACTCTAGCAAGGGCAAGCTCTCTGACCGGAGACTTTAGCTCTGCTCTATTTCTGAGGGAAGGCTTAAAGCACTCTTTAATTCTATAGGGAAAATATAGAACTTTGCAGCTTTGTGTTTTTCTTTAGGGAGAACCTCACATGAACATTTTCTTTATTCTGATTCATAACAGTTCTTTCCCTCAACTGTGGCTTTGGTCTGGAGCTAAAAATGCAAACCAAAACTAACTTAAAAGCATCAAAGCTTGGGTGATGTGGTTTCATTTACTTCATGCAGTTTGATCACCAAAACATATCTATAGGCAAATTTGCTCAAAACAGTATCTAGATTAATTCAAAGGTCAATGAATGTCATAGTAAGGCTTTTTCTAAAAATTAACTAAGTTTTAAACTTGCAATGTAACTTGAAACTGGTGTAGTTTTATGTGGCATCAGATTTTGTTATATGTGTCCTGGGGTAATAATGGTCCTTTCTGTTAAAATGTAGAACATAATGTAAGAAGGGCTAAGCAAACTTGTGTAAATACACAAATGAGCAAATTTCCTCAGTTTCTCTCACAAAATGTGCATAATAGTCACGTGGATGTTAAAAGCTCATCCCCCCCACCCTGATATTTGTACACATTTATGAATCCATCAGGTTGAGATGCCAAATATTAATAAAACTCTGGGAAGCATCAGTGAATGCTACAAGAGATTTAATTTTCCACAGCATAGCTATAGAAGCGACTTGAATACCATTTTTCACTCCAGGAACAGAAAAAAATGTCCATTTGACAGCTCAGGTTGTAGCTGCAGTCTTCGTAGCAGCAATAATGTGCGGTTTTAACAATGATATGGGAAGACAGAGATCTTAAGCAAACTACAAACAATTATTATCAGAGTTTCAGATTAAGGTGGAAGTTTCTTTTAGGTTGTTTGTTTTGTGGCTTTCTCCACGGTGAACTTCCCATCAAGATGTCAGTGCATAGTTAATGGCTGATGAAAGTGCAGTGGCTGAAGAAAAAATCTCCACTGTCCTCCAAACCTTGTAGCAGGGGAGACCAAACGGCTTGCAAATTGGCTTCTGAACCTTGTAGTTCAGCATAAACCAAAATCAATGTTGGTTTACCTTAAGAGGCCAAGCTGCAGGCTGTGGTGGTTTAGAGCTGATTCATGAGCTATTCAGCTCCCCGCTGTCAGGAGCAACCTCAGGGAGAAGTCTGGTAACCTCTGTAAACAGACCTGGGAGAGGAGCAGCCTCTTCAACACCTTCAACACCTTCTGTTTAGTTTGTCACTATTTACTGCAAGCTGTAGACCTCTACCTATCATTCTTTTAGGTAGGCTCAAGATTGGGACCCATGTTACTCACTACTTGTAGCAGAGATTTAGGGCTGTATGCCTCAGTGTTCTATCCCGAGGGGTCTCAGTTTAGATGCACATCCAGCCTTGTATCTCAGGGATGTAGAAGAAATCAACAAACTAACTGTCCTGCAAAAAAAATATTATTAAAAAGATTTACTTCAAAACGGTAATCAGTCAACAACATGCTTCATTTGCCAGGTGTTTCCCTTCTGCATGAATATCTGTCATCTTTGTCCATAGTGGATGCCTAAGTTTTTCAGATGAAGCCTATTTCTGTTTTGTTTTTATTACCAGTTTTTCATATAAATACAGTAGGTTTTGAAACCTTCTTTCTCCAAACCACATTTCTGCCACAGTTAATGCTCTAAAGCTGCATATGCTTGCAAAGAGTCATGGAACCAAAAGCAGCCTGGCAAAACCTTCCTCTTCTTTTGCTTACATTCTTTTTTGGATTTTCCATGTACACAAAGTACCAGGTAGCCTTCTGTCTGCTTCAGAGGATTCTTCATGTAAATATCATATGTGAAAGTGAAAAACCACAACCCCTCTCTTGGTCTCCTATGCTGTCTTGTGATACTTCATACTTCATTGTCTGAAGACAGGGATTACTTTCATAGCTCATCTTCAGCAGCCACTGTGACTGTTAGGACAACTCAGTGTAACGCCTGCTTTCCACATGATGTTACCCTAAAATGTTGTCATCCAAGGCAAAATGTGCCTTTCTGTGAATAAGCTGTTTTATCCCTCCTATCCCTTCAGGGAACAGATGATAATGTATTTTAAATTTGAGTTGTCGGTCAGCTTATGGCTTTATTCATTAATTCATTTAGTAACAAGCAGGTTTTGGCATCTGGAATGAAGTTCACTTTCATTAAGTACCTTGAGATAATGAAGATGGAGCTGAGTATTTTAAACTTTAAAAATCTCTAAAACCAAAGTAAAAAAAAAAAGGCCCTTGCAGCAAGTGGAAAAGAGGTGAACTAGGGAGAAAAAAATGTAGTGAGCATCTCACGTTTAATTCTGTTGAGTAAGCCTCCCATTGTCCTTTCTCTGCCTTTGTATTTGCTTTTTGCCTTTTCTTTTTGTCACTTACCTTCTACTTTTTCCCTATTTTTCTTCAAATAAGCCTTTCATACCTGAACAGCTTGCTATTTTCTGTCTTCCTTCTTCCCTTTTCTTTTTCAACAACTCTATTTTTCCCTGTTGTCTCTTTACACATGTTCTTTTTCTTGACTTTGTCCCTGGGTAATCTTCTCTCCCCCAATCCAATCTGTTGTGAATTTTTTTCATTTCAGATGTGTGTACTTGTGCCTTAGTCCCTCACTTCACAAACTGTAACCCACAGACTGTTGGTTGATGACAAATTGGGAGGCTGTTAATGAGAGAGCTGTTCTCTTCCAGATATTGAGTTGTATGAGCCACCTTCAAAGACAAAGCCTGTCAGATACCTATCTATTTTTATTTCCTGCATGAAATCTGCAGAGATGCCATCTACAGTAAAAGTCAGAATTGCTAAAAATCAGAGGCCACCATTGAAATTGCAGCCCTCTCTCTACTGGGACATATATTAATCTGGTAATGCCCCCTAACCTCTTACAATACAGCATTTATTACTAGATGATCTTCCTTTTTAGTTTGAACACCTTATGGTGGCCTTGTTTCATACTTTTAGGATACCTGGAAAACTCTAAATGGAATTCAAATGTACAGTAGTAGCAGTCTCATTGATGACTGATTTCAGAAGTGAAAAATACTTCCAGATTAGCAGCGAGGTGAACTAGGGAGAGAAGGGGGAGATTAGAAGGGGGATACTGTAAGGGGGAGATTTTGATTAAAATAGGAATAGTACTGTCAAAAGAGAATCTTCCTTAACTAACTATAATATTGTGGGGTTATATGGGTAATGGGCCAGACATAAACTGTATGTTAGATCTGAGCTGTGTGGATCTGAAGAGCCAAAACTAAAGTAACTGCCTTATTTTTTCAGTACCTTCCACCCAAGAAAAGAAGGGCCTCAGCTCCTAGGAGACTCTACTTGCTTCAATGTACTGATCAGCAAACTGGTCAGGTCAGCAGTATTAGAGCAATGACATTAACAAGGACACTTGTCTCTTTGGGGCCTTTCTTCTACTGCTCTCTGAACAATACCTGTGTGTTCTGCCCTGACCCAGGCTGTCATTTTACAGTTTAGCACAAATGCTTTGGTCCGAAGTGCTGTTTAAGTGATAAAAAAGAATGCTTTGATAAGTCAGTCTTAGTATGGAGGGAGTCACTGAAATACTGAGAAAGAGTTTCCCTTAAATTTAAGCCATAAAAAAATGATTTCTTGGAGTCAGTTTACGTGCAGAACAAAACCAATCTGACTAAACACAAAATGCCAACCATATTTCCAGAATCAATGTCTTGGAATATTCTTTAGCTGAATTTCAGTGATTTTCACACAGTAAGCATAGATAAGAGGAGAATTGTTTGAAAAAGCTAGCCCCAAGTATCTTATTGCTAATTGTTTTATCACTGCTCTTTCAACACACTTTCAAGGGAGGATTCTATCTGTTTTGTAAAAGAAATATTTTTAGCTTTAAAAAATTATATATGCAAAGGGCATAACTGATTTCAAGCTGAAATAGACCAGCTTTGGAAATGTGATTTTATAGCAAGACTTAACCATGCTTGATTCAGCTGGGTAGTATGCCATTCCTTAGGGAATACTTCAAAGAATGACGCAGAGCAGCAGCAACTGGGAGGATACAGACAATTCACACAGACTGCATGCTTTCACACCCTTGTCTCAGATCAGCAATCCCAGATGGCGATCACCCAGAAGAGTCTCAATCTTTTTATATGCAATACTCTGCAGTCACAAAGTGGTTTAACACATAAACTCAGTAAACTCAGATAGGATTGACATTACCTTCAGTAGGCTGAGCACTCTTCTACATCCACTTACTGAAGGAAATTAGTGAGATCACTTCAGGGACAATTCATACCTCTGTAATTAACTGTAGTACAAAGTGGTTACAAGGACACATTGCTAAACGTTGAGGGAGGGATCTGGGCCTAGGACAATAATATGCATCTCAACATCTGGAAGGCTAGCAAATATAATATTCAATTACACCAGTGTAAATCTGTGAGGTTCATGTTGTCATAGGTGTTGTACTCTCTGTAAAGAAAATAGCAGAGTGATTTTGGCATCTCCTCTGCCAGAGTGAAACAATCAGCCTCGCTCCCAGTGGGCATCAGTTACCAATATTTATTCCTTTATGCAGGTTAAGCCTTAGCTTTTTTATCCCTGTCTTACCTCAGACCTCTTGAGAATGTATTATGACAGCAGAAATAGATGCAAACGAGTGTCTAGTCTGATTATTCTGTGAGGTGAGTTGTGGAAGCAGTAAGAGCAGAAAGAATATGGAAAAAAAAAGGTAATAGTTCTTATTTTCTATCCCTTATATAAAGATTAAAAAAATTAATTAAACTAAAAACTTTTTACTCTACCTGTTTAACCTGGCCATTATAGATTTGGTCATCTATATTACTGTGCAGTGTGATTCCACATGATTTTCTACCCTGGTGAAAAATGCATTTATCCATTTCTTATGGAGGGGAGTGTTTGCCTGGCATGGGTGCTCTCACTGGTGTAGAGACTGAATCTCCAAGCTAATATGAATCTGTTCCTCACAGCTGTGGAGCCAGTGTGGCTTCCTCTACATCAAACATCTTTGCACCATCCTCCACCGTGTCTTTACTTCCACTGAGAGGCCTCTGAAGCACAATAATTCCTGATAATGGAATGCACATGTTAAACAGACTATTAATTAAAACAAATCTCATTATCAAAAAAGACTATTACTAAAGAACCACGTTTTTCACATGAAAACCCTGGAATTCCTTCACTGCTCTCTAGTCTTCCTAGAATGCCTCTCCATCCCATATTCTGCCATTTAAAAATAATTTCACAGTGAAAATACATTTTCTCTAATAACTTGTAACCTTTTATAAAATGATTCCATTTAAAATTCTATTTTAATCATTTTTTCACAGCAAAGAAGAGATACTAAACCATGCAATTTGTATTCATGACAGCAGGCATCATTGCATCCAGACAATGTTGGGAAAATTTTGTGAGACAGAGATAGGCAAATCAATTATAATGAAACTTTTGTTTACTGGATTCTTCTTGTTGGATTTTAATGTCTGGACATATAACATGCATGTATAAACTATTCTGGAATTATTTAAAATCATCTGTGGGACTCATCGAAAAATAAATTAGTCTGACATTTGGGATTAGATGCAGCTGTCTGCTCTGCCCCCCTTTGCACAGTGAAGTGCAAAAGAGAAAACTTTGGCTAGAAATTAGAAGTTTAGGGAAAGCCAACATGTATGAGTTGTGGACAGATCCACTTTAAAATTTTAGCAAATGTCACAAGTATTCTTTAATTCAGACTCTGAGAGGCTTTTGGAGGAATAAAATAACAAGCATTAGAAAAAACAGCAAGGAAAATAGAAGTAATTTCCAACTTTCTGTAAGGCAGTTATTATTATGGGTAGATATTACATTATTTAGACCTTCCTTCTCCTTCTGGGTACGTTGGATTTATTTTATACCACCCGTGCAAATAGTGTTGGGATCATATTTGAGCTCATATTTATATACTCTAAACATTAATTGCACTGTTTAAAACAAAGATCTTCAATCAGCCAGACCAGGTATAGTTACAGCTGGGAATCTTGAACTGCTTATTTAAGCAGAAATTTTTTTTCTGTTCTAAAGCCTGCATTCACTTGTGTGTTCCTGGGAGGAAGAGAATTAAAGGCAGAGATGTAAAAGATACTGGGTCAAATCAGATATCTTTACTAACTCAACATTTGGACAAATGCACTTTGCCAGTAGTAAGGATTTGAAGATCTGGCCCATTACAATTCTTACAATAGTAGACTGTATTTTGTTCTTGGCAGAGCACCAAATCTAATTTACTCTGAGTTTACAGGAGGAAAAAATACAAAAGTGTTCTGCCTTCCATTTGTTACAGCAGCATAATCAGCAGTGAACTGTCACTCTGAGCAGCAGCAAAAGAACCAAAAGAGGAATGCTCGGCTCTGGCCGTGCTGCCGGGTGATGTCAGGAAATCGCTGCTGGGTGACGTCAGGACATCAGTCTCTTGAGGACAAACAGCCAGCGAGCAACCAGCCTTTGTTCTACTCTTTTCCCCCCTCCCTCCTCTTCTGGCACAATAGCTTTAGCAGACAGATAAAATGTTAACAAAACACTGATGTTTACGTGTGTTTTCCACTTTGTCTTGAGAACTAAGCAACAATAACCGGGAGCCCCTTTCTGACTCGGCTTGTGTGCCAAGGGCTGCAGAGCTGTACCACAAGGGGCTTCATATAGAAGTGCCTGCAGATGCCATGCGGTGACACAGAGGGCTGTCACATGTTACTGTGTGACAACGCTTCCTCGTACCTAGGGCTCACAGGTAGGGAAGAAGGGCTCCCTGGTCAGTGCAGACAGGCAAGGAACCAAAGCCAAAAGCAGTATAATGCCAGTGGAAATCTGCCCAACTCTCCATGGGGAGACTCAGGAAGCCACTGCTTTTCTGAGCAGTAATAATTTGCATGTAGCAGCCTGTGCACCTAAATATCTCTCAGGACCAGAGGATCAGTAGCTAAATGCTGGCATGAAACTCATGGGACTGGTGTGAGACCAAGCACCGTAAATATGCAGATGTCTGGTGCTTGAAGAGAGTGATATGCCTTACCTCCATTCCATTATTTTGAATAACATTGAGTGCCATTTTTGAAGCTAGATGTCTGGTTTCTATAAAACAGCCTGCAGGAGCTCAGCCTAGAGGCAGGATGCAGATGATCAGCTGCCTTCTTCAAGGCAATGGTTCAAGTTGCTGCGAAGTTTCTTCAGGCAGTGTGGAGCAGCCTACTTTGACAGATACCATGGAGATTCAGCACCTTTATCCTTATTGAAGCACCACTCCTTCACATTACGTTCTCTAAAAATAAAGTAAAAACCCCATAGAGTTCAGCCATGTTTCTCTGATTTTATGTCAGCATCATCAATTCCAAAGTCTGGCATACCACCCTTTCACTGTTATGCTTTTTATGATGATTAAGCGCATGTATTTTTAAGGTGAGGTTCTCTATTTTCTCCCCTATGATTTCTAATATTGGCTAGCATAAGTGTTCTTGTACGTCCAGCTACTCATCTCAAAGGATAAATTACCAAGGAAGAAAGAAATGTTGAAGGAATGTACATCCCAAATCAACTTGAGGAGACAGAATTTAAAAAGACAGTAATGGAGAAGAAGCTTCTTCACAGACAAAACTAATGATGTGATGAAGGGTCTCATCATCTGGGGCTTCCCAGATTCCCACAGTAGATTTCTTTAATTCTCCTCCAGACAGATCAGTATCCTAAAAAAGAAGAAACACTTCTATCCTGGCCCATTGTGTTCAAATCAGGTAAGCTCAGCTGTGGTTTGGGGATTTGTGAATTTCTTTGCCATTTGTATGGGATACAGTTAGCTCAGGATAAAGACATCTAATACAGAAGAGATGACTATCTGGAAACCGTAACAGATTTTCAGTTCCCTGCTGTAGAGCTCTGTTTTCCTTTTTGGCCTTGTACTATATAATTTTGACTGTGCAGATTTTTAAATCTTTATTGCTAATAAAGAGACCATAGCTCCCACTGAAGCAACTCTGACTTTGTGTTCACAATCTTTATATCTGGTGGCCTTTGAAGCACCACTATCACCTCTAAAAGTCCACACTGCTTTGGGGTTCTTGGACTTGAGGTTTTCCACCCTGCTGTTGGCTTGGGTTGTTTGGGGTTTTTTGCTAAAGGTTGTGGGAAATTGATTTAGGCCAGCACTGTTTATTATCTTAATCAATGATTTGGATGAAGGGGTCGAGTGCACCTTCAGTAAGTTCCCTAAGCTGGGCAGGAATGTTGATCTGCTGCAGAGGTATCTGGACAGGCTGGGTCGCTGGGCTGAGGCCAATGGTCTGAGGTTCAACAAGGCCAAGTGCTGGGTCCTGCACTCGAATCATAACAATACCCTGCAGTGCTACAGCCTCGGGGAAGAGTGGCTGGAAATCTGCCTAGTGGAAAAGGACCTGGGGTGCTGGTTCACAGCGGCTGAACATGAACCAGTGTGCCCAGGTGGCCAATGGCATCCTGGCCTGTATCAGCAATGGTGGGGCCAGCAGGACCTGGGTGGTGATTGACCCCCTGTGCTCAGCACTGGTGAAGGCACACCTCAAATCCTGTGCTCAGTTTTGGGGCCCTGACTGCAAAAAAGCCATGGAGGGGCTGGAACATGTCCAGAGAAGGGCAGTGAGACTGGTGAAGGGTTTGGAGTACAAGTCCTGTGGGGAACAGCTGAGGGAGCTGAGATTGTTTAGCCTGGAGAAAAGGAGGCTCAGGGTGACCTTATCTCTCTCTCCAACTGCCTGGAAGGAGAGTGTAGTGAGATGGAGATCCATCTCTTCTTCCAGGCAGCCAGTGACTGAACAAGACAAAATGGCCTTAAGTTGTGCCAGGGGAGGTTTAGTTTGGATATCAGGAAGAATTTTTTCACTGAAAGGGTGGTTAAGCATTGGAATGAGCTGTCCAGGGAGTTGGTGGAGTCACCATCCCTGAAAATGTTCAAGGAATGACTGGACGTGGCTCTTAGTGCTAAGGTTTAGTTGGTAGGGTGGAGTTCAGTCAAAGGTTGGACTTGATGATCTTGCAGGTGTTTTCCAACCTTAATAATTCTATGATTGTAAATGCAGTCTTTTCTTAGCTCTCCGAGGGAACAAAAATTCTGTCTTCTAAACTACCTTGATAAAGAATTCTGAACACCTAAATTGTCAAATTTTGTTCCTTAGTACTTCTCGTTACCAGATGTGGACTGAATAGTTCCCACAGTTACATTTTACTCACATAAGATTCTCATTTGACACTAGTCATATATTTATATTAATGCAATCTTGCTGTGTGTCTTTGTGTATCTTTTCATTTTGAAGTCTTCAGATGAAATAGAAAAAAAAATGGCATTCACTCACTTTATTAGCACAGTAATCAGATTTTCAGAGTTTCACAATAACAGGAGAAGCTTGAAAAGTAATTAAGAGATTCTCAACACAGCAGGAGTTTTTGTTAAGGGAGAAAACTAATTCAGACTGTAGTTTGCAGATACAAGAGAAGCTGGGGCTGGAGTCCAAGAGACTCCTAATCTTCAAGAAAAGTAGTTGCTCTGAAAGCCGTGGGGAGGGAGAGGTCTTTCATATACTTTCGCTTTCCTTTAAAAGAAAGCAAACTATTAGGAGCTTATCTAACAATTAAAACATCCACTTCACAAAGGAAAAGCACATGTCAACTTGCATTGCCTTGATTGAAAAGATGCATTTTATTATATAAGAACTTGGAAATATAAAAAGTAGTACATGAATTTGCGTTTGTAAGGAACAAAGTTGTTTTCAAAAGATTAATAACAGACTGTACATATGCCTTTGAGAAAGCACCCAACCACATGAATGACTGTTTCCAAATGCTCATTTATTTAGATGTATCCAGATCCTGTAAGTAATGCATGTGTAAGTCGAACTGGATATTTTGGTGATCAGCTTTGATATTATCATAATGTTCTGACATTTTTAAAACTGTGAATCTTCTAAATTTCATTTTTTCCTGATGTAGATATAGATGGTAATGAATGGCAACAAGTAACTAATTCTTAAATCTTTGCTATCTCCTACTATTTCATGCTTCCCTTGTTACTGCTTTTCCTATCTCATCTGCCCTTTTCTGTGGCTAGCTGCCACCTCTCCTACTGCTTTGGTTCTGCAGTGCAGACACGGGTTTCTTCAATGCTTTTCAGCAGCTGTGCTTGACTTTAAGCTTTTATTTTCTAAGAAAGTGGGAATTATGAAAAACTGCTTTAACAGGAAAAAAAGTAAATTAGTGCTGCCTCGTGTGCCAAATAATGTAGTGATACAATTCATAATGTGGTTTCATTTCTTTAAATGTAATAATTACCTTTTAAAATGTGCATGTGGCTTAATCTTTTTATGGTGTATGATAATGGAGGAGTTTTATATGACTCACAAGTGATGATAAGGATGTACATTGTAGATTATTGCTCTATCACCATGCAATTGAAGAGAGCTCCCTCATGGCAGTAAAATAATAATAGGACTGATTGCCTTGTCCTAAAACCCCCTGGAAGGCACCACTCTGAATTATTTTAGGACATAATACAGAGATTTGTTCTTCTGTGGTATTCTCTTAGGTGGTAAGGACATTCAGCTGACCCACAGAAGGCACTGTGCTCAGCAGTTTGTTTGGGTCTCCTAATCCATACCAGAATCCTCTCACCCAAAAGCTGTGCCTTGGTTCTTACTTTCTCGTGATCTCTAGGGCTAGAGGGAAGGAGAAACATATGGAAAGAAGCAAAAAATTAAAATACATCCTAGGAGGTCAGTGGGAAACCAGTGTGCACCCATTTCTTTCTTTTGTCCCCTCCCATCTCTCTCTGAAACTGCTCTCAAGGCACGTGTCATTTCCTACAGGAATGAGTGTGTCTGAGCCAACTCCACTGGAGTTTTATGGACTGATATATCTAGATTTGAGAGAGTTTCTTATGCTGACCAAGTGACATGTCATTTTTAACCTTCAATAGCCAAGAAATCTGTATTGAGAAAGTACATTTTGAAANTAAAATAAAATAAAATAAACAGTGTCTGTTGCCAAACATCTTTCAGGAGACTCTTGTTGCCGATGCTGACCCACAGTAGTAATCAGTCATTAGGACTGGGACAGAAAATATGACCAGAGGTTATTCAGCACATCAGCACTGTATTTGCATTTGTAGTCTTAATATCCATTTCAGTTCCCACTATAAACTTGTACCCAGCTCACCTTTACCTCAGCCTTCTAGTCACCTTAGTCTAGTGATAACTGTTTGAGTTGTAAATCAGAAAAGAAATTATTTTTGCTGCCTAAATTTTACAGGGCACTCAGTTTAACCAGATTTGACATATTGAAGCTTCTCAAGCCAGAACCACAAACTGATGGAAAATGCACAAAGTGAGGACATACGGTAGCATAACCCTCCTTTGTCCCACAGGATAGAATGATGTGTGTGCTTTTCTAGGAGGTGCTAAGAGGAACTCCAACTCTCATCACTTCTTCTTTTCCTTTCCTGCCTACAGGAATTCCTGCCATACTGCTCTATTGCTGAACTGACTTCCCTGCAGCCCCAAAAGAAGATTTCTGCTGGTAATACTGCAGAGACAAGCTGGCAATCTGCATAATAATATTTTTAGTGATGTGGAATGCTCTCCTGAAATCATCATATTCAGATGTTCTGAGACCACGGGGAGAATCACAGGTTTGTAAAAAATATGTAAAAAATTTTGAAAAAGTGAATCCTATAGTTTCAAAATTCTTAGAAAAAGCAATCACCCATCAGTGTCAGGCTTTTCAAGCCAAAGTAGTGATTTTTGCCTCATTATTTTTAATGTTTGGGGGTAGGAAGTTGTGTCACTACTGCTGTTGCCATAGGCCTGTTTAGGAGGATTTGGGTTTAGGGTTAAATCAAAGTTTGAAGTTCAATCAAAATTTGTAGGCAAAAATTTGTTTCTTCTTTTGTGGTGTCTTTCACTTAGCTCTGGTTCTCATCTCAGTTAACCACGAATTGCTGAGATGATTTAGGGTGAATCCTCACTATAGGCTGATGTACATGGCAGAGGGAAGTGCTGGAAAGAGGTCAGGGTTTCATTGTCATAATCCTATCTCAGGGTTTGCAAAAATTTACCTTTGCTGGAGTTCAGTTGGTATCCATAACTTTGATTTGAGGAGGCTGCTATTCCAACACAATGATTGACAAAAAAAATCTATGGAAATTTGGAACTCATTCCAGCCAGGAGTTCAGAGTATGTTTTGAATTCTCAGGAATCACTGTAGCTTTTTAACTGGATGGTTCAGAGGTTTTCACCTTCCCTACCTTTAGATGTCCACTAGTTCTTCCAGAAAGACCTAGAAGTTTTGCAATAACGTTTCTTCCATGCTGTTGAAAACTACATACCAAGCTGAGGGACTGTGATATCTTTATTACCATTATTTTTAAAATGCACATATTTCTTAGATGAAAAAGGTAGAGTCACATGAAGGATTGCTTTCAGTTCAGTGGTTTTTATTTCCTGCCTATGAATTTATGACATAGCTCAGAGATGACGTAAGTCAATCGCTGGTAGCGTAGTTAAAGACATGGAAAGAGACCTGGCAGAGAATCACACCTGGAATGAAACTACCTTGTGAAGAAATGACTCACGCATGTGGGAGAGATGAGTCTTGGAGAAAAGGTATCTGCATCCTACAAGTGATGATTTGTAGAAACACCATAGTGGTTTTTAAAATATCCTGTTAATTGATTGTGCTGTCTGGCACAAGCAAGGACACTTGGTGCATAGTGAAGTTATATTGGAATTGAGAGTGACAAATCTTCTTCTCCGTGCTTTCTTTTTTTTACCTGCAATTGGTTGATACATGATTGCCTTCATCTACTATCCTAGCCCTCATTTGTGATTGGTATGTGAGGAGCAGGGGATGAGGAATTGCACTGTAGGCTTCCTACAGGTGATAAGGGCAACAAGCACTTCACACAGGCTTCTTTTGATGACATCTGGATGTCATCTCATTTAGGGAAAATGCATACAAGGTAGATTTAGATTGGATATTAGGAAGAAGTTCTGTACTATGAGGGTGGTGAGGCACTGGAGCAGGTTGCCCAGGGAAGTTATGGGTGCCCCATCCCTGGAAATGTTGAAGGCCAGGTTGGATGGGGCTTTGAGCTACCTCATCTTGGGAAAGGTGTCCTTAATTGTTTTTCTTTTTAAAAAGCATAATGTATGGCAATATTGGAATTCATTAGGAATAAGATTTTCCCCTATTGCTTCAACACCTTAATGTTAAACATTATCATATGCATAACAGCATGGTACATTTTAAACAAATAAGTTCATACTGAGTCAAATAATTTACATAATTATTAACAAGTCTCTTTGCTAGATGTACAACCTTTTAAAAAAAAACAAAAAAGCTGAAGAGTGTAATCTCCTCCTTAAATGCTGCAGAGTCCATTTTATGTTTCTGAGACTTGGGAAATAACACTCTCTCTTTATGAGATATATCTAGGGATAATCTAAAACTGGAGTTAATTAGTGCAATGTTTATTATTCTGATGTTAATATTATTTTTCCACTCATAGCTCTTGTTCGGGTATATCTATTAAAGTGTTATGTGTTACTACACATCAGCTTAGACCTAATCCACCACATTCTTATGTAACCTTTTGCTTTCTGTGTGGGCGTAGCTTCCTTGGTTTAAATAAAGTAGACTTAATCAAGTGTTTACAGTGTATAATAAGGATATACATTAGTAATGTTTTTTCTAAAATATGTCTCTGACATTGTTTCTTTTCCCCTGCTGTGAAACACATACTTGATTTTCCTATCAATTTATCTCAAATTATTTCAGCATAGCAGTCCTGAATATTTTACAGATCATATGTAAATAAAAATATACTTTAAGTAACCTTCCTAAATTGTTGAGCAAACACATCACTAAATGGACAACAATAAATAAAAAGAAAACTGAATCAAACACACTTTTACAAAACGCAGCCAATGAACTATCTCCAGCATAGATATAATGTTCCAGAGGTGGATAATGAGGGCCTGAAGGGCCTCTGTCCCTGTCTCTGTGCTTTTGAGGATAGCTTTGCCATAGTGCACCCAAGTATGTTTCAGGGGGCACTGAGGGAGCTCGTAGGCATTGATTTCTCACTAGCTCCAGAAGCCAGGCAGTGAGCTATTGGTAACTGAAAGCTCTTTTGCCCCATTCCCTCCCATCTTGGTAAAAGGTAACTTTTATTTACAAGGTTATATTTGCTCCTGGCCAGTCCATGATCTGATTCACCATACAGATCTTTGCTTACTCAATTGAGACATTGCTAAAGGAACAAGAAGCAAGATTTACCTAAGCTGGCATAGCTGCCAAAAGCAGTGGGCTTCAGGAAGAAAAAAGCATCCTTACTATGACAGCCATACCATGGCCTTGCTCCAAACTGGCATGACAGGGTCAAGGAGGACCCTCTTCACTTTTGTAGAGCAGGAGTATCAAGAGGCTGCTTTCACAGCTCTCTGCTGTAACAGCAGGCTTTTCCCTGGGAAAAAGCACCTGGAAGGAGGGGAGGCTGTAGATAAGCCTTTCTCTAGTCCTTACACTCTCTCGAGTGACTGGCTGGGACCTGCCGCTGTGCTTGTCACATCCCTGCTCGTCCCCAGGGGCTGTTGACAGGATCCCGAGAGCACTTTGTTCACACGCTATTGACATTCATGGTGCACTTCACGTTTCCCAAAGTTAATGATCCGCACTGTCTGCAGATGCAGGCAGACATCACTGCTCAGACCTGTGGTGCTGATGAGCCAGTTACAGAAAATCATATTTCACCTAGAGTGACTAAATACATATAAGGTTTGTGAAAATTGACCTTTTTTGTTGGATGTGTTTCAGGAAACAATTTTTCACTTAATGACTGGCTTGAGTCCAGGCCAAATTGGTAAGTCTGTAAGTCTGGACTAAGCAAGTAATTTTGAACAAATTATTTATTCAGTGAAGATAGCTGCTTTTCCTCACTAGTACATAGTTCACGGACAGACTGTGAAACGCTTTAACTTACTTGTAATTCAAAGTTATTCATACATTTCTTCACATAATAACTCTTGGTCTAAAACTATTTATGAAAAGATTATCAGTGCCTGCCATGAAGAGACATGAAGGAATGGAAATTATGTCTGGTTCAGAATCAGCTTGAAAATGTAGATGGATATGCTCTAACGTGAAGAAACTCTTCACTGTTCAGTGAATGTGGCTGGTTTTCCTCAAATCATTTATTTGACAGACCAGTTTTCTGGCGTTTGACCAGCTCCATAATTCATAGAGAATTTCCCTCCCCCCTGCCCATCATTTTCCCAGCTCTGCTGAAAGCCTTGCAGCCAGACAGCTGTTCTGAATGAAGTGTATATATGGCCTCATATTGGTTCCTAGTAAATAGGTACACTGGTGTGAAACCACACGTACTACCTTGGGGCCATCTTTGCAGAGGACAAAAGGACATGGACACTTGCCTGCCCACTTTGTAATAGAATTGGCCCCTTGGTATGAGCTGCAGTTAATAAACATTAGTATAGCAGCATGAACTTTCTGGTGTGAAGGGCAACACCTGTACCTGCTGTGCTGTCAGAACAAAGCTAGCACGCTGAACCTTTTAGCATCCCTTAACTGCTCACAAAGAGAAAGGTGAGGAGGGAGACCTGCTCTTTCCATTCCTAATTCTCTCCTGCATCTGGGCAGAGCTCATTTGAGCATTGCTCACTGAATCCTTTAACTCTTCTGCAAAAAGAAAAGCTGGCACTGCCTGGAGTTTCTGCTTGGTGTCCCAGACCAGGACATTTATTGAAACCTGCTACTCCTTTTCCTCCAGTGGTAGCATAATTCCTTTGGTTAACCCTTTGGTTAACCTCAAACCAGAGACTAATTCTTTTCAACTCCATCATGTTTCCTCCCTTCACTCTTCACTATTCCCCTCCTGTAGCCCTCACCTTGTTCTTTTACCTGCTTCACTTACTTCTTTTTTGGTTTTGTGATTCATAGCTTTTCTCTTTAGTCTTTGCTATTTCAGGGAAGAGGATGTCTTTCCTGGCCCCAGTTAGTGCTCTTTCAAGGTCTGGCTTGTTCTTTATAATATATCCCATTTTTTTTCTTTATTTTATATTACAATGGAGCCTCCAGCTGGTATTAATAATCACTGAGAGTTCCTACCCAAAGAATTTAGAATGCAGATTAATTAATTCTGCAGGTTAAAAAGACTCATCCTTTTATAAACATGCAGTGTTCAAAACCAGTAATTAAAATTATTAAAAACCTGATTTGGTTGTATCAGGATTATAAGTATTAATATAAATACTAATTTAAGGAATAGACAATTTTAAAGATTCTTGCTTGCCTGTAGTTTTTATTCTGGCCTTGCATGATTTTTAACCCATCTTCAGTGTTATACAGCAGTAATAATAGTCAGTTATCCTGAATCTTATCTTTGATTTAAAATACCTTATTCATTCTCAGTTATCTCTGCTCTTTTGGTTCTAGTAGCCCTCTGCAAAACAGAATAAGTATTTTCATTCAGTTCTGCAGGTGGTGAAAGATATAAAACATTAGAACGGGTCCTTTAAAACAGCTGTAAACTAAAATGATGCTTGTAAACTGAAATACTGCAGTTTTGTTCACCCTGAATTTTAAAATAGTTTCATGAGGTAATTGAGCCTTAAAGGATCTGGTTTTTTTAACTCTATAATGTTATTATGCAGTTGCCACAGGGGGAGCATATGCTTGCTGCCAAAATCTAAAACTGGAATCTTGGATGTTAAACAGATAAGATTAAGTCATAGTCTTCAGCTGTACTAGAAGCAAGCACAACATTCATCTGAAGCATGTGACAGCTATGTCTTGGAAAACTGTTTCTAGACAGACATTCTTGCCTGCTTACATAGACTGAAATAGGCCATTCTCATTCATTCAGTCTACTGAGTTTTAAGCACCTCTGTAGAACTATTTGCTTGAATGTTCTCCCCATTTCCCTGAAGGGTGGCAGTGCTTCTTTAAGGAGACTTGTAAATGAAGCCTTTCACCTAAGATGGTTGTCCTGTTAAGGATTTCTGCTGGTTTTACTGGTCACTGAAAACGCACCGTGACATTTGGGTTTTAAGACTTACTTTTCTTAATTGTATTAATGGGTTTGAGTCTATGTTGGATTACAGGTATCAGTTTGTGCACGTTCTGTGTTACATTTTATTGTGCCCCAAAAGCAGGACAGGCTTTGTAATGAACAAAAGAAAGATATAATCACTTCCCTGAAGAATTTACTATCTGACTTTAGATTAAAAAGAGGGTAATAAACATCAGGAGGAGGTGGAGTGAGGAACTACCTCACACATTACAGCAGTAAGATCAAGCTGTTAAGCTGTTGGGGCTTGTAAACACCTCGATTGCTTAACTAAATGGTTTATGTAAAATAATGATGATCAGTGAGTCAACTAATTGTAGGCACCACCGAAATGAACTCAAAAGGAGAGATTTGAATGAAAAGTTCAAATTCAGTGAACCAGAATCAGCATTGCATCTCACAAACCAGGCAGCATGAGACAGAAAAGCTTGCTGGAGAGGTGGGTAAGTGGGACATCAAGACTGATGTCACTGTTAAGTGGAGAGAGCAAACCTCTATAACACGGAAAGCATGCAGTTATGTGGGGCACTAAAGGTGAGAGCAGACAGTTTAAATCTAATGTGGTGGATAAAGGAGAGCTAGTGGACTGATTTAGAATGGTCTGAAGTGTTCCAGCTGACTTAGCATGGTCGGCCCCAGTGTGTTAGGGAAAGCGTGGACCTGTCGCCAGGTGGAGCAGACTGACAGGAGAGGAGGCATGTAGCTCTCAGGGATAGACCCTGGCATGAGTGCTTATCCACTGGAGCAGAATAAAAGTCTGGAAGGTTAGTCCATAAGCACTGCAAAAGGTTTTTTGCCTAGACCCCAGTCACCTATCCCTCATCACTCTCTTTCCATCATGGCTGCACATTAATTGCCCTCCTGAGTCTCCTTCCTACAGTGTTTATCCTGAAATACGTATTGGAATGGTGTCCAATGCTGTCTTCTAGGTTGTATGTGGTTTGGTGGCACTGGTGCCCTTCGTACCAGGTAAATGTACGTTGCAGCAAGTGCCATGTTTGCTCAACAGTGAGGTCAAAGACTGCCCAAAAAGGTGGCTTAAACTGATCTTCACATAAAGGTAACAGTGACAGAACTGTGCTTGGACATCTTTGTTGCTGCTATCTATAGTCTGTGTAATGCTAATATGAAAATTCAAGCAGCACTAAAATGCAAACATGCAGTTTTCCTATCTAAATAAATCCCACTTCAAACCACTTGTTAAAGAAGAAACTTGGATGTCCCAGATGACTTGTTTTTTGTGCTAGTGCAAATCCCCAATTGCCTATACCTCTCTCTTTGATGGTCTCAAATGGTTAACATCTAGACTTTATTATGTTACTGAATCTCGTATGTTGTCAGGCAGCACTACATCGATTAAATCACACTCAGGAGAGAGCTAACCACAAAGCCATAAGCATTCTTGACAGGTCATTCTTGCTTGAGCCTGGTTTCTTCTGTATAAAGATTAAAAATCTTGTCACTGATGGTGAAGAATGAAGTATGTGCAAAACAATGGAGCATCAATAACTCATAAAAAGCACTTAATAGAAGTGGCAGAATTTGAATGAGATGCTATATACATTAAACAAAATAACACTAGTAGTAATACTGAAGATTGAGAGTACTATAAAATAATTTCAGTAAATATTGAATGCAAGTACTAATTGACAGTGATTGTTCATTTCAGTGATGCATGAGTGTAAGAATTTCATTTTTATTCAGCACTGTATCAAACCCAGCCAAATAAATCCTTTGCATTTTGCATCACTTTTTTCCCTGAATATTCCCTATTGACAATATTTGAAATTAACAGGTTCTCATTCTCTGTTCTGCTGGGTCTGATTTTGCTCTGTTCTTTAAGAATAAAGCAACCCTAAAAGAGGCATTCTACTTAGTAGATTCTTGACTTCCTTTGTGGTACCCATTTTATTCCTTTGTCTTGGTTACTGGTGTAGGAGTTTTGGCTTTGTAAAAAAGACCGTGACCAATATACATTTGCATTAGAGTTTATTTCTACCTTCTGGCCCGCTATAAGAAGCTGGTGTAAACTAGAGCTACATTCTCAAGCAATGAGGAAGCCAATTGGCAGAGCTATGACTTGTTCAGAGGCCCATCCTGGTAGCCAGGTAACCCCAGGGAAGAGAGTAGAAGCAGCCCAATATTTTTACTTACCTTCTGTCTCTGCAGGTTACCATCAGGTATACGGAAACCTTGAACAGGGGAGCCATTTGGGATCTGGATTTCTTCTCCTTCTGGTGCTGTTGATTCTGAACTCTCAGAAGTGGTAGGCAGTCCTGATGGTTCAAGGGCAGTATATGCTGGGGATCTGCTTTGGGAAATAAATGGCAGTAGTTTAGTTGGATTTAACAATATTATCCTATCCCATATCACACGTGATGAGGGAAAAGAACCTAGGATTTTATTGACAGCTCCTAAAACTTGCATTTTTAAGATGTAGTCTTCAGCAGCTGGGTTTGAATCAGGCACCAAGATTGAAAAGAAGACTGACAAACACAAGTGACTTGAAATGGTGATTTTTTGCAGAACTTTCAGTCCAGAAATACCTTTGTTTTTTATGAAATGCTAACATAACTATGAGGCTGACTTAGCAAGCCTTTTGTCTTTAGGTTTCCGTTCATTACAGAGAGCTGTACACTTCCACAGGAAAAAAATAAGTGGAGCCACAAAATTGAAAACATTGGCCTACAGCTTCTTGATAATCTATCTGAGAAGCAGGATTGTCTCTCAAGGTACATGGAAGAATTCTTACAAAGATAAAGGGAAAAGTGTTCTTTCCATAGTTGAATAATCTAAATGACTACTGTGGCCTCCCTGTGGATTTCCTATCCAAATGCCAACTCAACCTGTTCATGATTACCCTGTGAGAGCCAAAGAGTTCACAACCTGCAGTGGGAAGAATGCAGAACATGATAAAAAGGAAGCTAGGAAAACAGGGACTGCTTCACCGTATTATAATTATTTAATACACGGTTAAAATACAGCAGTCTAAGTGAAGATGCTCATAAGGTTATGCTTTCCATGTCCTTTTTAAATTGTCAAAGGATTCAAGTCACTTAAAAAAAATTGGGTAGAACAAAGTGTGCTACAGAAGATTTACCACTAACACTTAGTCAGTCTTGCTGTACTTCAGACAGGCCACCCCGCAGGCAAATTTGTGTAATCTGCACAACACACAATTTCCATAGGCATGAACACTTGCATGGCAGGATTAAGGTGAAGAAGATTTACAGACAGGCTGGTAATTCTAGGGATGGTTTCTGGAGCTGTTTGGTGTACTCAGTATTTTTTGAGGATGGAGAAGCAGTTTTAAACTGTGTTTAGCCTGAAGTTTAGAGTAACAGGGGTGTAAGTAGTCCCAGATGGTCTCAACACTTTGTTGCTGCAGGCAGGATGGTGATTTCAGGGAATGCTTGTGGGTTGGTGCAGGAATACAGGATGTGAAGGCATGAAGTGTTCTAGTCCCTGTAAATTTGCAAGCCGGGGAAGGAAGGAGGAGTGCTGCAGGGCCTTCAGGGGGATTTGCAATAACTCCCTTGCAGGATGTCTGATTTTTGTTGCATCCATGGCAGAAGAGCACACAGACTCATAATATCATCTGATATGCTGTGGGGTTACTATTCCACTGCTGCTAATTCTCGCTGCTCTGCACCCCTGGTGTTTACAGCTGCAGCAGCCATCCTCTGAGGAACACAGACAGTAAGGCTCTAGCCCAAAGCTGCAGCTGCTGCTGCAGATGAGGCTGAGCAGTGAAGAGCATGAGCAGGGAAGGAGCTGACATTGCCTTCTCTTTCTCAGGCTGCAGCAGATCCCTGATTTCTGCTTCCAGCCCAGCAGGCACAGCAATACTGCCTACCCCAGTGCAATGGGAACAACCTGTGTGCTAAATGTGGCCCAGCTGGACCAGACCCAGCTTGCTCAGCATAAATAGTGCTGGTTTGAAGCTCTAATTAAAACAAAGTGAGGATAATAACCTTCTGAAACCATAGAGGGGAATCAAAACTTCAAACAGGCAAGTAAAGAAGTAAAATTTGGTTTTCGTTTTTGTCCGAGCTTTTAAAAGGTGTTTGTTAGATCAAGATAGCTGTTGTGACCTAGTATTATGCCTTAAAATACCCATCCAAATAAATCCTTGGTGAATTTTAAGGTCAGGAAAGACTTTTGTGGCTATGAAGCAATAGATCAGCTCCAGTTCCTATTTCAAAGAACTGCCTTGGAGTCAGAAAAACAGTTTTCTACCCCTTAAAGAAAAAAGGGTTATATTTGATATAGTATCTAGGGAACACTATTCGGGTCAGACACATCTGACCCAGAGGTGGGTGGGAAGAGAGGATTTGCAAACACAACTGAGTCCTGTGTGTTGGGTGTTTGCATTGGGCTAACGAACAAAGAACCCAAATACCTGTAGCTCTGTCAGTTCCCCTCTGACTGGTTTGCTTTCACATTTGGTGTTCTAGCAAGTGATAGGATGCAGAGGTTTGGGCAAGTGCAAGAATGAAGTGGGACAACATTGTAGTCTGGTTCATGGCCGTGTTGATATGCAAATAAAGCGCAGCAAGTAATAAGATGTATGTGTTGTTTCACACTGAGCCAGGTAAATCCAGTTTAGAAAAAAGAGTCTGGTGGCATATTAGATTGCTTTTAAGAATAAAGTACCTACTTTGTAGTCTCACTTTCACACTGGTAATTAGCATTAAATTCCTGTTTTGGAAAACGGTTGGGTTCTGCTGAGGTTCTTTTGGAAATAAAATGAAAAGTTTCTGTGCTCCTGAGTGCTGACTTATTTATTCTTTTCTTTGCATAGGATAACTGGAAAAGGCTTTCTGCTTCATGCTGAATTTGGCTCATGTTTAAATGTGCTTTTGCATATTTTCTTATCCTGTAACTGTAATTGCTTTCAGTGAGCCTTGATTACTGTCATCTACTGTCATGCCCTACTGCATCTGACCACTTACAATTGCACAGTAAAAAGGCACTTTGTGTGATTTTTTTCTGTGTCTACAGTTTTTATGTTGCATTTGTATAATACCCTAATTGTACCTCTGATATTTTAATGCTTACTCAAAGTGGATCTTGAAAAGATCCACTGAAGTTCTGTTCCTTAGTATATTGCCTGGAATGGATAAGCTAGTAGAGCACACTTACAGGCCTTCTTTTGTTTTCCTGTTTATTCCAAATCCATTTATTTTTTTCTTGGCCAGCTGTATGAGACATAATTATCCAGAACTGTAACTATCAGACTTAGGTGAAGCTTTAATGTGGAGATCAAATGCCTTCTATTTCATAGGAAAGCTTATGCTACAGAACAGAAGAGCTCACTGATAAGCTTTGGGTTATGTCTATCGTCCCTTTCAGGCGAAGTGATGCTCTCCCACTTGCAGAGGGCTCTCCTAGGGCTCCACCTTTACTATTTTTCAAAAATTTTTCTTTTTTCAACCAACCACTTACTTATACCACAGCCCCCACCTCAATCACAGCTTTTAAATTGTCTTGTCTCCTCCTATGCCTGTTTCTGGATATGTTTTGCTTTTCTCTTTGATGGTTCTCCCTCCACTATCTCCATTAGGACAACTTTGGATCCTGCACATGATCCACCACCATGATTTTCTCCTCCTCCTACTCACCTCCACAGAGTTGTGTCCCTGCCACTACCATTATTCCTAACCCAGCATTCACTATCTGTTCTTCCTCTTCCTCTCATGGCCTTTCTAATGCCCAAAGTTTCAAAAGTGTTTGTACCTTCCAGCCTCTCCTCACATCTCCCACTCTTGAGCCCTTTGGTCTTTTTTTTGTATAACAATGTTGGCCCCTTGAGGGTTCCTCACTACCTTTTCCCTGTTTAGCTTTATTCCCAAGGGGAATAAAGTGAAACAAGACATATAACAGGGTAGGTCATGTAGCAAGATCAAACCTGGAGCTGCAGGTACACATGTGGGAAGATCTAGCTAAGAGGCCTGTTAATTAACAATTTTTGTGTGGAGGTTCAAAGGAGCAGAATGGCTCTGTGAGCTTTTATGCTCAAATTAATTTTTTTCTACTGCCAGGTGAAGGATCTAGTTATTTAAGGCTGGAGTATGAAGGCCAGTCCTGTTAGTAGAAGCTCAACCAGGGAATAACACAAAATCTGCACTCACTATTGCTTGGCTTCACTTGTAACATTTGTGTCTTTTGAAGTCATGTCTCTCTCTTCCTTGATGTTTCTTCTTGTTTTTCACTTTCATTTGGTTTGTCCCTCAAATTTAAAAGAACTCTTCCTTGTAAAATGGTAGCAACCTCTCTTTACACGTGTCTGTTGCTAAATGAACTACATTGTTTAATTAGCAATTGTCTCGTAAATAATTGAATTGAGTCATACATAGATTTCAGTCTAAGGTGCTATTCAACTTGGTGTTAATTAAGGTGACTAATAAAAGAGATAAGAAAACATGAATAATGAAGGCAGTCTTTCTACCACATCATCCACAACACTTACATGGCCTTGGTTACCTAGAGATGTAAGATGAAAAGCTCTTTTCCTCAGCCAAGGGAATCTCTTGTTATGTTTTCCTGGATCCATATTTTAAGCTATTCAGGACACACTGACCCATGGTTACATTGTTCTACTGAGAGCATTTAGATTTACTTAGCTCTCCTTTTATTTGAGAGATACTAGAATATAATTGTGCATGTTTTTTAATGAACTTTTAAGCACTATTTCAATCAAGCTTGTATAAGCAAGAGGTTTATTTTTTAATTTTTTTTTTTATGTGAAAAACAACTGCTAGTTTTTGAAAGGTTTTTATGGGTTTCACATCAGCTTCTAAAATTCTGCTTGTTTCAAAGAAACTGCCAAATGCTGGAAAGCTTGCTTGTTCTTGCTTTCTAGTTATCCTGGCATAATATCAGATGTAAGTCTCAAATGCTGATTAAGTCTCAAAGAGAACGGAGATCCAGAATTAGTTGCTTGCAGGATGTCATACCTTATAAACACCAGGGGAGAAATAAATTAACACATCTCAAGATGGATTATGGTAAAGGTCTAGAATACATAAATAATTGTTTAATGATGTGACATCTACACTTCCTGTATTAAACTATATTAGCTGAATCATTAATGGAATAATTAGCTGAACCAATGCAGATAATAAGAAGTTGTTGCCCTGGTGAGGCAGGAACAAGATATAGAGCAATAGATCAGGCAACAGGACAAAATTTAAAGGTCACTTTTCTTCCCTGTGGTAAAACTTGAATGCTCTGAGCCTGCTTTCAAGGATAGTCTCCATAGCAGCACTCTAGACTTTGGAAAAAGCTTTGTCAAGAGCTTATCTTGTCAGTTTTTACCACTCTGTCACAATCTGGCTCTAGCAGGTTTAGAAAAATCATATCTGAAACCAGGCCTTGCTCACTGCTTGAATGGGCAACTTGGCATGTCTCTACTGGACCCTTGGGTGAGAACATACTGCTGTGACCACGGTGCCTCTGCTTTGTAAGGTAGGGCCATGGCACAGGCTGACAGGGTGACAGAATTGAATCAGCTGCAGGTCATGCTAACAACAAGGTGTCAGGAGACAAAACAAATTCAACAGTTCACCATGTATTTTATTCCTGACAAATCTAATGCTTGGATGGCTGAAAAAGAACAAAATCCACCCCCCAAATCAAACCAGCCACTCCCCCCTACCAAACCACTTCTCATGTATAGAGGTCATGGTGTGTGGAGGAGAAGGCTTTGTCACTGTTGGTATTCCTCATGGAGTTGCTCAAAACTCTTGACTGAAGTCTGATTTTTGGGACAATCAAGAACAAGAGCTTCCCTGCCTGAGCAATAAAATAGAGAAGTCCATGAACACAAGCAAAGGCATTAAGAAAACCCTGTCTTTGGAGTCCCCAGTATCATACCTCTCCCCCAAGAATATTTCATTTTGAACAGCTCTTAATCCTGCCCAAGGGAGCAACAGGTCATTGTATCTTGCCAGATTAGCCTTCAGACTGGCTAAAGGCTTGTGTGCTGAGCCACTTTACCTGGAACTACACCAGCTCACTCACCTCTTCAGACAAAACCACAAAAGCAAAGCTAGACACCAAAGCACCTACACTGTTTATAGCTGCCATCCTTGCTCAGCAGGTTTCCAGTGTTTTGGGTCTGGTATGAGTCCATAGCTAGCTTTAGAAATGGTCCCAGGCAGGCCTGGGAAGACCTTTTCCAGACATGTTTCTGGAATGACTACAGCTAATAGTTTTGTCATCCCCAAAGCCTCTGAACATTTCTGACTCCTGACTGAAGAAATGCAGCCACCACATTCTTCTCTGAATATTTCTCTAGCTCTAGCTCCTTCTTGTCCTTGAGGGCCTCCATTCTTCCAGGCCACAAAGTCCTGGTGATTTCTTCACAGTCTGACAAGTCTGAAGAGGTTGTGGAGTTGAAGAAGTTTAAATTGGTGTTATGGGCAGTGCTTAAGGCAGACAGCCTGGTTACTCTTCAAGGTGTGGGAGAGGAACTGTGAGTTAAAATCAGCAGGTAGAGCACACTGGCCACTTGCAGAGGCTTTAGTCAGGTTGAGAGCTCTCTGCTTGCTTTTCTCTGTGGTGCCAACCAGCTGCAGCAGCAGGGAAAGGGGGAAGAGGAGCTGTCACAAGGCAGTGGCTCCTACAGCAGGCTGTGCTTGCCTGGCATCACGCCTGGCTCTGAGTCAGCTGATAGCTGAGTAAAATTAGGTCACCTGCCAACATCTTCTTGGCTTTTAACATAATATTTGAGGTTAGGTAAATAGATTAGGGAGAGAAAGCTGGCTCTGAGAATGGAGTGGTCGATGGAAGAACATGTGGGTGCCTTAATTTGGTTTTATACAAGTCCTAATGGTCCTGAGGAAGTCCTGGCTATGATCACAGCTGCAGATTCAGTCCGTTTGCTGTGGGAGAGGCCCCTGTGGGACTGCTGTGGAGTGGAAGCTGGTACCTTGGGAAAAGAGGGGGTAGATATGCTGCCTCCAGGGGAGAGGCTGGTGGGGCTGGGTGGTTGGTGAGCTGTCAGGCTGGCTGCGTGACAGGATGCTCTGTGGGGTGTGAAGTTTTCCTTCTCCCATGGCTCCCTAAGCCCTCCCCAACAGCCAGAGAGAAAGGGTGCTTGGTGGAGCACATGGGTTGGTTGCTCCCACTCCCCCAATCCCGAGCTGATGGTACAGCTGTTCTGCCAAAAGTGAATGTTTTTTTCAAATAAGCACTAGCTGCTGTGTGAGAAACACAGATGAGAGGTTTCAAATAAGAAGTAGGATTTTAATTCAGAACAAATGTAGAAGATTGCAATATGTGTGGTATGTTTAGCACAGCTTTGAGGCTTTGCTGTCTTGTTTTTAATTATATCCTAATATGATAGCATGCCACATTATTCATGTTCTTAATAATGGCTTGTATTGTTTAAGGAAATGCAAACAGAGAGACCCTGGGGATATACAAAGCTCAGGCATTTTAAAACTAGTCAGATTCAACTACTTCAAGTGATTGTTTATTTTAAAGGGGTATATTTTTATCTGCAGTAAACCCAACATCTCTCAGTCCAGGCCAAGAGACACTTTGGAGGGACTGCATGATTCTTAGCTCAAAATGAGGGATCCATCACTGATTTGTTCAATGTAGGCTGCTACAAGATGTTTTACAAAATGTTTCTGTGTTATCTTTAAGCAGAAAACTTGCTTGAGTATTACTTCTATGAATAAAAATTATTTACCCTGGCAGGTTTGATATAAATACTTTACATATCAACCAAGGGATTGACAGTCGTGTTTATGTGAGAAAAATATCTGGTGCTAGAGTGCAATGCTCTTAATGGCATTTGGTGAGGAAAGTTTTATCTGCAAACTGCCTTTTTTTTTTTCTTTTTCAAAATTAATTACTCACTCAATTTTTTAAACACCCTTATTTAATTTAACTGTTAACACAAATGAATTCCTGGAGTTCTAGGGTTCTACTGCCAAGCTGCATGAACTGGGCCTGTTTTGTGATGCTGGAGGATGGGGATAGCCTCATGTAACAGCATGGAAATTAATCTGAAAAAAGATTATATTGTGGAAGGATTTAGAAAAGAATGCAGATGAGAAAGAATTGGATTAGAAGCAAAGTCATGAAACAATTAGCTGAACTAGGTGATAGAGAAGGAAATGTTCAAAAGGCAGTGGAGATAACTGGGTGAAAAAAAATCTATACTTAGTACTTTTCCAGTACTTTTCCAGTAAACTGGAAAAAGAGAGGGTCCATGGAGAATGCTATTAGTGTGTACATCCACTGATAACAAAATGACACATTTTCATACCTCACTGCTCTGAATTCCTTTTAGTGACTGCGTACAAAAGCCTTACCCTGTTAACACAGGCACAACCCAGGACCAAGATTGGACTCACATCTAGGACCACATCCTGTGTGCCTTGCTTTCCTAAATAGTGGCATGGTAAAAGTAGAATTTATTCACAATATATTCGTTAATTTTATGTATCAATTATTCCTCTTGAATAAGGAGACTAAATGCCGAGGAAAGAGGAGTGGGAGAATCTCAGTGAGCATTAGAAAATAATATGGTATGTCTCAGTATCCAGACCCATCTTAAACCACAACTCCATGCCTGCATATAGGGATCATCAATTGTTTCTGTTTCTTCATCCAATTTGGACAAAAGTGTCATGTTCAGCTTCATAATGGCAGATACACACTGGGATAACAATGTATATCATCTAAATCTGTCTTTAAAAGGAAATTATTTTTATTATGATTGGCATAATTTCAGGATCTGGGTTCCTGAAAATCACAAGAAACTACCTGAGTCAAAGTTTAGAGTTGATTTTTATACAACTTTCCTTTACAGGAAATGGTTTTAAAATAATATATTTACACAAAAACTGGTATATAGTTAACAGTTCACTGTTTCTTCCCAAATCTGGATGTTAGTTTGGCTATAAGGAATGAGGTCTCAGAAAATACCCTGACATATGACACCAGTTACCTGTAAGTATTTTTCCCTTTAAATTTAAACATTTAAGTACCTAATTCTAATTAGAAAGAACCTATACGTGCAATGACCTAATTTTGTAGAGACAATTTTCCTCTGCTGTTTTGGTTTGTTTTTCATATGAAATGCAAATGAAAATAAGCCTGTGCTTTAAAATTTTGCCTGAAATAGTGTGCAAGTTATTTCATCTGCTAGTAATGGAAAATATTACAATGCCACAACAGTGGCACAGTATTAGGCACTGTGTATTAGCATGGTGCATACACAAAACACCAAAATTCTTTCCAGCTCCTTGCAATACATCCTGGAAGAGTGGAAGGACATATCTCTTCCAGTTGGTCCTGGCATGAAATTCCAAGATTTGGGAATCACAGTTTGTATTATAAATATGAGCCTGAAAATGACTCAACTGGAAAATTTTTGAGCTCAGTTTTATGCTGAAGAAAGAGTGAGTAGCCCTGAGTAGCCCACTTGTGCTTAGTCACTTTACAGAGGGGCTGTGGCAGGATCATGATTTTGGCTTTAGATGGGTGGGGTCCCCAATGATATGAAAATGGATCCATTTTGCAAGGCAGAAGGTTCTAATCCCTTGGCATCATCTTTTGGAAGCTGATCCAGTTTAATATTCTGCAGGTACTGATTTTTATTTCCTCCTTGGCTTATAAGGAAATATGACTTTTTCTTTGGCATGTGATGGGGATAAAGATTTGCACTTCTGGATTTCTGGAGCTACATATGATTAAAGTGGACTGAAGTACTNCCCCCCCCCGTATTTTGGTCTAAGAAAGCTTCTGTAATTCTGTTAGAGGAGTAGGGGTTGCAGAAATGAAAATGTATGCAGGCTAGAGGGGAACTGAGGGGAAAACATCTTTGATTCAAGTGCTATTATTATTGCTAAAATGTCAGACATTTATATTATGTAATACATCTATAGTATTTTAGGAAATAGCATTCCATGTGAAGACAGGGAATGCCCTCTCCCTGGTAAATTTGCAGCCCTAACTGAATGATTAATGAAATCAGAGTCTGGGTATTTAACTATGTATAAAAATGATAATGTGCCAGCTTGTGTCTTGGGATAATGGAGGCAGACTAGTCTTGACAGTCATCCAAAGTGATTTAATTTCCTAGAAATTTAATCCAAACTGTTTTGTGCCCTGGTCTGCACAACACTATATTTCAATGCAATATTATATAGCAAAGACATTAACATCTTATAAGGTATATCATATGTGATAAGTTTTTCATTCAGGAGAGTCATGGGACAGCACCAAAATGCCATGTCATAGAGTTTGGCTGTCATGATCAATTTGTAGAATGGAATAAGTATCTGTTTTATTTCTTGTAAATCAAAATCCACTGTGAAACCTATTTATTGTCTTAGGGACTGTATTTAAAATTCCAGAAGCTTATCAGTTGATTAATTTGATCTGGGAAGTTTGCAGACTCCTTGAATAGTAAATATCATCTTAGTTTAAAAAAAAAAAATCCAACTTTGGTAAGGATATATGATATAAAACCTTCAACAAATCAGGATTCTGAGAGGTGATCAAAATCACATCAGTGAGATGAATGAAATGAAATTAAGATCTTACACTGAAAATAACATTCCTATCTATAGCTCCTCACTGTGTCTTTCTACCTAGATAAGGACTCTAAATAGCACATAATTATAGTGTATAAGTGTTTCTCTAGATTATTATTCTGTATAGCATTTGAAATATAATCTATTCACTCATTTTTACACCCCATTCCTGTATTCAGGGGAGGCCTTCTCAGAAGCATGAGAAGATGCCCATAGTCTCCATACCTATTGATCAACATATTAAAAAGAACTCATTTTTTTCTAACATAATCTAAAAAAAAAGGCTTTACTTTATTTTAAAATATGTTTTCTGATAAAGGAGCTCAATAACGTGTAATTTCATTCTAGTAATGTTTTACAAGAATAGATATTGTTTCTTTTAAATTATATTACTCAAAATAGCTGGCTGAAGCCTCCAGTAGAAGGTCACAAAATCAGCAAAGCTATGGAAAAGGCCAACAGTAGTATACCTAGGAAAAACAGTCCCATCCAAAATAAAAGTGATTTTACCAAAGCATCAGAGCTCAGGTTTCTATGACTCATGTTTTACTTACTTCTTATTTCCTTTTTTCTTTTTTTTCCCTTTTTTTTCCTTACTTACTTATTTCCTATTGGGAAATACACGTTCTCAAATTGTTTTTTTTTCATTTATGTAGTTTCTAACTTTTTCTTTATGCCTCAGTGAAATGGGGAAAACAGGAAGGAGACCCTAACTTCCCCTTCTTAAAAAAATGCACCTCTTTGGCTTCCAAATATCTACTATGGCTCTAGTGGATTGACCTTGTCTGGATGCCATATGCCCACAAAGCCCCTATATCACTCCCCTCCTCAAGTGGACAAGGTAGAGAAAATAGAGCTGAGATAAAGACAGGGGGAGATCATTCACTGATTCCCATAATGGGCAAATCAGACTGAATTTGGGGATTTTAATTGAATTTATTACCATCAAAACCAGAGAAGGATAATGAGAGAAATAAAACAAACCTTAAAAACAACTTCCTCCCACCCTCTATCTACCCATGCTCTACTTCTTCCCCCCCAGCAGATCAGGGAGATGTGGAAGGAGGATTATGGTGGGTTCATCACACTTTGCTCCTGACACTGTTCAGGGAGAGGAGTCTTTCCCCTGCTGCACCATGGGGTCTCTGCCACAGGAGACAGTTCTCCATGAACTTCTCCAGTGTGAGTTCATTCCACAGGCAGCAGTTCTCCACCAAAGGGCTGCAAACATGAATTTCTCTTTCACCAGGTGCAGTCCTTCAAGGATAGGCTGCTCCTGTGGGTCCCTGACAGGGTCACAAGTCCTACCAGGACATCTTCTCCAGTGTGGGCTCCTCTCTGCAGGTCTCTGCCAGGAGCCTGCTCCCACAGGGTCACAGCCTCCTCTCAGGCACCCAGGTCTCCCGCACGGGCTGCAGGTGGATCTCTGCACTCCCACTGATCTTGGTGGGCTGCAGGGACACAGCTGCCTCACCATGGTTGCACCAGGGGCTGCAGGGGAACATCAGCTGCAGTGCCTGGAGCACCTCCTGCCCCTCCTTCTCCACTGACCTTGGTGTCTGTGTAGCTGTTCCACTCAAATATTCTCACTCTGCTCTCCTCTGGACACAATTGCTTTTGTGAAATAACTATTTCTTTCTTAAATCTGTTATCACAGAGATGGTACAGCTCAGCCTTGGCCAGAAACATGTCCATCATCCTGGAGCCACCTGGCATTGGCTCTGCTGGACATGGTGAACAGCTTCTCACAGAAGCCATCCCTGTAGCCAGTAATGCTGCACTATCAAACTCAATACAGCAGCTCAGTCTTTCCCCCATCCCATCCCTTGTCATTTCCTATCTGTGGTGTGAAGATGGACTCTAAAGCAACACTCCTTTTTGCATGAGCTTCATTTATGAGGGAAAAAAAAAAAAAAAAAAAAAAAAAAAAAAAAAAAAGCAGAGCTGTATCAGCTTTCCCTTGAAAGAAAAAGGAAAATATTACCAAAACCCTCAAGAGCATACACAGCCAGTTCTTGTTCCCCCTTTGGTGGGTAACTGAGTTTAGTTTCAGCATTCCCTTTTCTGATGAAGGCTGGCAAGCTGGTCTCTTCCCTCTACCACAAAAGCAGGACCTCTTCGCAGTGAGAGTATCATGGACTGATCTGGATAAAATTAAAGTAACTCATCTCTGAGGGCAGCAGCAAGGCGAGTGCCTGGGTTAGGCTTGGTGTTCTTCACAGTGGCGAGTATGGGGCTATATCTTGGATTCGTGCTGAAAACATTGCTGAAAATACAGGGGTGTTTTTGGTGTTGCTGAACAGGGCTTATACAGAGCCAAGGCCTTTTCTGTTTGACCCTGCCATGCCACCAAGGGGCTGAGGTTCTCAAGGTGTTGTGAGGAGACATGGTTGAGACAGTGTTAACCTTCATGCCCATGCATACATCTGTGTTTTAAGCCAAGAGAAAACCACAAGCTGCTTGTGATTCTTATTTTTGTGTGCACAGCCTCACTCCATCCCTTGCTCCAGGCGTGTGTTTCTAGCCACTAGGGTAGTGTTTTCATCTCTCATCACACAGTGAGGGCCACCTACAAACTCTGTGTTTAGAGCTCTTCCTACCAGAGTGGCTCAGGTGCCCCTTATGGCCTGGCAGAACATCAAATGCAAGCACAAAAAGGGTGTTGGGTCTTGACATATTTATAAGAATAAACAACACTGTCAAATATTGTTTTGTACCACAGAATAAAGGTGCAATAAATAGTCTTTAAGTGTTGGAATTTCGTCTTCTGCATATTCAATCTTTGAATTTCAGGGTGCTTAGCGTCTGTAAGGATGGGTGCCATTTTGTGAAAGTAGCTTTGATACTGCATGAAAGCAACCCAGAGTGTTTTACTTTTTCCCCTATAATATTTTCCCCCTTTCTCCAAAACAAGCCATTCAGGATGCAAGTATAAGTTTGCAATTTGCCTACAGAAGCATGTGTGTACACTATCATGGTATTACTGAAACACTTGGCAGCCCAAGCTGGGAAATGTGATAATTGACAGGTGTGACATAGTAACCTGCACTGCTGGGAAATGGCCCAGAACCAGTTCAGCTGCTGGCTGAAGGGAAATCTCAGCCCTGGGAGTAGTGAATACTCTCTTACTGCCTGAAGAAGGAGAATAAAACAATTGCTATTTACATAGAGATTAGAAGAACACCTTTCTGTTCATTCTTTTATTCATTTTGAAAGAAAGAAAACAGATAATTGTCCAAGAAATTTAAATCTTATTTCAGATATTTCTTGCTAGAATTTTGCTGGGTGGAGCTAAAGCCAGCAATAAACCCTAATTCATTTCCCCCTCTACATGGAGTCTGTGCTTTATTATTTCTTTGGGTTCCCAAATGCTTGTCACATTTTTTAAAGTCAAGATATGTTTATTCTCATGTTGACAATGTAGAAACTATTTAACCTCTCCCCCCCAATATTAAATGTACTAGAAGGTATTTCAATTAATAAGTACAATCACAATATTCTTAAAGGATCTTGATCACTTTTGGTTGGCTGATTTTGTGTTTGTTTTGTTTAGTTTAGTTTTGTTTTTTATTTATTAGGTCTTCATGAATGGTTTTGGAAGTGGTCTAGGTAAAGGGATAAATATGGCAGCTCCCTCTGTGGCTATGTGTCCCACAGTGTGCTACATCCTTGTCCATTTTGAGAATTAACCTGTTATCTAAATGATTCTTTATCAGTGTTTATTGTAATAAATTTAGTTAAACAACTTTTGCTCTAAAAATCAAAACATCCAGAAAGCTTCAAGTTAGAGGTAGGAAATTAGGAACAAAATGATGATGGAGAAATTAATGACTTGGATGCTTTAGCTCCTACATGTCTTCTAAGTCAGCATGGAAATATGACCTCAGGAAGGTCTTGATTGTCTGAAATTGGAGAGAACTGAGACTGAGAGGAAAAAGACTTGATTTTGTAAACTTTTTCTTCCTCCCTCATATTATGTAATTATAGGCTAGAGGGTTTTTTGTTGTTGTTATTGTTTTGGTTTCTTTAAAAAAGTGATGATAGGACACCATATAGGTTTAGTGCTGTTAGTTTGTCCACTTAGAGGGGACGCCTTGCAGACAGTGTAATTTCCTTTGCCTGGGTTGCAAGACAGTAATTGATCACAGCTATCACGTTTCAAACACCTTGGAACAGGTTTAAAATCCAAAGGCTGCTTTGCATACTTGTATTGATCAAGCAGCCACAGCCTGCAATAAATTTCAGGAGCTGTAAGGTGGGAGCTGAACAACTTAATGATGTCATCATTTATTGTTACCAAACTCTCAGCTACTCAGCCTTTCCTTCTGTTAGCTAAATAACTGAATCTCTGATTAAGATGTTTTTGCAAGGAGGCCTTTCCCCCAATACATCTAATTTTCTTCTAAGAAAACTAAAGTATGGCTCTGGTTCACTTTTGTTCAGGAGTTCATTATATTGGAGAATATGATAAAAACTTCATCAAGTGTGGCCAAAATGTTGCCTAAAAATTAATTGCAAGGTACTTCTAATTATTATAATGCTACGATTCTTTTTCCAGGTATTTATATGCAGTGATTATCAAATTCGAGGCATTGGTAATAAACAATGAGCTGAAAATATACAGCAAATCTGAGATTGAGAGAGATTAGTGAGAGTCAAGACTGACTAGCAAGCTATTTGCTAAAAGATAAGAAGATAATCCATGCACATAGTATAATATTTAACTGAACCATCCTACAAGAATGAGTCGAATCAGTGCCCCATTTTTCTCAGTTCAAATTCTGAGTTCCTGGCTGCTTGCATTTCTTAAGAGAAGTAAATAAGTTAGTGATTTTTTTCTTTGTTATGAGGCAATAAATGATCTTCTTTAAAGAAATACAATTACAGAAAATTTCATACTTGAAACTTCATCTCTCTTGCAAAGTCTATAAACCTTAGTTGTGTAATTTTTTTGAAATATTGCTACATTCTCCAGTGCAGACCTCCTAGCAGTAATTGGAGAAATTTCTTTTTTATATATGTGAAATTGTCAGTAGTCAAAACCAAGTAAATCTTCCTCCCCTCATTTTTTATTCTGTAAACCAGAATGCTATGTATGCTGAACAGTTTTTACAGACTGAGCTCCTGTTTTAGGATCAGCCATCCCCTTAAATATCTGCAGTCCCATTACCAATTGAAATAACAGTGTAAAAATAAACTCATGACTCTGAAAGCATTGATGACTGTAGAAAGACTTTTAGTCCTTTAAATCACAGGTTGCAGAAACATTACACTGAATCATTTGATCCTTAAATTGCTTTCTAAATTCTGGATATCTTGCATGGAACTACCCAGCTACTGAAGAGATCTTGATGTAAAGCATCATGGCTAGCTAATTACAACTGAGTTTGGTATGAAATAAAAGCAAATCATTCCATTGAGAGAGCATGAAGAATATCTGAGTGCAAGAAAACATTTGTGAAGTGTCTATTCTTCTATAATTAGCAGTTTAGCTTTTTTTCTTCTTTGTATGTTGTTGTACTGAATCTCTGATTTTGTACAGGCAGTGTCAAATCTGTTACATCTATCAGCACACTTAATAAATACAATCTATATTTATATGTAATTTCCTGAAGCCTCTCTCACTCTGTAATATTTAGTGTGCTTTGCAGTGCAACAAACCTAGAGGTCTCCAGAGTCAGCTGTGCCCTGACTGGACAAGATCAGTGTTTTGGGTGGGGAAACCTCCTTTTTCGTATTCAGCCAGAAGCATTAGAATAGCTTAGGAGCCAGGGATATGTCATGTAAATGAACTCAAGCAGCTCTACTACCTATTATGCTCACAGTTTCCTTCTATTCTGAGGGGCCTCATTGGGTCTAGGAATTAGTACAGCCCTAGGGCTTCTCTATTTGATTAACCAGAGCCTGGATTTGTTAAACGCCCAGACATGCTGTAAAGTCCTTTTTCCTTCTTGGAAGCTTTTGAGTGAGGATTCAAAGGTGAAAGGGTTGGAGGTTAAAGTTCTGACCTCCTCTCCTCCAAAGCCCTTCCCTTCAAGAAGGAAACAAAACAAATCACTTAAGCATGTGCCTATCTAACTCAGCATTGCCATCTCTCATCTGTTTTGTGTTGATCTTAAGGCTTTAGTTGTGTTAACTGAGATTCAAATCTTCAACTTTAAATTAAGGCTCAGTTATTTAGTCCTTGTGGTTCTGGTCTACAGTTTGAAAATGAGTCCAAGGAAAAATAATATCTTTAAGAAAATACTGACCTATTACTTTGGAAAGCAGCACTTTTCTCAAGACTTCTGAATTCTTGCATTTGGCAATATTGCTAGTTGAAAACATAGGATTGCTTCCAGCAAAATAAATGGGACTTCACATGTGTTTTATGAACTTTAGTGAGTTGGGAACTGAGAATGACTTATGGACAATTTTGCAAAAATGTGATATAATACTTACAGTAAAGTTTGCTAAGTGGAAAAACTAACTATAATTTTGTATTGTGAGAACAGTCCCTTCAACTATGTTCTGCTGTTGAGGAGCTGAGATTATTTGGAGATTTCGTTACACAGAAGATCAAATTCCTCATTGCTTTCATGAAGCTGCTGAGTGATTGAGTGTCCCATGGTCAGTGGTGGTCACAGGGAACGTGTCACATCTTTGCTAGTTGGGAACAACAGAGTTAGCAAACCCCATCCATAGCTACCTATTTAGGGAAAGAAATCCTGGGATGATGGTTCGGAGTTAAGCTGTGGATTTTAATATTCCTCTTAGGATTTTTCTCTCTCCTCTGCCTGTGAGGAGGCGGTAGAGAATTGGACAAGGTGAAGTAATGGATGAGTGGAGTGCTTTGTACTTGGCAGGGTTTACAGTCTGGGGCTGTATTTTTCCTTTCTGCAGCACATCCCCTAGGGAAAATGCCTGTATGCAGAGTGTTCAATTATCTAAGCTGTCAGGAACATGCATATTGTCAAAATACAGGCTTGCAGCAGACTCCTGGTGATCTTTACAGATGGCCCAGGTCTCTCCATACCTTCAGTTTAAGCACTGGATTAATCATTTCAATCATTCACTTTAAGTGGGGTAAGTTTTGGATGTGTGTAAGACAGAGATAAATTACACAGGAAAGAGCTATGGTAGAGGTAGGGTTGCTTTTTGATTTTGGTTACTTTGGGTTTTGTCTGTCAGCCAATTTGGTACACTACAGCAAACATAGAAGATTTCTTATCTCATTCCAGAAGGTGCTAAAGACATTAAGGATGTAAATATCACCTTCAGAAAGAGAGAAATCAAGATGTTATGAATAAAAAAGCAGGAAGTATCTTAGATATTTGGCTGAAGGAATGTCATAGTTAATCTCCTGACCAGAAAAATGACCATCTGCTCAGTTTGAGTTATCATTGTTAGTTGGAGACAAAGATGAACCAAGATATTCTGTAGCTTCTGTAGGAGGTCACTGGCAGACTTTGAGAAAATATGTGATTTAAATTAGATAGCTGTGAATTTGCTCAGCAGGGCTGTCTGGCCCACAGAAACTAGGTTACTTAGTGGTCCACTTCATTTTAGCGTGAATAAAACTAAGCAGTGTAAGTAATGGGGCTACTTTTGGGCAGAACAATGGAGATTTGCTGTTTCCATCCAGAAGTCCCTATTACCAGCTTCCAGTATTCCTCGGAGGAAAAACTGGAAGAGATGGGCAGCACAGAGAGCAATTTGTTCTAAGCTTTCAGGAAAATTGGCAACACTCAAACTACATCAGCATTCAAAACTGTGGGGATGACCTCTAAGAAGAGAGTTCATAGCTGAGAGAGAGAGAGTCTAAATTTGGACACTTTCAGGTAGATAATACTGTGAGCAGTGAACTTTGTGGAAGAATTGTGTATCTGTGTGGCAGCCTTTACTGTCCCCCATCAGATGTCTAAATGAGTGAGCAAATTCTTGCTTTATGCTCTGACTTGGCAAAACAGGTTATGTTGCATTGTTGTCGATGACCCCTATGCTGGAAGCTAATCTTTTGCTTAAATGCTTTGTAGACTTGAACTTGTGTTATTTTTTGAGATTTTGTTGTAACTTTCTTGTAATATTTTTCAAGCTATGCATCAAGTACACAAGGAAGAAACCTTGGCTGCACAAGCCACACACAAGGGAGAGAATTCCACACAATTTTTACACTGGTGAGCTTGATACCCATGACAGAGTGAGCTTTTCTTCTTGAATTTGTGTAGAGCTGTGCCTGTGACATGCCTTTCTCCCTCTTCTTTCCAGGAGCAGTGCAAGGTGAAAGCCAGGACGGAGAGCCCTGGTAGGAACTCAGAGGCTTTTGACCATTAAATGCCTCCTTTTATCAGTAATAAGAAAGTATACTAGGTACAGACATAATCTTTTCCCATCTTCCACGCTGATTTTGGAAGCTGTTAAATATTTGGTTAGGTTTTGAAAACATTTTGACATTCTTTGCACAATGACACCATAGAGAAGCAAAGTACCCGTATTATTGCTTTATAAAGGAACCTTTAAACTAATGAGGCATTAATGAATAGACTGATACGCTGATTCTTTCTTATGTAGGAAGGGTATAAAGTCATTTCACATAAATTGCAGCCCATTATTATAAATAGTTTGGCATGGGTTTCCCTAGAGGTGGAACTTCAAACCAAATATACAGCAGCAGCTGTGGTGACGCTTTGTGCAGAAGCGATTCCAGGCATTGTGCTGGAGGAGCTGGTATTGCAGGATAACAGCACAGCAGCACATGTTTAGAGCCATCTTACAGTGACAGTTCTGCTGGTTTATACTGAAGGTATGAAAAATGTCTGTGTGTGCCTGAGATGAGCAAGGTGAGTCTTCCCTCTCGTCGTTTCCCAATGATTTTGTACCCAGCTTAACCAACTACAATCACTGTTCATAAGATTTTAATGATTGAGGAGTGTCCCTGAATTATACTTGCTAATTTTTGTTGGAAATTGTAAATTATTTCTGCAATAGTCTCAGAAATATTACTTTCCTCTCCTACATCTGACATTTAACGTCTGTGCTAAACTGAAAGCCGTACCTGGTATTATCTGATAACTGGTGTCCAAATTCATCCCCAAGGCATATAATTTTATTTAAATCCTTAGAAATTTTAGAAAGGTTACACAAATAACAACAAAACCAGGGAAAAGGGACAGTCTTTTTTTTTTTTTTTGTGTGTGTTTGTGTGTGTGTTTGCAGTGACCATTTACGCTTACATGGCCTAAAAATTCCTACTCCACTTTTCCAACCAGCCAACAAATTAGCAGCCTTTGTTTCGCATGCTGACAAATCCCCATAAATCAGTGTGTCATAGATTTGCCTGGCTTAGACAGGTCAGTTCTCCCATCCTTTTAAAATTCCTACTGCCTTTATCCCTGAGACCAGTTCTGCTGAGCCTTGGTACTCTGCTTGTCCTCAGCAGGATTCCACAGTGAAAATTGATTTGAGTACATTCAGACATTGGTGACTGGGAATGATGCCAATCAAATGCAGTACTGGGCCTCATCTGTCACTGGCAAGCTGCTGGTATGCATTCCTCAAAGCAGAGGTTTTTTCCTTCCCTTGTTTCTACAACAGAATCCCATAAAGCACATGTATGGAAAGTGTGCCTGTAGGTGTGATGTAGCAGACTCAGGAGAGCAGCATTCAAGGTAAAGACTGTGCACCTTATAGAGGTGAAGAGGGATCTTTTCTTTCATTATATTTTCTGCCTCATAATAAAGGAGCTTGTATAATCTTGGAACAGGACATCATTCATTTCCTCTGCTTTGCAGGGTAGTAGCTGTGTTTCTCCTGTCCTTCATCAACCTCCCAAGACTTGTGTGTCAGGGTGAATCTAAGTGTTATTTCACAAGCAGGATTTGGATAGACAGTAGAGATAATAGTTACTTTTTCTTCTGACTGTCTAGTTTTTGAGAGCATTTGTTTGGGTTTTTTTCCTGAAATTTCGTGTTACCTTTTCTCACCCCAAAACTGGTTCGATGGTTCTTGTCTAAGAATTGCTTAGTGCATTTTTTTGCATAGTTTTTTAATGCCTATCACAGGCTTTTAATAGTAACACAATTGTATTATATCTGATACCAGTTGATGGTAATGGGTACAACATTTGATTTCCAATTAGCCTTAGGTTTATTTGTAGCCTTTAATTTGGTACTTTCAACAAATACATGAAATTTGTGGGCTTTTCTTTGAGTCTTGTGCTCTTTGTACTGAGTTTGACTTTCAGGTGTTTCCCCAGTATTTTCCCAAAATCCCCTGGAATTTTTTTTATTTGGAGATGAGTAGAGAATTCAGTCACCAGTCCCTATTAGCTATTTTTCTTAACTCTCTTGTGAAGATTCATCTCTTTAAATTTGTTGCTTGAATAACATTTTGAGTCTTTGGTGAAGTGACATCACCTGTTGTTATTACTGGAGATTAATGTAACCATTTTTTGCTTAATAATTTTACTTTTCAATAGATAGATTTAATCTACCAACACCATGAACAACTAACTAACAGCTCTGCAAGAAGAGTTTATCTGCTGCTTTCAGCCAGGACTGTCTGGGTGTCAGAGCTCTGAGGCCACCAACAGCCTGAATGTTGACCCTCACAGGATCCTTGTCTCCCTTACCCTTATGTTTTTTCATGTTGGGGTAATTTCACTGATGATTGAGGGTATTACATCAACATTACCTTAGGTACCTGAAATTTGATGTCAGGAAGTCTGGCATGTACTACAGATTGCACGTAGCAATGCTTGCTTTTCTAGTGACAGATTTTTATTATTTTTTTTGGATGTGGTCCTGTAGCTTGTAAATGAGTAAGTCCTGGTGATGAAGCCTAAATTACAGTTCCCTGTAATTATCTGGGGATTTTTTTTCTCCTCTGTTTTCTATTTTCTCCTCAGATAGCTGTCCTTCCAGTGATGCAGAAGTTGTTTTAAAAGTAACAGTGTGGTCTAATTATCTGGAAATGTGATTGCAAATAGTTTACTTGTAGTATCTTCAGCCATTTCTCACTATTTTGAGGGAAGGAGAGGAGAGCTTATGGCTTTTGATGACTAGGCATCAATCAAATGTGTAGTTGATACATATCCTCATAATTGTTGAATAAATAGTTATTTTATTTCTTCTCACTTGTATAGAAAGGTATTTTACAGATGGTATTTAGTGTAGAGGTTGGAAATTATTTTTCCTAGTGTTGCCCTCTGCCTGCTCTTTTTATTCTTGGTATTTGTATGACTTTGAGTGTAAGTGTCAAAGTGTTTATCAGAAATTGAGGAGGGATTCACATGCCACCTGAATGCCCAGGTTGAAATATTAACAGGAATTCCTCTCTGCTTTTGTCTTTTCTTTTAAAAGCAAAATCCTGCTGTTCATCTGTGCAGCTATGAACTCATGCCTTAGAAAAATCCTAATGGTATTTGTACAAACTTTTGGGACAGCTTTTGGTTTGAGATGCAAAGCAAGGGTTACACTCTGTCCACAGCTACAGAGGACAAGCTGCAGCACTGCATCTCCTACCTGTAACCTGTTTGTACCTGTCAACACACCAGCAGGAGGATGGATTATTTAAAACTTTCTTTTAGTGCCTCTCTATGCCTTTCCTGGGCTGTTTAATATAGCTTCTGGTGTTCTTACAGAGAATTTGGCTCTGCTGACCGTCGTTTCCATCAAGGTGTCTGAGAGAGCTGTCAGCTGTACAACTGTGCTAGCACAAACATACTTTTGGGCTTGAAAGGGAATGGTATAATTATGTGGGTGGAGATTTGTGGGGGCTGAATGCCTGTGATTGATGGCAGTGCTGGGCACAGTGTGGGGTGGCCCTGGGTGCCCTGTGAGGTGGCCCCAGCTGCAGCAGGGTGCCTCAGCCCCATGGCCTCCCATGCCAGTGTGTGTGGGACAGACTCAGAAGGATGGATGAGAGGCACAAAAATGAGTGTACAGCCCTGAGGAGACTGCAGTGAGTCCAGTGCCACTGAGGCTGTGCTAGGGAGAAAGATAACTTGGAGGTGCCATGGGCTGTGGCAGGACCCTACATCCAGCTTCCTCCTTCCTGCACATCCTATCCTCTATGTTGAACATCCCTATTGCCCCACAGCTTTAATGAGATACATGCTCTGCTTGTGTGAATTACCTTCCTTCCTTTGGCCTTGCTGCACTTACAAACCTCAAGCTTTTATCCAAAACAAAGGTTGCCACTGCAAATCATTTGGTGAGGAAGACTCATTTCTTGCCTGTCACTCTGACCATTCTCTTGTGCTGTGTTGTTGATTGGCTCTAAGCCGGAGAAAAAAAAGCCCTGAATTAATAGCAAAATACTCTCTTTGATATTTTTAAGGCAGGGAAGAAAAGGGAATATGAGTTTGTGGAAGTCCTGCTTCTGCTAGCACTGCATCCTGTGGGAAGAGAGGTTTTAGATATTAGTCACAAGAGGGGTGAGAAGGGTGGGCAGTGAGCTGCCTTTCTGGGCTGTGCTCGGTGGGAGGGAGCCAGGAGGCATCCTCTGAGGCACCAGCTCAGCTGGAAGGCTGGGGAACAGAGCTGGGAACAAAGGAGCATCAGCCTGTGCAGACAGGGAGACAGCCAGCCCATCAGTGAAGGGATTGATTTTTCCCACCAAAAGGTCTTCTTTGTTTTCCTCTCTGAAAAAAAAATTAAAAAAAAAAAAACAAAACCCAACCCTCTTCCTTCTTATTTAAACGTGATCTGTTTATTTTTTTCTTATCCCACTGAAAATGTTTCATTTGTGTTTTGAGGAAAAATATAGACAATTTCAGACAAAACATTTTCTTTACATGCTTTCATTTTGCTAAAACCATTTTGTGTAAGAGAGGATGTTTCTGTGTGTGGTGTGTGCATTTTTATGCATGTGAGGGAGCTTCATCTGCCTAATAAACATGAAGGGCTGAGTGCTGTTCAGCTGGCTTCTCTGTCCTTCTGCAAAGCAGGTAGAAATCATCAATAAAAGGCAGGCTGGCCAGTGTTGCTCTGAGATGGCATATGTATGCAATACTTATTGGAGTTGCATGATTCTGACCCTTAGATAGATTTGCTCCTATCATTACTTTTTCAGAGAGTCTTTTTTTTTGTTTGTTTGTTTTTTGTTTTTTTTCTGTGTGTGTGCTGTGGATCTTTCTTTCTTTCTTTCTTTCTTTCTTTCTTTCTTTCTTTCTTTCTTTCTTTCTTTCTTTCTTTCTTTCTTTCTTT